>JAVIAB010000025.1:30516481-30521481 GCA_032433765.1 Megaustenia siamemsis | reverse complement strand
GAGAGAGATGTAAGAGATCTGAGAGAGAGAGAGTAGATCTGAGATAAAAAGAGAGAGACGTAAGTGATCTGAGAGAAAGAGAAGTAAGAGATCTGAGAGAGAGAGAGAGGAGATCTGAGATAAAAAGATAGAGACGTAAGTGATCTGAGAGAAAGAGAAGTAAGAGATCTGAGAGAGAGAGAGAGAGAGAGGAGATATTTGGTAAAGAGAAAGAGAAGTAAGTGATCTGAGAGAAAGAGAAGTAAGAGATCTGAGAGAGAGAGAGAGAGGAGATCTAAGATAAAGAGAGAGAGAAGTAAGAGATCTGAGAGAGAGAGAGATCTTTGAGATAGAGAGAGAATTAAGTGATCTGAGAGAGAGAGAGAGAGAGAGGAGATCTAAGATAAAGAGAGAGAGATGTAAGATATCTGAGAGAGAGAGAGAGAGGAGATCTGAGATAAAAAGAGAGAGACGTAAGTGATCTGAGAGAAAGAGAAGTAAGAGATCTGAAAGAGAGAGAGAGAGAGAGGAGATCTGAGATAAAGAGACAGAGAAGTAAGTGATCTGAGAGAAAGAGAAGTAAGAGATCTGAGAGAGAGAGAGAGGAGATCTGAGATAAAGAGAGAGAGAAGTAAGAGATCTGTGAGAGAGAGAGAAGTAGGAGATGAGAGAGAGAAAAGTAAGAGAACTGAGAGAGAAAGAGAAGTAAGAGATCTGAGAGAGAGAGAGAGAGGAGATCTGAGATAAAGAGAGAGAAGTAAGAGATCTGAGAGAGAGAGAGAGAGAGAAGTAAGAGATGAGAGAGAGATAAGTTAGAGAACTGAGAGAGAGAGAGAGAGAAGTAAGAGATCTGAGAGAAAGAGAAATAAGAGATCTGAGAGAGAGAGAGATAGAGAGAGAGAGAGATAGAGAGAGAGAGAAATAGGAGATCTGAGAGAGAGAGCAAGAGAGTAGTAAGAGATCTGAGAGAGAGAGAGAGAGAAAAGTAAGAGATCTGAGGGAGATAGAGACGTAAGAGATCTGAGAGAGAGAGAGATGTAAGAGATCTGAGAGAGAGAGAGAAAGAGAGAAAAGTAAGAGATCTGAGGGAGATAGAGACGTAAGAGATCTGAGAGAGAGAGAGATGTAAGAGATCTGAGAGAGAGAGAGAGAAGTAAGAGATCTAAGAGAGAGAAAGAAGTAAGAGATCTGAGAAAGAGAGAGAGAAGTATGAGATATGTGAGAGGGAAAGAGAGAGAAAGAGAAGTAAGAAATCTGAGAGAGAGAGAGAGAGAGAGAGAGAGAAGTAAGAGATCTGAGAAAGGGATAGAGAAGTAAGAGATCGGAGAGAGAGAGAGAAGTAAGAGATATGACAGAGAGAAGTAAAAGATCTGAGAGAGAGAAAGAGAAGTTAGAGATCTGAGAGAGAAAGAAAGAGAAGTAAGAGATATGACAGAGAGAAGTAAGAGATCTGAGAGAGAGAGAGAAGTAAGAGATATGACAGAGAGAAGTAAGAGATCTGAGAGAGAGAAAGAGAAGTAAGAGATATGACAGAGAGAAGTAAGAGATCTGAGAGAGAGAGAGAAGTAAGAGGTATGACAGAGAGAAGAACGAGATCTGAGAGAGAGAGAGAGAAGTAAGAGATATGACAGAGAGAAGTAAGAGATCTGAGAGAGAGAGAGAAGTAAGAGATATGACAGAGAGAAGTAAAAGATCTGAGAGAGAGAAAGAGAAGTTATAGATCTGAGAGAGAGAGAGAAGTAAGAGATATGACAGAGAGAAGTAAGAGATCTGAGAGAGAGAAAGAGAAGTAAGAGATAAGACAGAGAGAAGTAAGAGATCTGAGAGAGAGAGAAGTGAGAGGTATGACAGAGAGAAGTACGAGATCTGAGAGAGAGAGAGAAGTAAGAGATATGACAGAGAGAAGTAAGAGATCTGAGAGAGAGAGAGAAGTTAGAGATCTGAGAGAGAGAGAGAGAAGTAAGAAATAAGACAGAGAGAAGTAAGAGATCTGAGAGAGAGAGAGAGAGAGAGAAGTAAGAGATATGACAGAGAGAAGTAAGAGATCTGAGAGAGAGAGAGAGGTAAGAGATATGACAGAGAGAAGTAAGAGATCTGAGAGAGAGAGAAGTAAGAGATATGACAGAGAGAAGTAAGAGATCTGAGAGAGAGAGAGAGAGAGAGAGAGAGAAAAGTAAGAGATCTGAGAGAGAGAGAGAAGTAAGAGATATGACAGAGAGAAGTAAAAGATCTGAGAGAGAGAAAGAGAAGTTAGAGATGTGAGAGAGAGAGAGAAGTAAGAGATCTGAGAGAGAGAGAAGTAAGAGATCTGAGAGAGAGAAAAAGAAGTAAGAGATAAGACAGAGAGAAGTAAGAGATCTGAGAGAGAGAGAGAAGTAAGAGGTATGACAGAGAGAAGTAAGAGATCTGAGAGAGAAGTAAGAGATATGACAGAGAGAAGTAAGAGATCTGAGAGAGAGAAATAAGAGAGAGAGACAGAGAGAGAGAAATAAGAAATCTGAGAGAGTAAGAGAAGTAAGATATCTGAGAGAGAGAGAGAGAGAGAGCGAGAAGTAGGCGATCTGAGAGCCAGAGAGAAGTAAGAGATCTTGTGTGAGAGAGAGGAAGAGAGAAAGAGAGAAGTAAGAGATCTGAGAGAGAGAAAAGTAAGATATCTGAGAGAGAGAGAGAAGTAAGAGATCTTGTGTGAGAGAGAGGAAGAGAGAAAGAGAGAAGTAAGAGATCTGAGAGAGAGAAAAGTAAGATATCTGAAAGAGAGAGAAAAATGTAAGAGATCTGAGAGAGAGAGAGAGAGAGAAGTAACAGATCTGAGAGAGAGCGAGAAGTAAGAGATCAGAGAGAGGGAAGTATGAGTTCTGAAAGAGAGAGAGAAAGAGAGAGGATTAAGAGATCTGAGAGAGAGGGAAGTAAGAGATCTGAGAGAGAGGGAAGTAAGAGATCTGAGAGAGAGGGAAGTAAGAGATCTGAGAGAGAGGGAAGTAAGAGATCTGAGAGAGAGATGAAAGAGATGAGAGAGACAAGTAAGAGATCTGAGAGAGAGAGAGAAAGAAAGAGATATGTAAGAGATCTGAGAGAGAGGGAAGTAAGAGATCTGAGATAGAGAGAGATGAAAGAGATGAAAGAGACAAGTAAGAGAACTAAGAGAAAGAGAGAAGTAAGAGATCTGAGAGAGAGAGAAATAAGAGATAGGAGAGAGACAGTGAGAGAGAAATAAGAAATCTGAGAGAGTAAGAGAAGTAAGATATCTGAGAGAGAGAGAAGTAAGAAATCTGAGAGAGAGAAATAAGAGATAGGAGAGAGACTGAGAGAGAGAAATAAGAAATCTGAGAGAGTAAGAGAAGTAAGATATCTGAGAGAGAGAGAAGTAAGTGATCTGAGAGAGAGAGAGAAGTAAGAGATCTGAGAGAGAGAGAGAGATGAAAGAGATGAGAGAGACAAGTAAGAGAACTAAGAGAAAGAGAGAAGTAAGAGATCTGAGAGAGAGAAATAAGAGAGAGAGACAGAGAGAGAGAAATAAGAAATCTGAGAGAGTAAGAGAAGTAAGATATCTGAGAGAGAGAGAGAGAGAGCGAGAAGTAGGCGATCTGAGAGCCAGAGAGAAGTAAGAGATCTTGTGTGAGAGAGAGGAAGAGAGAAAGAGAGAAGTAAGAGATCTGAGAGAGAGAAAAGTAAGATATCTGAGAGAGAGAGAAAAATGTAAGAGATCTGAGAGAGAGAGAGAGAGAGAGAAGTAACAGATCTGAGAGAGAGCGAGAAGTAAGAGATCAGAGAGAGGGAAGTATGAGTTCTGAAAGAGAGAGAGAAAGAGAGAGGATTAAGAGATCTAGGAGAGAGGGAAGTAAGAAATCTGAGAGAGAGAGAGAAGTAAGTGATCTGAGAGAAAGAGAGAAAGCGAGAAGTAGGCGATCTGAGAGCCAGAGAGAAGTAAGAGATCTTGTGTGAGAGAGAGGAAGAGAGAAAGAGAGAAGTAAGAGATCTGAGAGAGAGAAAAGTAAGATATCTGAAAGAGAGAGAAAAATGTAAGAGATCTGAGAGAGAGAGAGAGAGAGAGAAGTAACAGATCTAAGAGAGAGCAAGAAGTAAGAGATCAGAGAGAGGGAAGTATGAGTTCTGAAAGAGAGAGAGAAAGAGAGAGGATTAAGAGATCTAGGAGAGAGAGAAGTAAGAAATCTGAGAGAGAGAGAGAGAGAGAGAGAGAGAGAGAGAGAGAGAAGTAAGTGATCTGAGAGAAAGAGAAGTAAGAGAGAGAGAGAGAGGAGATCTGAGATAAAGAGAGAGAGAAGTAAGACATCTGAGAGAAAGAGAAGTAAGAGATCTGAGAGAGAGAGAGAGAGAGAGAGAGAGAGAGAGAGAGAGGAGATCTGAGATAAAGAGAGAGAGAAGTAAGAGATCTGAGAGAGAGAGAGGAGATCTAAGATAAAGAGAGAGAGAAGTAAGAGATCTGAGAGAGAGAGAGGAGATCTAAGATAAAAAGAGAGAGACGTAAGTGATCTGAGAGAAAGAGAGAGAGAGAGAGGAGATCTAAGATAAAAAGAGAGAGACGTAAGTGATCTGAGAGAAAGAGAAGTAAGAGATCTGAGAGAGAGAGAGAGAGAGAGGAGATCTGAGATAAAAAGATAGAGACGTAAGTGATCTGAGGGAAAGAGAAGTAAGAGATCTGAGAGAGAGAGAGAGAGGAGATCTGAGATAAAAAGAGAGAGACGTAAGTGATCTGAGAGAAAGAGAAGTAAGAGATCTGAGAGAGAGAGAGAGAGAGGAGATCTAATATAAAGAGAGAGAGAAGTAAGAGATCTGAGAGAGAGAGATCTTTGAGATAGAGAGAAGTAAGTGATCTGAGAGAGAGAGAGAGAGAGAGAGGAGATCTAAGATAAAGAGAGAGAGAAGTAAGACATCTGAGAGAAAGAGAAGTAAGAGATCTGAGAGAGAGAGAGAGAGAGAGGAGATCTGAGATAAAGAGAGAGAGAAGTAAGAGATCTGAGAGATCTGAGAGAGAGAGAGGAGATCTAAGATAAAGAGAGAGA
>JAVIAB010000025.1:30063981-30513981 GCA_032433765.1 Megaustenia siamemsis | reverse complement strand
GAGAGAGAGAGAAGTAAGAGATATGACAGAGAGAAGTAAGAGATCTGAGAGAGAGAGAAGTAAGAGATATGACAGAGAGAAGTAAGAGATATGAGAGAGAGAGAAGTAAGAGATATGACAGAGAGAAGTAAGAGATCTGAGAGAGAGAGAGAGAGAGAGAAGTAAGAGATATGACAGAGAAAAGTAAGAGATCTGAGAGAGAGAGAGAAGTAAGAGATATGACAGAGAGAAGTAAGAGATCTGAGAGAGAGAGAGAGAAGTAAGAGATCTGAGAGAGAGAGAGAGAAGTAAGAGATCTGAGAGAGAGAGAGAGAGAGAGAGAAGTAAGAGATATGAGAGAGAGAGAGAAGTAAGAGATCTGAGAGAGAGAGAGAAGTAAGAGATCTGAGAGAGAGAGAGAGAAGTAAGAGATCTGAGAGAGAGAGAGAGAGAGAGAGAGAAGTAAGAGATCTGAGAGAGAGAAATAGAGAAGTAAGAGATCTGAGAGAGAGAGAAGTAAGAGATATGAGAGAGAGAGAGAAGTAAGAGATCTGAGAGAGAGAGAGAGAGAGAGAAGTAAGAGATATGAGAGAGAGAGAGAGCAGTAAGAGATCTGAGAGAGAGAGAGAGAAGAAAGATCTGAGAGAGAGAGAGAGAGAGAGAAGTAAGAGATTTGAGAGAGAGAGAGAAGTAAGAGATATGAAAGAGAGAAGTAAGAGATCTGAGAGAGAGAGAAGTAAGAGATCTGAGAGAGAGAGAGAGAGAGAAGTAAGAGATCTGAGAGAGAGAGAGAGAGGTAAGAGATCTGAGAGAGAGAGAGAGAAGTAAGAGATATGAGAGAGAGAGAGAAGTAAGAGATCTGAGAGAGAGAGAGAAGTAAGAGATATGAGAGAGAGAGGAGAAGTAAGAGATATGAAAGAGAGAAGTAAGAGATCTGAGAGAGAGGGACATAGAGAGGAAAACAGAAACGTAAATCTGAAAGAGAGAGAAACGTAGTCGATCTGAGAGAGAGAGAGAGAGAGATAGCGTGCGCGAGAAACATAAGAGATCTGATAGAGTGAGATTGAGAAATGTAAATCTGAGAGAGAGAGAGAGAAACTTTAGAGATCTGAGAGGTAGAGAGAGAGAAATCTCGCCAGAAACGTAAATCTGAGACAGGTGAGTGAGAGAGAGAGTGAGACGGAGTGACTTGTGGAAATTTTAATAATAAATTTTAACCTTAATTCAGTGTGAGGTAAAAAAACATGAATCTGAAGTGAGAGAGAGAGAGTGAGAGAGAGTGACTTGTGGAAATTTTAATAATAAATTTTAACCTTAATTCAGTGTGGGGCAAAAAAACTTAAATCTGAAGAGAGAGAGAGAGAGAGAGAGAGAGAGAGAGAGAGAGAGAGAGTGACTTGTGGAAATTTTAATAATAAATTTTAACCTTAATTCAGTGTGGGGCAAAAAACTTAAATCTGAAGAGAGAGAGGAGAGAGAGAGAGAGAGAGAGAGAGAGAGAGAGAGAGACTTGGGGAAATTTTAATCTGAAATTTTAGTCTTAATTCAGAGTGAGGGAAGAAACTTAAATCTCAAGAGAGAGGGAGAGGGAGAGGGAGAGAGAAAGAGAGAAAGAGAGAGAGAGAAAGAAAGAGGTAACCGAAGGATATTCAAGGTTGCCAATTAATAGCCACATTTTCCCGAAGTGAAGACGACACAGGTCACGTGACTGATGGAAGTGAATGTGGTGGTAGTGGTGAGACAGTGAAGATCTGTAGAGGACAAGTAGACAACTCACAGAACTGATGGCAGTGAATGTGGTGGTGACGAGACAGTGAAGATCTGTAGAGGACAAGTAGACAGCTCACAGAACTGATGGCAGTGAATGTGGTGGTCAGACACTAAAGTCCCAACAGAATGTCAGTGTGACATAGTTTGTAATCAGCGAGCTATAGAAACGGTGACCACGCAAACCGTTGCAAAGCTTGGGCTGAAGCAATGAACAAGATAATAATTCATTTGGTTATGGTTATGGTTAGTCGAAGGCCCCGGTATCACTGCAAACGAATTAAAATCCATCATTGCTCAACCGCCCGTACAAGTGGAATCATCCGAATTAAAATTCATCTCACTGAAGGATCCAAAACAAATAAAGGAAGCTGCAGTCCCCATCGTAGGAACTACAGCACACGCCAAAAGACATACGGTCAACTGGCACAAAAAGTGAACGCAGCTGAAATCTCCTTCGATATACGATATCATCATTCATCGTAAGCAATTGGAATGTCGAAACACAATCCGGATTTAAAAAAAAAACAGCCAAACAGTGAGCACAAAGCACTAAACTCAGTAGCTCCGGTAACAAGCCAGACTTGGAATATGAGGAAACTGTAACAAGGAACACTTTTCAGGCAGAGTCTGAATGGTTCCTGCCGCCTATCCGCCATATCGACCGCAAGTACTCATTATAATGTTGACATAAATGTCAGTTTTTAGAAGCCATCATAATACCACAATAATTCACCAATAATAATTGTATAAGCCTTTAACATGAATGGCTCTGCCGCATTACAACATTACATGTTTTCTACAAAATTACATTTAATACCATCCACGACATTACTACCATTCCCATCATTACTACCATCCCCAAAATTACTTCCATCCAAACGTTACTACCAACCCCAACTTTACTACCATCTACAACATTACTACCATCCCCATCATTACTATCATCCTCAACATTATTACCATTTCCGCAATTACTGCCATCCCCAACATTGCTACCATCTCCATTATTACTGCAACCCCCATCATTACTACTATCCCATCATTACTACCATCCCCAAAATTACTACCATCCCCATCATTACTACCATCCCCATCATTACTACAATACCCAACATTACTTCCATCCCCAACATTACTTCCATCCCCAACATTACTTCTTCATCTTCTTCTTTTCTCTTTCACTGATACCTAAAAGGTGTCGTGGTTTATATCATTTGTCGTTCTTGAGCTGCTCGAACTGTCTGAATTAGTGATTTTCCTTTGTTGTTACATGTCTCTGTCACTGCATCTATCCATCTTCTTCTGTGTCTTCCTCTTGGTCTTTTTCCATGCATTCTCGAGAAGAACGCCCTTGATGATGATTGGTGAGGATTCATTCTGACCAGGTGGCCAAACCATTTAAGTTGTTGTTGTTCTATATATTCTTGGCAGGGTTTTGTTCCTACTATTTTTCTTATGGTTTCATTTGGTATTCTATCTCTTCTTGTGTTGTTTGTTACTTTTCTCAAGCATCGCATCTCACATGTATTGATCTTTCTTAAATGTGATTTAGAAAGGGTCCATGATTGACTTTCATAGCACAAAGTTGGTATGAAGATGCTATTTATCATTTGTTGTTTAGCTGGCATAGAAATGTTTGCATGCCTTAGCAATGGTGAAAGCTGGTATGTGACAGCATTTGCTTTTTGTATTCTCATGTCGATTTCTCTGTCTAGTTTTCCATCTTCTGTGAACATTGTGCCTAAATACTTGAATTCCTCTACTTGTTTTATTTCTTTATCTTTGATCTTGATGTTTAATGGGTGTCTTAATTCGCTTATTTTTATAGCCTCTTTTTTTTGCTCCCCCCTCCCCAACATTACTACCACCACCAACATTACTAACATCCCCAACATTAATTCCATCCCCAATATTACTACCATCCACAAGATTAATACCATTCCCAACATTGCTACCATTTCCAACATAACTTCAAATCCCCAACATTACTACCATCCCCAAAATTACTTTCATCCCCAACATTATTAACATCCCCAAATACTAACATCCAGAACATTACTACCATTCCCATCATTTCTGTCATCCCCACATTACAACAATCCCCAACATTTCTACCATCCCCAACATTACTGTCATCCCCAACATTACTAACATCCCCAAATTCTAACATACAGAACATTACTTCCATCCCCAACATTACTTCCATCTCCAACATTACTTCCATCCCCAACATTACTACCATCACCAAAATTAATTACATCCCCAGCATTACTTCCATCCCCAACATTACTACCATCCTCAACATTGCTACCATCCCCGACATTACTACCATTCCCAACATTACTTCCATCCCAACATTACTTCTATCCCCAACATTACTTTCATCCCCGACATTACTACCATTCCCAACATTACTTCTATCCCCAACATTACTTCCATCACCAATATTACTACCATCCCCAACATTACTACCATCCCAACATTACTTCTATCCCCAACATTACTACCATCCACAACATTACTACCATCCCAAAATTACTTCTATCCCCAACATTACTTCCATCACCAATATTACTACCATCCCTAACATTACTTCCATCACCAATATTACTACCATCTCCAACATTACTTCCATCACCAATATTACTACCATCCCCAACATTACTACCATCCCAACATTACTTCCATCACCAATATTACTAACATCCCAACATTACTTCCATCACCAAAATTACTACCATCTCTAACATTACTTCCACCCTAATATTACTACCATCACCAACATTACTACCATTCCAACATTACTACCATCCCCAACATTACTTCCACCCCCAACATTACCACCATCCTCAACAGCTCTTTCAGTCATATCTCTCGTATCACCATCGACTATTTCTCCTAAATGATTATTTTCTTCTATTTCTTCATCATTATTCACATTATCAATTATGTTTTCTTCATCACAAACATTTCCATTAACATTATTTTAAACATCTGTCTCTCAATCCTCGTTTTCTACAATCAATCATTTTTCTATCTTCATTAAGACTCCATTAACTGACTCTCAGTCATCATTATTCATATAAACCATTTCACAATCTGCCAGAGAAGTATAACTTCTATATTTATACTTCTATTCTACTCCACCAACAGTATATTTATCAACTATCTCTCCATCATCTATTTCTCCACCAACAGTATATTTATCAACTATCTGTCCATCATCGACGTCCTCGTTATCCAAACTCCATCATCCATATCTCTATCATCCACAACTCCATCATCCATATCTCTATCATCCACAAATCCATAATCTATATCTCTATAATCCACAACTCCATCATCCATATCTCTATCATCCACAACTCCATCATCCATATCTCTATAATCCACAACTCCATCATCCATATCTATATCATCCACAACTCCATCATCCATATCTCTATCATCCACACCTCCATCATCCGTATCTCTATCATCCACACCTCCATCATCCATATCTTTATCATCCACAACTCCATCATCAATATCTCTATCATCCACACCTCCATCATCCATATCTCTATCATCCACAACTCCATCATCAATATCTCAATCCTCAACATCTCTCCCTGTCATCTATTTCTACACAAACATTATCTCTCCTAACCACCTCTCCATCATTTATGTTTACAACAATCATCTTTTGATGACTTATCTCTCAGTTATCAATGTTTCCACCCCACAACTTCTCACTCTCCACATCTTCACTTCCACATATTTTATCCCGCCTTTATTCATATCTTCATAACATCAATCTCTAAAAAAAATAATCCACCTCTTTATCTATTTCTACTGTAATCCATACATCCATCAATTCCTACAAAAACCAATTATCCAAACAATCCTCCGCCAGAATCCAATCATTCCTACAATCATTACAGAGATAATCCAATTCGTATTCGCACAATTCTCATCCTCTCATTACCCTCCCTCTTCCTCAACTCTCTGGCGGAATCTAAAATGCCACTATTGTTATTGTAATCTCCTCACAGGCATTGTCCAGCCATTATGGCGATTTCTGGCCTCATTAACAGAAGCTCATTAAAAAACAATTTACGAGGATTCCCATCTTGCCTTATTAGTTGCGCCAGTAGTCCAGGGGGGAAACTAACATTTTCAGAAAATGTCCATGTCTTCATGGTTCTTGGTTTTAAACATGACTTTACTATTGCTGTTTATTATTGTATAAGATTATACAGAGACGTCTTTATGTTCAATTTGTCTTTTATTTCTTCTTCTGAAATTTGAAATTATTATATATATTTTTAATTATCTTTTTACAATTTTAAATACATATTTGTGTGTGTGTTGTATATTTGTTGCTGCTGAAGGCAGGTAACCTCAGGTGTTAGTAAACTGGATTGCAAAGGACAAGAGGTCGGGTTTCATCCTGATCAACAGCTTCCGGGTTCACCCAGCCTTTAATGGGTACCGGATTTTTTTCTGGAAAAGTAAAGCGACACGGGCGTAAATTCGATCACATTACCTCAAAAATCATGCGCCGAAAGTCTGTAAAAATGATGGTCACTAACACCATATTCCCTATACGTCACTTGGCGTGACGGGGCTCTTGACTTACTTTGAAGGCCTATCGCGCCGAAACGTCGTTCTGGTTTGTGTTGTCCTCTCTTGTTACGTGAAGCTTTAACCATAGTTTTTTTTATGTTTTGTTCTATATCTTTTTTTCATTTCTTCTATGAATCAACTATGTAGGAGATGTTTCCTTAATAGTGGTTCTTCAAACTACAGCCAAAAACAACATTGCATTGACACAAGAGAGTTTTTATGATTTACATTTTAAACATACATGAAACATATGATGGGATATTAGACATATAATGAAATAACAGCAGGATGTGATGAAAGAAGAGAGGATGATCGTAAGAGAAGATGTGTTGCAGTGAAGGAAATAGTGCACACACAAAGACTGGAAATAGTGAGTAAGGGTGATATGTTTAGTCAACACATGGGACAGAAAAAGATGAATGAAGTAAAGGAGAGAGTGATAGACGCTGATAGGAAGAACTAACAGGACACACGTGGACGGAGAACTAGCAGAACTAACGGGACACAGGTGAATAGAGAACTAGTAGAACTAACGAGACACAGGTGAATGGAGAACTAGTAGAACTAACGAGACACAGGTGAATGGAGAACTAGTAGAACTAACGAGACATACGTGAATAGAGAACTAGTAGAACTAACGAGACACAGGTGAATGGAGAACTAGTAGAACTAACGGGACACAGGTGAATTGAGAACTAGTAGAACTAACGAGACACAGGTGAATGGAGAACTAGTAGAACTAACGGGACACAGGTGAATTGAGAACTAGTAGAACTAACGAGACACAGGTGAATAGAGAACTAGTAGAACTAACGAGACATACGTGAATAGAGAACTAGTAGAACTAACGAGACACAGGTGAATGGAGAACTAGTAGAACTAACGAGACATACGTGAATAGAGAACTAGTAGAACTAACGAGACACAGGTGAATAGAGAACTAGTAGAACTAACGAGACATACGTGAATAGAGAACTAGTAGAACTAACGGGACACATGTGAATGGAGAACTAGTAGAACTAACGAGACATACGTGAATAGAGAACTAGTAGAACTAACGGGACACAGGTGAATGGAGAACTAGTAGAACTAACGAGACATACGTGAATAGAGAACTAGTAGAACTAACGGGACACAGGTGAATGGAGAACTAGTAGAACTAACGGGACACAGGTGAATGGAGAACTAGTAGAACTAACGGGACACAGGTGAATGGAGAACTAGTAGAACTAACGGGACACAGGTGAATGGAGAACTAGTAGAACTAACGGGACACAGGTGAATTGAGAACTAGTAGAACTAACGGGACACAGGTGAATGGAGAACTAGTAGAACTAACGGGACACAGGTGAATTGAGAACTAGTAGAACTAACGGGACACAGGTGAGTTGAGAACTAGTAGAACTAACGGGACACAGATGAATGGAGAACTAGTAGAACTAACGGGACACAGGTGAATGGAGAACTAGTAGAACTAACGGGACACAGGTGAATTGAGAACTAGTAGAACTAACGAGACACGGGTAAATGGAGAACTACTAGAACTAACGAGACACGGATAAATGGAGAACTAGTAGAACTAACGGGACACAGGTGAATGGAGAACAAGTAGAACTAACGAGACACGGATAAATGGAGAACTAGTAGAACTAACGAGACACGGATAAATGGAGAACTAGTAGAACTAACGGGACACGGGTGAATGGAGAACTAGTAGAACTAACGGGACACCGGTGAATGGAACTCTAGTAGAACTAACGAGAAACGGATAAATGGAGAACTAGTAGAACTAACGGGACACAGGTGAATGG
This sequence comes from Megaustenia siamemsis, assembly GCA_032433765.1. Taxonomy (NCBI): domain Eukaryota; kingdom Metazoa; phylum Mollusca; class Gastropoda; order Stylommatophora; family Ariophantidae; genus Megaustenia; species Megaustenia siamemsis. Next base: position 30,505,813 of record JAVIAB010000025.1, on the reverse strand, counting down.
AGAACTAGTAGAACTAACGAGGCACGGATAAATGGAGAACTAGTAGAACTAACGGGACACAGGTGAATGGAGAACAAGTAGAACTAACGAGACACGGATAAATGGAGAACTAGTAGAACTAACGGGACACCGGTGAATGGAGAACTAGTAGAACTAACGAGACACGGATAAATGGAGAACTAGTAGAACTAACGGGACACAGATGAATGGAGAACTAGTAGAACTAACGAGACACGGGTAAATGGAGAACTATTAGAACTAAGGGGACACGCGTGAATGGAGAACTAGTAGAACTAACGAGACACGGGTAAATGGAAAACTATTAGAACTAAGGGGACACGCGTGAACGGAGAACTGGTAGAACTAACGGGACACACGTAAACAGAACTGGTAGTGATGGTCCTGCTGCCCACGACGATCGTTACAAAGATCCGGAAGAGCGCATCATTAGTTGCACACCTTTTTTCAAGACGCGACACGTTCATTAAAACAGTATGAATGACCAGGATGAGCGTTTTTGTTGGTTGCTGCATAGGATGCCTAGCAGATGTGAGAATACCTCTCTTGCAGTGACACTAACCCGGTCAGAGTTCAAATTACAGTCGAATACAGATCACATATCCCATCTCACGGTAACGCAGGGACCTGGTACTGTTCAGCTTCAGTCTCCGGTCAGTCACCTGCGGCACGAATCTCTGCGGGCTGGCGCCAAAATCATGGTAACTTCATGTTCAGGTGAACGCGACATGACTACCTCTGTCTTTAAAATGACAATCCAGACCGGAAGGAGTCACTTGAAAACACACTGCAACAAAAATGTCACCTGTCGTAAAAATGTGCCAAGGTGGCCATCTTCAACCGGAAATCGAGTGTTAATAGAACCATGCACTGAACTTGTACAACTTTCTGATTGGACTGAATTAAAAGTGTTGTAACTTAATTCGATGAGTTGTGAGTAAATATCCTGTAAATATTAAGTCAATTTTGAGTACATATGTAAATTGTAAGTAAATATCAAGCAATTTGTGAGTAAAATATCAAGTAAATTGCGAGTCAACATCATATATTCCTTGTCGGTACCGACCATGGCTTACTTTAGATAGGTGGAATCACAGAAAGGAAAACTCTGGAAAACCCCAACTGAAGCGCCATTTTCAGCTTTGCGAGCTGGAGCGGTTGTCGACAGATGTTAGCCGCCTATATCTCACATAGTTAAACACGTCACGCAAATGGAAGCTTACAAAGGTTTACCATTCTTCGCTAAGGCCTGTCTAAAGTTGTCTACGTTAATGATTTCAAAAGATGAGTCCGTGTTTAGGAACGGCAGCTTGTACAGGTACTACCACCATGCTTCATCCCAAAATGTCAATGGAGGCATAGGTGAACTCGCCTGAGAGAGCGGCCGTCATCTGCACTGATGGGTCTGTTGTTCGGCACAGTCGGGGTGTGGCACAGTCGGGGTGTGGCACAGTCGGGGTGTGGCACAGTCGGGGTGTGGCACAGTCGGGGTGTGGCACAGTCGGGGTGTTTTCAGAATGACTCGATGATCACGTTTATGGAACTTGAAGAAGTCTGGGTTCGAAGACAGTGGTTGGTGTCACTCAAGACTGGAATGTATGTCCTCTTCGTACGTGGACACTCGGTTAGCTTGAGTTAGCAGTGTTCCCTAGCGTGTTGGCTTCTCGTGGCAAGGCGGTGTGCCACTCAGTACGGGTTCGATCCTGCTTCGGTCCATATATTATTCTTTGTTGTTTTTTTTTCCGAGTGCTGTAAACATACCTCTTCCTCTGAATTGATTCGCTGATTATCGACTCGGAAGTTTCCCTCTAGAATAATATTCATTTATTATTATTTGTCTCATGCACACTTGGGCGTGAAAGGAATTGAACGAGCTAACAACCTGGCTGGAACAACTGCCATGGATGGCGGACATCAAGGGACTGAGTTGACATTAGGAATGCCCCCAGGTAGGCAGGGCGCGCTGATGATTCAGTCAAGGATCATGAATCTGCAACCATTTTTAGACTGCATGAACATCTGGTCCAAACTGGAGATGGTAGAAAGGAGCGCTTTGCAGGGAGACACGGAGGAGTAGCAAATCAACACAGAACTAGAGTCGTCAGTCTCCACATACTGAGGATCATACATCTGAGCACCCATGGACGTGTTCGATGTGCAATGCGGATAATCGTCGACTAAAAATAAACAACTAAACTGGTACAATAGAGTTCAGATATTCATAAGTGAAGATATTGCATAAAGCTGAAATAGATATTGGCTGTTCCTTCGTATGAATGAACGTTATTGGGGATACCATTAACTAGACCCCAGTGTCTTGGTAGCAATACAACGTTAAAGGTTTAACTTAACTAAATACTCAGATTAGTCAACTTGAAGAACTATATCAATTAATTAAGATAATACTGACTCAAGTGATAGATTTGTTACAGTTGTATCCCCCCCCCCCTTTTACTCTGAAAAGTAAATGGGGATGGAAAGTAGAAGAAAAAAAATATTAAAATAAAATCAGTGTCTAACTTAACATCTACCTCTAACTTAACATCTACCTCTAACTTAACATCTACCTCTAACTTAACATCTACCTCTAACTTAACATCTGCCTCTAACTTAACATTAACCTCTAACTTAACATCTACCTCTAACTTAACATCTGCCTCTAACTTAACATTAACCTCTAACTTAACATCTACCTCTAACTTAACATCTACCTCTAACTTAACATCTACCTCTAACTTAACATCTACCTCTAACTTAACATCTGCCTCTAACTTAACATCTGCCTCTAACTTAACATTAACCTCTAACTTAACATCAGCCTCTAACTTAACATCAACCTCTAACTTAACATCAAACTCTAACTTAACATCAAACTCTAACTTAACATCTACCTCTAACTTAACATCTGCCTCTAACTTAACATCTGCCTCTAACTTAACATTAACCTCTAACTTAACATCAGCCTCTAACTTAACATTAACCTCTAACTTAACATCAGCCTCTAACTTAACATCAACCTCTAACTTAACATCAAACTCTAACTTAACATTAACCTCTAACTTGGTTGAAAGGCAGGCAGAGAAAGAGATGGTAAGATTAAAGAGATGGGAAGATAACATAAATGAATGGATAGGCCTAGACGTTGCAATGTTCTAAAGATTGACTGAAGATAGACACAAGTGGAGAAGGGTTGAATAAATCTGTCAGTAGTGCCCCATCAATTTCCAGAATTATAGGAAGAGGAAGAAGAAGAAAGAGAAGAAGGAAAAAAAGAGAGGATGAAGAAAAGAAGAAAAAATAAGGAGAAGTAAAATCAGAAGAAGATGAAGAAGAAGTAAGAAGATGACGAAGAAGGAGAAGAAAGAGAAGAAGAATAAAACGAATAAAAAGTTAAGAAGAATAAAACGAAGAAAAAAGAGAAGGAGAAGAAGGAGAAGAAGAAGTAAGAAGAAGAAGTAAGAAGAAGAAGATGACGTAAGAAGAAGAAGTAAGAAGTAAGAAGAAGAAGTAAGAAGAAGAAGTAAGAAGTAAGAAGAAGAAGTAAGAAGAAGAAGTAAGAAGTAAGAAGAAGAAGTAAGAAGAAGAAGTAAGAAGAAGTAAGAAGAAGAAGTAAGAAGAAGAAGAAGTAAGAAGAAGAAGTAAGAAGAAGAAGAAGTAAGAAGAAGAAGAAGAAGAAGAAGTAAGAAGAAGAAGTAAGAAGGAGAAGAAGTAAGAAGAAGAAGAAGAAGAAGAAGTAAGAAGAAGAAGTAAGAAGAAGAAGTAAGAAGAAGAAGTAAGAAGAAGAAGAAGTAAGAAGAAGAAGAAGAAGTAAGAAGTAAGAAGAAGAAATAAGAAGTAAGAAGAAGAAGTAAGAAGAAGAAGTAAGAAGTAAGAAGAAGAAGTAAGAAGTAAGAAGAAGAAGTAAGAAGAAGAAGTAAGAAGTAAGAAGAAGAAGTAAGAAGAAGAAGTAAGAAGTAAGAAGAAGAAGTAAGAAGAAGAAGTAAGAAGAAGTAAGAAGAAGAAGTAAGAAGAAGAAGAAGTAAGAAGAAGAAGTAAGAAGAAGAAGAAGAAAGAAAAAGAAGAAGAAGTAAGAAGTAAGAAGAAGAAGTAAGAAGAAGAAGTAAGAAGAAGAAGTAAGAAGAAGAAGAAGTAAGAAGAAGAAGAAGTAAGAAGAAGAAGAAGAAGTAAGAAGTAAGAAGAAGAAGTAAGAAGAAGAAGTAAGAAGAAGAAGTAAGAAGTAAGAAGAAGAAGTAAGAAGAAGAAGTAAGAAGTAAGAAGAAGAAGTAAGAAGAAGAAGTAAGAAGAAGAACAACAACAACAACAATAACAACAAGAACACGCGTAACATTCAATAACAAATGAAATGCTTTTTTTTCCAAACTCAACCTGTTCTTTCATTCAGCATGCGTATCCCATTTGATTTCCCCCAGCCAGTAATTTCAGTTATCTAATTGGAAAATTTTAGCTGAATGATCTCCCATCTATTTCAATGTTGTATTTTAAGAAAACTCTATCTCTCTGCCATAAAGAGAAAGTGGAATCTCAGGCAAATGAAGGGGATGCGATACGGTTCTTGTTGACTGAACTTTTGTTTTTATTTGGGGACCACGAGGAAATGAAAGAAGGGTTGAGCAATGTGTGTAGCCTGCAGGGATGGAGAACGTGTAATAGAATACCGTGAAGATAGAGAGAAGGAATTAAGATGGAGTTTTGAGTTAATTAAGGAAGTTATTTTAAAATGGGAGACCTGTGTTCTGGGGAAGAGTAGGAGGGCGTTTGGTGGTGAAGGTTGATGAGAGAGTGGGTGGGGGTGGAGGGAAGTGAATGAGTTGATAGTGAGAGAATTGAGTGAGTGGTTGATGGTATGGTGGTAGATTGAGTGATGGTTTCAGTGAGTGATTGAATGAGAGGGAGTGAGTGACTGGGAGAGCAAGTGAGTGGGTGTGTAACTGTGTTATTGAGTAAATGAGAGAGGGAGTGAGTGAATGGGAGAGCAAGTGAGTGAGTGAATGGGTGAGTAACTGTGTTAGTGAGTAAATGAGAAAGTGAGTAACTGTGCTAGTAAGTAAATGAGAGAGTGAATGAGAGAGTGAATGAGTAACTGTGTTAGTGAGTAAATGAGAGAGTGAATGAGAGAGTGAATGAGTAACTGTGTTAGTGAGTAAATGAGAGAGTGAGTGAATGGGAGAGCAAGTAGGTGGATCATTAAGTAAGGGACAGAATTAATGAAGAAATGATGAATTGGCTGATGGATGAGCTCACGATTTAGTAAATTAGTGAGTGATGACATGGCTGATGGAGAAAGATAACAATTGAGTGAGAGAATGAGTGAGTGAGTGACTGTGTACAAGAGAGGTGAATGAAAGATAGTTCGTTTTGAGTGAATGAGTGAATCAATGTAGTAGGGAGTTAGCCAATCTGAGGAAAGTGGGATGGTGGGGTTAACAAAAGAGTGAGTGAATTAGTGAGTGAGAGAGTGAGTGAGTGAATCCATGTAGTAGGGAGTTAGCCAATCTGAGGAAAGTGGGATGGTGGGGTTAACAAAAGAGTGAGTGAGTGCGTGAGGGAGTGAGTGAATGAGTGAATAAATGAATAAATGAGTGAGTGAATCAATGAGTGAGGGAGAGAGTGAGTGGTGTGAATTTGTGAATGAGTAACCATATTGATGAGGTGGTGTATAGGGGGAAGCGAATGTGTGAGTGAATGTGTGATTGATTGTGTAAGTGAAGGTGTGAGTCAATATGCGAGTGAATGTGTGAGTGGGTGTGTAAGTGAATGTATAAGTGAATGTGTAAGTGAATGTGAGTGTACAGTAAAATCAGTAAAGTTAAGGCCAAAATAACATTTCAGAAAATGGAAAACGTCTGATGGAACAAATCTATGTCAACAGATGTGAGAAAGAGAGTTCATCTGTGCTATATAGAACCAGTTGTGACCTATGGAAACAAATCATGGACAGTTAACAAACAAATGAAAAGACGATTAGAGGCCACTGAGATGGGATTTCTCAGAAGAATGTAGAAAGTACCCTAGACAGCTAAAAAGACCAATGAGGACATTCTCATAGAGGTCAACATAAAAAGGCAGCTTCTAAAAAAACATCAGCAAGAAGCAATCAACATTTTTCGAGGACATCATGAGAAAGCGAAAGTTGAAATACTTGGTCAAAACGGGCAAAATAAAAGGAAAGAGAAATCGCGGACGACAAAGAGAGAAAATACTGGATAGCTTGGTATCATGGCATGAAAAACAGTCAACAATAGAACTGATACGATGCACTGTAGATAGAAGATTGTGGAAGGACATGATCGCCTACGTCAACCGGTGTGGCACATGATAATAATTATATATCCGTCTTAGTCCAAAGATTCTATAAAGTTTTCTTCGTTAATCTGAACTCTGGGTCTGTAGAGGGGTTGGGTAAGCTAGAGATACGACGCCGGCCTCAGGACGGGCAAGATCCAGGTTCAAACACCCACCAGAAGCGGTGGAGGTTTCTCAAAAATAGAACAAAATGTATCCGTGATTTCTTGATCACATTATGTCCCTTGCTTTCTTGGGTAGTGAGATACGATCTAAAGCCCTTTCGGTTAACGGCATTAACAGAAGGTTCCGTGTGCGCTCACGCACGTTAACTCTTTCAGTACGGACAGTTTTTATGGGAAGCTAGTCAGTACAGAGATATATGCTTCAGTAAGATGTTTGGAGTGACCAGAAGGGACAGAATTAGATTGCATTTGTAATAGAGAGAAATCTCCCACAGAACGTTGCATTCAACACAACCTGTCTGAATGAATCTCTGTCTCTAGCCAAATCTCCCACAGAACGTTGCATTCACCACAGCCTGTCTGAAAGAATCTCTGTCTCTAGCCAGATCTCCCACAGAACGTTGCATTCATCACAACCCGTCTGAAAGAATCTTTGTCTCTAACTAGATCTCCCACAGAACGTTGCATTCATCACAACCTGTCTGAATGAATCTCTGCCTCTAGCCAAATCTCCCACAGAACGTTGCATTCACCACAGCCTGTCTGAAAGAATCTCTGTCTCTAGCCAGATCTCCAACAGAACGTTGCATTCAACACAACCTGTCTAAATGAATCTCTATCTCTAGCCAAATCTCCCGCAGAACGTTGCATTCTCCACAGCCCGTCTGAAAGAATCTCTGCCTCTAGCCAAATCTCCCACAGAACGTTGCATTCATCACAACCTGTCTGAATGAATCTCTGCCTCTAGCCAAATCTCCCACAGAACGTTGCATTCACCACAGCCTGTCTGAAAGAATCTCTGTCTCTAGCCAAATCTCCAACAGAACGTTGCATTCACCACAGCCTGTCTGAAAGAATCTCTGTCTCTAGCCAGATCTCCCACAGAACGTTGCATTCATCACAACCCGTCTGAAAGAATCTTTGTCTCTAACTAGATCTCCCACAGAACGTTGCATTCATCACAGCCTGTCTGAATGAATCTCTGTGTCTAGCCAAATCTCCCACAGAACGTTGCATTCATCACAACCCGTCTGAAAGAATCTCTGTCTCTAGCTAGATCTCCCACAGAACATTGTATTCAGCACAGCCCGTCTGAAAGAATCTCAGCCTCTAGCAAGATCTCCCATCGAACCTTGTATTAACCACACCCCGTCTAAAAGAATCTCTGTCTCTAGCCAAATCTCCCATTGAACTTTCTATTCACTACAGCGCATCGAAAGATTCTCTGTCTCTAGCCAGGTCTCCCACTTCTTCCGTTGTCCTGTTCAATGTCTCCTTGATGTATTAAAACCACCTTCTTCTTGGTCTGGCCCTGCGTTGTCCAGGACCCATGTCTTTTATTATTGTTCTTTCCTGTCCGCTGTGTCTTTTAACTCGGCCGTAGTATTAAATTTAATATCAAACAATCATAATTTATTGGCCATGTAATGAGAAGAGAACAACTGGAATATATTGTAACAAGTGGAAAAATTGAGGGACGAAGAGATAGAGGGAAGCAAAGAGAAAAGATACCAGACAGCTTAAGAGAATGGCTTGGCAGAATGTCAACAACAGAAATGATAAATAACTGTTGTGATATTTGTGAAGAAACATGATCACCTACACCAGCAGGCCCGGTACTTGATGATGATGATGATCATAAAAAGCATATACAAGTGGAGACAGAAGAAGGGCATGTAGGAGGCTCACAGTAAAATGGACTAACAACATCCATGTAATGCTTCAACATCATCAGTTGACAATGTTGGAGGCTGCCAGAAGGAAAAGAGCTAAAACTCTTTATCTCCCTCTCACAGGAAGTGGTGTAAGAGGAAGTGAACAGAAAAAAAAAAAAAAAAGGATTGCATACTACACAAGCAGCAAAGTGTAATGGAAATAACAATTAAAAATAATCTGGAGTCAGTTCTGTCAAGTGAACCATGAGCAAAGGAACATCATCAATATTATGATGTGCTAAATCTGCTGGCGTAGACGATCATGTCCTTCCACAATTATATGTCCACAGATAATAACATAGATTCTATTAATGACTGTTTACAATGCGACACAACACCAAGCTATGTGGTTCTCTTTGATGTCCACGACCTCTCTTTCCCTGTTTATTGCTAGTTATAACCAACAATTCCAAATGCCCACATTTCATGATGTGCGCTAGAAATACCGATCGTTTCATTTTCATGCTTTTCTTTTCGTGTGTATGTTGGCCTGTTGTGTGTATGTTGGCCTGTTGTGTGTATGTTGGCATGTTGTGTGTATGTTGGCCTGTTGTGTGTATGTTGGCCTGTTGTATGTATGTTGGCCTGTTGTATGTATGTTGGCCTGTTGTGTGTATGTTGGCCTGTTGTATGTATGTTAGCCTGTTGTGTGTATGTTGGCATGTTGTGTGTATGTTGGCCTGGTTTGTGTATGTTGGCCTGTTGTGTGTATGTTGGCCTGGTTTGTGTATGTTGGCCTGGTTTGTGTATGTTGGCCTGGTTTGTGTATGTTAGCCTGGTTTGTGTATGTTGGCCTGGTTTGTGTATGTTGGCCTGGTTTGTGTATGTTGGCCTGGTTTGTGTATGTTGGCCTGTTGTGTATATGTTGGCCTGGTTTGTTTATGTTGGCCTGGTTTGTGTATGTTGGCCTGTTGTGTGTATGTTGGCCTGGTTGTGTATGTTGGCCTGTTGTGTGTATGTTGGCCTGGTTTGTGTATGTTGGCCTGTTGTGTGTATGTTGGCCTGTTGTGTGTATGTTGGCCTGTTGTGTGTATGTTGGCCTGTTGTGTGTATGTTGGCCTGTTGTGTGTATGTTGGCCTGTTGTGTGTATGTTGACCTGTTGTGTGTATGTTGGCCTGTTGTGTGTATGTTGGCCTGTTGTGTGTATGTTGGCCTGCTGTGTGTATGTTGGCCTGGTGTATGTATGTTGGCCTGTTGTGCGTATGTTGGCCTGTTGTGTGTATGTTGACATTTTGTGTGTATGTTGGCCTGCTGTGTGTATGTTGGCCTGCTGTGTGTATGTTGGCCTCTTGTGTGTATGTTGGCCTGCTGTGTGTATGTTGGCCTGCTGTGTGTATGTTAGCCTCTTGTGTGTATGTTGGCCTGTTGTGTGTTTGTTGGCCTGTTGTGTGTACGTTGGTTTCGTTGAGAATTTTCTCGTTGACTGTTTTATATATTAAACAGCAGAGTAACAAAAGTAGAGGTCACAAGAATATTGTTTGCTGAAAGAATATTACATTAATAATGTTTTATAATATAATGTTACACGAATATTGTTGTATAAAAGAATGTTACACGAATATTATTTTATAATGGAATGCTAAGAATATCTTGGGGAACAAATAAAATAACAAGAAAGTTATTAAAGATAAAGGCAGCCCTAGTGCAACTGCCGTTGTATAATGAAGTATTAATGTCAATACTGTACTTCAGTTTCATAAGATGGTTTGGCCATTTCCCTTCCTCGCTACCTTTCCTACCCACAGAACAGACCTAGCACATATTTAAAGAGACTGGCTAACAACGGGAGATGATATCAGGTTGAACAAAATGTTGCCCGGCAGGCGAGTTTAGAATGTTACCAGTCCTTCTTCTAAAGGAAGCAATGGTAGACAAACAACTTCTCACACAGACGTGGCACGTGACAATGGTCAGGACTTCTGTAGCCACACAGACGTGGCAGGTGACAGTGGTCAGGACTTCTGTAGCCACACAGACGTGGCAGGTGACAATGGTCACGACTTTTGTATCCACACAGACGTGGCAGGTGATAATGGTCAGGTCTTCTGTAGCCACACAGACGTGGCAGGTGACAGTGGTCAGGACTTCTGTATCCACACAGACGTGGCAGGTGATAATGGTCACGACTTCTGTATCCACACAGACGTGGCAGGTGATAATGGTCAGGACTTCTGTAGCCACACAGACGTGGCAGGTGATAATGGTCAGGACTTCTGTAGCCACACAGACGTGGCAGGTGATAATGGTCAGGACTTCTGTAGCCACACAGACGTGGCATGTGACAATGGTCAGGACTTCTGTAGCCACACAGACGTGGCAGGTGACAATGGTCAGGACTTCTGTAGCCACACAGACGTGGCAGGTGATAATGGTCAGGACTTCTGTAGCCACACGGACGTGGCAGGTTTATATAAATATTGACATTGCTATAATCTCCCTGCCTTGTGGACTGACCCAACTGTTTCGTTTACATCATCAAGTACCGGGTCTGCTGGTATAGGTGATCATATCTCTCCACAACTTTCGATCTCGACAGTTATTTCTTATTTCTGTTGTTCACCTTCTGCCAAGCCATTCTCTTAAGCTGTCTGGTATCTATTTTCTTTGCTTCCTTCTGTCTCCTCGTCCCTCAATTTTCCCAGTTCTTACAATATAGTCCAGCTGTTCTCTTTTCATTACATGGCCAAATAAAAATGCAATTCGTATATATATATATTAAATATATTTATATTTATATATTACACACACACTTTATATATTATATATATATATATAGTGTGTGTGTGTGTGTGTGTTTATTTTGAAGAGAATGACATTATGGGAAGCTATCTAACAGAACTGATAAACCACTGTAAAACATAAAGTTGTGGTGAGACATGCTCGCCTACGTCAGCAGGTGTTGTACTTCGTTATATTTTCAAACGTTTCAAATATAAAGAAAATTACCTGATTAATCTGAAAGAGTGTTTAATAAAACGGACGAAACAAAATAACGAAATAAACACGACAGATGCTGTTTGACAACTGATGGGGAAAGCAATCACCTAGACAACAAAACATAAACAACTTCTGCCTTGTGTAGTCCCTGTTATCTCATCGTCATGAAAGCTGCGATTTTAGGAAAATAAAAAGGAAATCAGAAATCTGATAAAACCGCAGCTTTACTTGGTGCAAATCAAGATGTCACGTGCAACATTTTCATCCAATTAAAATCAGTCGATTCAATTACTCCTCAGTGGTGCGTTCAAAAATAATGATCCAATTATATTTTTGTCGCCAACATCGTTTTCCACTGCGTCACATCTGCCCATGTTCTAATCCCTAAACACTCTATTCTGCTCAATCTATTTCCACGTATCTATTCATCTTCCCAGCTTCCGTAGACCCTCAAAGTCAATGAACTTCACGATTTACAACGACAAGAAATACTTCAAGTTGAATCATTTCATTTCCGGAACAATTTGTCCACTGTCCTGCTTTAACAAATCGCTTCTATCTTCTTGAACATACCCAGAGGCTGCCAGTACGTGTTGTACCAGGTCGGGCTTGGTAATCACACTGTTGACTTGTACTTCGTTCTCTTTCATCGGGACTCGTTCATTTTGTTACAATTTCCTGTTGTGACAGGTTGATTGTTATAGCATTGTGTTATGGAGGGAAATAAATAGTTTACTAAATTATAACTTTACATTGTGACGTGGAGGGAAATAAATAATTTACTAAATTATAACTTTACATTGTGACGTGGAGGGAAATAAATAATTTACTAAATTATAACTTTACATTGTGACGTGGAGGGAAATAAATAATTTTATTAAATATATATAGTTTATATATATAAATTATATTTATATAAATTATATTTATATAAATTATATTTATATAATATATAATTATATATTTTATAGAAAGTCGCGTCAATCATTTAATTATATCAGCAATTGCCGAATTATAAAAAAACGACCACATGAAGCCGCCATCACACCGGAAACCCTAATATGATATGTGTACATTGTGAGATAGAGGAAAATAAACAGTTCAACAATAGATATAGGTACATTGTGAGATAGAGGGAAATAAACAGTTCAACAATAGATATAGGTACATTAGACATGAATATCAAAAAGACTAAAACTATGATCATAAACAAAGAAAATACTCAAAACACACAAGTAGATATCAACATTGAAGGAATAGACCTGGAGACAGTTCAGAACTACAACTAACTTAGACATACTATAACCAGTGATGGAAAATGTACAACTGAAATAAACAAAAGAATAGGAATGGAAAAAAAGTAATTTTAATGTCATGAAGAACATACTAACATTAAAACAAATAACACCAGGGCTAAAACTAAGATTAGCAAAATGTTACATCTTCTCAATATTTCTATATACTGTAGAAACATGGACATTAGACAAGAAAACAGAACAGAGAATTGAAGCCTTTCAAATGTGGATATATAGAAGAGTAGGTAGAATTGGATGGAAGGAAAAGAAAAACAAATGATGCAGTCTTAAAACAACTAAAAATGAAAAGAGAACTACTAAGCACAATACAAACAAGACAAATGGGATTTTTGGGTGATGTTAAAAGACACAAAAGCCTACTAAAAGTAATCCTGGAGGGGAAAATACAAGGTAAAAGAGGCAGAGGCAGACCAAGACTAACATGGACAAGTAACATCAAAAGATGGACAAACCAGCCTATGACAACCTGCACCATCAAAGCAAGAGACAGAGTAGAATGGCGCTCCATGGTAGCCAAACTTCGTTGTGGAGAAGGCACTCGATGATGATGATATGTACATTGTGAGATAGAGGGAAATAAACAGTTCAACAATAGATATCTGTACATTGTGAGATAGAGGGGAATAAACAGCTCAACAATAGATAAATGTACATTGTGAGATAGAGGGGAATAAACAGTTCAACAATAGATATATGTACATTGTGACGTGGAGGGAAATAAACAGTTCAACAATAGATATGTGTACATTGTGATGTGGAGGGAAATAAACAGTTCAACAATAGATATCTGTACATTGTAAGATAGAGGGAAATAGACAGTTCAACAATAGATATGTGTACATTGTGATGTGGAGGGAAATAAACAGTTCAACAATAGATATCTGTACATTGTAAGATAGAGGGAAATAAACAGTTCAAAAATAGATATGTGTACATTGTAATGTCGAGGGAAATAAACAGTTCAACAATAGATATCTGTACATTGTGAGATAGAGGGAAATAAACAGTTCAACAATAGATATCTGTACATTGTAATGTCGAGGGAAATAAACAGTTCAACAATAGATATCTGTACATTGTGAGATAGAGGGAAATAAACAGTTCAAAAATAGATATGTGTACATTGTAATGTCGAGGGAAATAAACAATTCAACAATAGATATCTGTACATTGTAAGATAGAGGGAAATAAACAGTTCAACAATAGATATCTGTACACTGTGAGATAGAGGGAAATAAACAGTTCAACAATAGATATCTGTACATTGTGACGTGGAGGGAAATAAACAGTTCAACAATAGATATATGTACACTGTGAGATAGAGGGAAATAAACAGTTCAACAATAGATATCTGTACATTGTGACGTGGAGGGAAATAAACAGTTCAACAATAGATATCTGTACATTGTGAGATACAGGGAAATAAACAGTTCAACAATAGATATCTGTACATTGTGAGATACAGGGAAATAAACAGTTCAACAATAGATATCTGTACATTGTGAGATACAGGGAAATAAACAGTTCAACAATAGATATCTGTACATTGTGAGATACAGGGAAATAAACAGTTCAACAATAGATATCTGTACGTTGTGAGATACAGGGAAATAAACAGTTCAACAATAGATATCTGTACGTTGTGAGATAGAGGGGAATAAACAGTTCAACAATAGATATCTGTACGTTGTGAGATACAGGGAAATAAACATTTCAACAATAGATATCTGTACGTTGTGAGATAGAGGGGAATAAACAGTTCAACAATAGATATGTGTACATTGTGACGTGGAGGGAAATAAACAGTTCAACAATAGATATCTGTACACTGTGAGATAGAGGGAAATAAACAGTTCAACAGTAGATATCTGTACATTGTGACGTGTAGGGAAATAAACAGTTCAACAATAGATATCTGTACATTGTGACGTGTAGGGAAATAAACAGTTCAACAATAGATATCTGTACACTGTGAGATAGGGGAAAATAAACAGTTCAACAATAAATATCTGTGCATTGTGAAATAATGTGAGATAAACAGTTGAAGAATAGATATATGTACACTGTGAGACAGAGGGAAATAAACAGTTTAACAATAGATATGTGTACATTGTGAGATAGAGGTGAATAAACAGTTCAACAATAGATATCTGTACATTGTGAGATAGAGGGGAATAAACAGTTCAACAATAGATATCTGTACATTGTGAGATAGAGGGGAATAAACAGTTCAACAATAGATATCAGTACTTTGTGAGATAGAGGGGAATAAACAGTTCAACAATAGATATCAGTACATTGTAACGTGGAGGGAAATAAACAGTTCAACAATAGATAACTGTACATTGTTAGATAGAGAGAAAAAAACAGTTCAACGGTAGAAATCTGTACATTGTGACGTGGAGGGAAATAAATAGTTCAACAATAGATATCTGTACATTGTGACGTGGAGGGAAATAAACAGTTCAACAATAGATATCTGTACATTGTGACGTGAAGGAAATAAACAGTTCAACAATAGATATCTGTACATCGTGACGTGGAGGGAAATAAACAGTTCAATAATAAATATCTGTACATTGTGAGATAGAGGTAAAAAAGCTGTTCAACAATAGATATATGTACACTGTGAGATAGAGGGAAATAAACAGTTCAACAATAGATATATGTACATGGTGACGTGGAGGGAAATAAACATTTCAACAATAGATATGTGTGCATTTTGAGATAAAGTGAGATAAACAGTTGAAGAATAGATATATGTACACTGTGAGATAGAGAGAAACAAACAGTTCAACAATAGATATGTGTACATTGTGAGATAAAGGGGAATAAACAGTTCAACAATAGATATCTGTACATTGTGAGATAGAGTGAGATAAAAAGATAAAAAAGAATAGATATTTGTACATCGTGAGATAGAGGGAAATAAACAGCTCAACAATAGATATATGTACATTGTGAGATAGAGGGAAATAAACAGTTCAACAATAGTAATCTGTACATTGTGAAATAGAGGCGAATAAACAGTTCAACAATAGATATGTACATTGTGATTGTGACGTGGAGGGAAATAAACAGTTCAGCAATAGATATGTGTACATTGTGATGTGGAGGGAAATAAACAGTTCAACAATAGATATCTGTACATTGTGAGATAGAGGGAAATAAACAGTTCAACAATAGATATCTGTACATTGTGAGATGGAGGGAATTAAACAGTTCAAGAATAGATATCTGTACCATGTGAAGTGTAGTCAAATAAACAGTTCAATAATAAATATCTGTACATTGTGAGATGGAGGGAATTAAACATTTCAGCAATAGATATCTGTACATTGTGAGATGGAGGGAATTAAACAGTTCAAGAATAGATATATGTACATTGTGAGGTAGAGGGAAATAAGCTGTTCAACAATAGATATCTGTACATTGTGAGATGGAGGGAATTAAACAGTTCAAGAATAGATATCTGTACATTGTGAGGTAGAGGGGAATAAACAGTTCAACAATAGATATCAGTACATTGTAACGTGGAGGGAAATAAACAGTTCAACAATAGATAACTGTACATTGTTAGATAGAGAGAAAAAACAGTTCAACGGTAGAAATCTGTACATTGTGACGTGGAGGGAAATAAATAGTTCAACAATAGATATCTGTACATTGTGACGTGGAGGGAAATAAACAGTTCAACAATAGATATCTGTACATTGTGACGTGAAGGGAAATAAACAGTTCAACAATAGATATCTGTACATCGTGACGTGGAGGGAAATAAACAGTTCAATAATAAATATCTGTACATTGTGAGATAGAGGTAAAAAAGCTGTTCAACAATAGATATATGTACACTGTGAGATAGAGGGAAATAAACAGTTCAACAATAGATATATGTACATGGTGACGTGGAGGGAAATAAACATTTCAACAATAGATATGTGTGCATTTTGAGATAAAGTGAGATAAACAGTTGAAGAATAGATATATGTACACTGTGAGATAGAGAGAAACAAACAGTTCAACAATAGATATGTGTACATTGTGAGATAAAGGGGAATAAACAGTTCAACAATAGATATCTGTACATTGTGAGATAGAGTGAGATAAAAAGATAAAAAAGAATAGATATTTGTACATCGTGAGATAGAGGGAAATAAACAGCTCAACAATAGATATATGTACATTGTGAGATAGAGGGAAATAAACAGTTCAACAATAGTAATCTGTACATTGTGAAATAGAGGCGAATAAACAGTTCAACAATAGATATGTACATTGTGATTGTGACGTGGAGGGAAATAAACAGTTCAGCAATAGATATGTGTACATTGTGATGTGGAGGGAAATAAACAGTTCAACAATAGATATCTGTACATTGTGAGATAGAGGGAAATAAACAGTTCAACAATAGATATCTGTACATTGTGAGATGGAGGGAATTAAACAGTTCAAGAATAGATATCTGTACCATGTGAAGTGTAGTCAAATAAACAGTTCAATAATAAATATCTGTACATTGTGAGATGGAGGGAATTAAACATTTCAGCAATAGATATCTGTACATTGTGAGATGGAGGGAATTAAACAGTTCAAGAATAGATATATGTACATTGTGAGGTAGAGGGAAATAAGCTGTTCAACAATAGATATCTGTACATTGTGAGATGGAGGGAATTAAACAGTTCAAGAATAGATATCTGTACATTGTGAGGTAGAGGGGAATAAACAGTTCAACAATAGATATTTGTACATTGTGAGATAGAGGGGAATAAACAGTTCAACAATAGATAAATGTACATTGTGAGATAGAGGGGAATAAACAGTTCAACAATAGATATTTGTACATTGTGAGGTAGAGGGGAATAAACAGTTCTACAATTGATATTTGTACATTGTGAGATGGCTCAGGCAAAAGCCGCTTTCCAAAAATGAGGAAGATACAATGCAATCCATTTTTGACAAAAGGAACAAGAAAAAGAGATCTTAAATTTTATGCTGAGCCAGTCTTAACATATGGATGCGAATCATGGACAATAGGACCACACATAAGAAAATCACTGGAGGCTGAAGAAATGTAGTTTTACAGAAGAGTGTTGAGAATACCATGGACAGTTAACAAGAGTAACGAAAACATTCTGAAAGAGGTCAAAGCAAAAAGAGAGCTAATTTCCAATATTAGGAAGAAACAAGCATCATTTTTTGACCATGTAATGAGAAGTGAACAGCTGGAATATATTGTAACAACTGGAAAAATTGAGGGACGAAAAGATAGAATGAACCAAAGAGAAAAGATACCAGACAGCTTAAGAGAATGGCTTGGCAGAAGGTCAACAACAGAAATGATAAATAACTGTCGAGATCGAAAGTTGTGGAGAGTCATGATCACCTTCGCCAGCAGGCCCGGTATTTGATGATTGAGTTATTGAGTTATTGAGTTATTGAGTTATTTGCGGGTCATCATCATTACACTCCGAACATGTCCATAGGTGCTCAGATCCCCTCCTCAGCAATTCCCTCAGTGTCCAGCGACTGACGACTCCAGTTCTATGTTGGTTGATAAGTCTTCTTACACGGCCACTAAGTTTCTCATTTCTGGCTGTGCCCATCTTAACTCCCATTTCCATCATCCGAAGAAGTGACGTGAATCTGTGTTTGTCGAAGTCCTGTGCTCTTCCAACATCTCGAAGGGCATTGATGATGTCCGCCCGATCCATCGGTTGCCCGTCCTCAACGACAGCGCAGCTAGCCAACCTGTCCGCTCTCTCATTTCCCGTACTCCCGCATGTCCAGGGACATAGACAAAGGTGACCTTACGTATTTTGGATTTCTGCAACGACTCTACCCATTGTATGCGTACATAGCCCGCCTCCACTTTTTTTTTTATCATGCTCATCGAATCACTCAGTATACATGCGTGGGTGTAGTCTTGTGACTCTAACCATTTGAATGCCTTGGTCACCGCCATCACCTCCATTGTCATGCTACTCGTGGTCATGGCGTATGCACCACTGTCTTCCTTGGCTATTCTGCCTGCTGAGCGTGCTGTAAATGCCCATGCACTTCTTTCGTGTCGTCTTACAGATCCGTCTGTATAGATGACTGCATCTTTCTCATCGGTATTATCGCAGATGAGACCGTTGACCTCAGCATTAACCACGACCGGGTTCTGTTCCCTACTTTTCCTGTCGAGTGTGACAATACATGAGAAAGTTCATTTGAATGACGTAGGCACCGGTATCCACTCCTCACCAACGCTGATATTGGTAAGCCCACAGACCTGTTTGATGACATCTTCTGCCCGGCCCACCCATGATTTGCCTCTTTTTAGCCTGGTACCTTTCTCTGTGTTGAGCACGTGGTGCAATGGATGCTCTGTATCTGTACTAATCTTCAGGTATGCTCGTGCTCTCCAGATCTTGATTCTGTCATCTATGGTTGGAAAGTCAAGAAGATACCTCATTGCTACACAGGGAGTGTCGCTCGTACATCCCAGGATAATGCGCATGGCTTCATTTTGTATTTTCTCCAGCCTATCAATTTGAGTCGTACTGACAGTAAGAATGGCCAGGGCATACTCGATTGGCGCGAGGACTAATCCCTGGAACAGAAGAATAAGTAGCCTCTGCTCGATGTTAGCAGCTGCCATGACCTTCAAGGCGGCTAATCCTTTGCGGGATTTTGTTATCACATGGTCGACGTGGTCCCGAAAACACAGGCTGCGATCAAACTTAACTCCGAGGTATGTCATCAACTTTTCCTTGTCACCTCATCAGCTCCCATTCGTACTACCGGTGTGGTTGTATTAACGATATGATTGTTAAGGGAGAACCATGAAAATGATGCTTTTTTTTGATGATGACCACTAATAATAATAGAAAGTGCTTTTTTTATGATGACCACTAATAATAATAGAAAGTGCTCTGTGCACACCGTGAGCTGCGCGTTTCAATCGGTTTGATCGTGTTTCGATATTCCAATTGTTTACGATGAATGATGATATCGTATGACAGGGAACAGTTGGCTGTGTTCACTTTCTGTGCGGTTTAGTCTTATGTCTATTGGCATGTGATGAGTCTGCTGTGATGGGGACTACAGCTACCTTTCTTATTTCAGGAGATGATATATTAATTCGGATGATTCCACTGGCACGGACGGTTGAGCCGTTATGGATTTTAATTCGTTTGCAGTGATACTCGGTCCTTCCATAACCATAATAATAGGAACAATAATAACACAGAACAAGGAGCAAAGATGGTCAGCTTTCAACTGTCTCTGCTTTTGAAACATCCAAACATCTCATTAACGTCTAAGAGACAAGCGATCAATAACATGTTCATGCTAACTTAATGTTACCGACGTCAAATAGTATGACACTTTTCGTCTTGTCAGACGGTCTAGTGGATTCTATTGTGTATTTTGTTTTGAGGTTTTGTTTTTGTCGAGCAACTTCTCTCGTGGTTAATAACTCATTTCACTTTGCCTACTCCGCCTGGGCACGGAATATGGAGATATGTGCTCTACCCAGTCGCACTATCCCCCTCTCGACTTCGTTTCAAGGATTTCTGAAGGGGGGACAAAGTCCATACGTTCGGAATTGAAAGAAGGTGCAGGAAATGCCAGAAAGACTGTTAACACCGCCTACTACCTTAGGGTCCCTCCCTTCGGTTTTGACTCTGGGTGTACTCCCAT
The DNA here is from genome assembly GCA_032433765.1 of Megaustenia siamemsis. Lineage (NCBI taxonomy): Eukaryota > Metazoa > Mollusca > Gastropoda > Stylommatophora > Ariophantidae > Megaustenia > Megaustenia siamemsis. Next base: position 30,485,667 of record JAVIAB010000025.1, on the reverse strand, counting down.
ATCCTTCGATTCTAACTAGAATCTAGTCCATAAGGTAGTGGAGGGTTTTGTTGTCGAAGTTTCCCTTCTTCTAGATGGGTTGCCAGTAAATATTTACGAGTCCCGTCTACCTGGAAATGTCAAATATGGACATTGAACAAAGTCCGCAGACACAAGACCACAACCATCGAAATGAGGCGTAAATCTGAAGATAACAAGGTGCCAAGTCAAAGAAATGCAAATCAATGCACACAAATAGTAACCTGCATTCAAGCTGAATGTGCGGCAGAATTGGAAAGAAAAAAATCAACAAATGATATGGTTAAACCTTTACGTAATTGATAGAGGACACAAATTTGAACAACTTTTAGGCTCAATGAATCTTCAGCACGAACAAAAAAACAACACACAGTGAAGTCGAGGCAACCTAGACTATCTTTGGTGCAGATGTAGACGAGGTAACCTAGACTGTGTTGGTGGCGATGTAGTCGAGGTAACCTAGACTGTGTTTGGTGGCGATGTAGTTGAGGTAACCTAGACAATGTTTGGTGCGGATGTAATTGAGGTAACCTAGACTATGTTTGACGGCGATGTAGTTGAGGTAACCTAGACTATGTTTGGTGGCGATGTAGTCGAGGTAACCTAGACTATGTTTGGTGGCGATGTAATTGAGGTAACCTAGACTATGTTTGGTGGCGATGTAGTTGAGGTAACCTAGACTATGTTTGGTGGCGATGTAGTTGAGGTAACCTAGACTATGTTTGGTGGCGATGTAGTTGAGGTAACCTAGACTATGTTTAGTGGCGATGTAGTTGAGGTAACCTAGACTATGTTTGGTGGCGATGTAGTTGAGGTAACCTAGACTATGTTTGGTGGCGATGTAATTGAGGTAACCTAGACTATGTTTGGTGGCGATGTAGTTCAGGTAACCTAGACTATGCTTGGTGGCTATGTAGTTGAGGTAACCTAGACTATGTTTGGTGGCGATGTAGTCGAGGTAACCTAGACTATGTTTGGTGGCGATGTAGTTGAGGTAACCTAGACTATGTTTGGTGGCGATGTAGTTGAGGTAACCTAGACTATGTTTGGTGGCGATGTAGTTGAGGTAACCTAGACTATGTTTGGTGGCGATGTAGTTGAGGTAACCTAGACTATGTTTGGCGGCGATGTAGTTGAGGTAACCTAGACTATGTTTGGTGGCGATGTAGTTGAGGTAACCTAGACTATGTTTGGTGGCGATGTAGTTGAGGTAACCTAGACTATGTTTGGTGGCGATGTAGTTGAGGTAACCTAGACTATGTTCGGTGGCGATGTAGTTGAGGTAACCTAGACTATGTTTGGTGGCGATGTAATTGAGGTAACCTAGACTATGTTTGGTGGCGATGTAGTTCAGGTAACCTAGACTATGTTTGGTGGCGATGTAGTTGAGGTAACCTAGACTATGTTTGGTGGCGATGTAATTGAGGTAACCTAGACTATGTTTGGTGGCGATGTAGTTCAGGTAAACTAGACTATGTTTGGTGGCGATGTAGTTCAGGTAACCTAGACTATGTTTGTCGGCGATGTAGTCGAGGTAACCTACACTATGTTTGGTGGCGATGTAGTTGAGGTAACCTAGACTATGTTTGGTGGCGATGTAGTTGATTTAACCTAGACTATGTTTGGTGGCGATGTAATTGAGGTAACTTAGTCTATGTTTGGTGGTGATGTAGTTGAGGTAACCTAGACTATGTTTGGTGGCGATGTAGTCGAGGTAACCTAGACTATGTTTGGTGACGATGTAGTTGAGGTAACCTAGACTATGTTTGGTGGCGATGTAGTCGAAGTAACCTAGACTATGTTTGGTGGCGATGTAAATGAGGTAACCTATACTATGTTTGGTGGCGATGTAGTTGAGGTAACCTAGACTATGTTTGGTGGCGATGTAGTTGAGGTAACCTAGACTATGTTTAGTGGCGATGTAGTCGAGGTAACCTAGACTATGTTTGGTGGCGATGTAGTTGAGGTAACCTAGACTATGTTTGGTGGCGATGTAGTTGAGGTAACCTAGAATATATACGATGGCGATGTAGTTGAGGTAACCTAGACTATGTTTGGTGGCGATGTAGTTGAGGTAACCTAGACTATGTTTGTTGGCGATGTAGTCGAGGTAACCTAGACTATGTTTGGTGGCGATGTAGTCGAGGTAACCTAGACTATGTTTTGTGGCGATGTAGTTGAGGTAACCTAGACTATGTTTGGTGGCGATGTGGTCGAGGTAACCTAGACTATGTTTGGTGGCGATGATATTGAGGTAACCTAGACTATGTTTGGTGGCGATGTAGTCGAGGTAACCTAGACTATGTTCGGTGTCGATGTAGTCGTGGTAACCTAGACTATGTTTGGTGGCGATGTAGTGGAGGTAACCTAGACTATGTTTGGTGGCGATGTAGTCGAGGTAACCTAGACTATGTTTGGCGGCGATGTAGTTGAGGTAACCTAGACTATGTTTGGTGGCGATGTAGTTGAGGTAACCTAGACTATGTTTGGTGGCGATGTAGTAGAGGTAACCTAGACTATGTTTTTTGGCGATGTAGTTGAGGTAACCTAGACTATGTTTTGTGGCGATGTAGTAGAGGTAACCTAGACTATGTTTGGTGGCGATGTAGTTGAGGTAACCTAGACTATGTTTGGTGGCGATGTAGTTAAGGTAACCTAGACTATGTTTGGTGGCGATGTAGTAGAAGTAACCTAGACTATGTTTGGTGGCGATGTAGTCGAGGTAACCTAGACTATGTTTTGTGGCGATGTAGTTGAGGTAACCTAGACTATGTTCGGTGGCGATGTAGTTGAGGTAACCTAGACTATGTTTGGTGGCGATGTAGTTGAGGTAACCTAGACTATGTTTGGTGGCGATGTAGTTGAGGTAACCTAGACTATGTTTGGTGGCGATGTAGTTGAGGTAACCTAGACTATGTTTGGTGGCGATGTAGTTGAGGTAACCTAGACTATGTTTGGTGGCGATGTAGTCGAGGTAACCTAGACTATGTTTGGTGGCGATGTAATTGAGGTAACCTAGACTATGTTTGGTGGCGATGTAGTCGAGGTAACCTAGACTATGTTCGGTGTCGATGTAGTCGAGGTAACCTAGACTATGTTTGGTGGCGATGTAGTAGAGGTAACCTAGACTATGTTTGGTGGCGATGTAGTTGAGGTAACCTAGACTATGTTTGGTTGCGATGTAGTCGAGGTAACCTAGACTATGTTTGGTGGCGATGTAGTTGAGGTAACCTAGACTATGTTTGGTGGCGATGTAGTTAAGGTAACCTAGACTATGTTTGGTGGCGATGTAGTAGAAGTAACCTAGACTATGTTTGGTGGCGATGTAGTCGAGGTAACCTAGACTATGTTTTGTGGCGATGTAGTTGAGGTAACCTAGACTATGTTCGGTGGCGATGTAGTTGAGGTAACCTAGACTATGTTTGGTGGCGATGTAGTTGAGGTAACCTAGACTATGTTTGGTGGCGATGTAGTTGAGGTAACCTAGACTATGTTTGGTGGCGATGTAGTTGAGGTAACCTAGACTATGTTTGGTGGCGATGTAGTTGAGGTAACCTAGACTATGTTTGGTGGCGATGTAGTCGAGGTAACCTAGACTATGTTTGGTGGCGATGTAATTGAGGTAACCTAGACTATGTTTGGTGGCGATGTAGTCGAGGTAACCTAGACTATGTTCGGTGTCGATGTAGTCGAGGTAACCTAGACTATGTTTGGTGGCGATGTAGTAGAGGTAACCTAGACTATGTTTGGTGGCGATGTAGTTGAGGTAACCTAGACTATGTTTGGTTGCGATGTAGTCGAGGTAACCTAGACTATGTTTGGTGGCGATGTAGTAGAGGTAACCTAGACTATGTTTGGTGGCGTTGTAGTTGAGGTAACCTAGACTATGTTTGGTGGCGATGTAGTCGAGGTAACCTAGACTATGTTTGGTGGCGATGTAGTTGAGGTAACCTAGACTATGTTTGGTGGCGATGTAATTGAGGTAACCTAGACTATGTTTGGTGGCGATGTAGTTCAGGTAACCTAGACTATGCTTGGTGGCTATGTAGTTGAGGTAACCTAGACTATGTTTGGTGGCGATGTAGTCGAGGTAACCTAGACTATGTTTGGTGGCGATGTAGTTGAGGTAACCTAGACTATGTTTGGTGGCGATGTAGTTGAGGTAACCTAGACTATGTTTGGTGGCGATGTAGTTGAGGTAACCTAGACTATGTTTGGTGGCGATGTAGTTGAGGTAACCTAGACTATGTTTGGCGGCGATGTAGTTGAGGTAACCTAGACTATGTTTGGTGGCGATGTAGTTGAGGTAACCTAGACTATGTTTGGTGGCGATGTAGTTGAGGTAACCTAGACTATGTTTGGTGGCGATGTAGTTGAGGTAACCTAGACTATGTTCGGTGGCGATGTAGTTGAGGTAACCTAGACTATGTTTGGTGGCGATGTAATTGAGGTAACCTAGACTATGTTTGGTGGCGATGTAGTTCAGGTAACCTAGACTATGTTTGGTGGCGATGTAGTTGAGGTAACCTAGACTATGTTTGGTGGCGATGTAATTGAGGTAACCTAGACTATGTTTGGTGGCGATGTAGTTCAGGTAAACTAGACTATGTTTGGTGGCGATGTAGTTCAGGTAACCTAGACTATGTTTGTCGGCGATGTAGTCGAGGTAACCTACACTATGTTTGGTGGCGATGTAGTTGAGGTAACCTAGACTATGTTTGGTGGCGATGTAGTTGATTTAACCTAGACTATGTTTGGTGGCGATGTAATTGAGGTAACTTAGTCTATGTTTGGTGGTGATGTAGTTGAGGTAACCTAGACTATGTTTGGTGGCGATGTAGTCGAGGTAACCTAGACTATGTTTGGTGACGATGTAGTTGAGGTAACCTAGACTATGTTTGGTGGCGATGTAGTCGAAGTAACCTAGACTATGTTTGGTGGCGATGTAATTGAGGTAACCTATACTATGTTTGGTGGCGATGTAGTTGAGGTAACCTAGACTATGTTTGGTGGCGATGTAGTTGAGGTAACCTAGACTATGTTTAGTGGCGATGTAGTCGAGGTAACCTAGACTATGTTTGGTGGCGATGTAGTTGAGGTAACCTAGACTATGTTTGGTGGCGATGTAGTTGAGGTAACCTAGAATATATACGATGGCGATGTAGTTGAGGTAACCTAGACTATGTTTGGTGGCGATGTAGTTGAGGTAACCTAGACTATGTTTGTTGGCGATGTAGTCGAGGTAACCTAGACTATGTTTGGTGGCGATGTAGTCGAGGTAACCTAGACTATGTTTTGTGGCGATGTAGTTGAGGTAACCTAGACTATGTTTGGTGGCGATGTGGTCGAGGTAACCTAGACTATGTTTGGTGGCGATGATATTGAGGTAACCTAGACTATGTTTGGTGGCGATGTAGTCGAGGTAACCTAGACTATGTTCGGTGTCGATGTAGTCGTGGTAACCTAGACTATGTTTGGTGGCGATGTAGTGGAGGTAACCTAGACTATGTTTGGTGGCGATGTAGTCGAGGTAACCTAGACTATGTTTGGCGGCGATGTAGTTGAGGTAACCTAGACTATGTTTGGTGGCGATGTAGTTGAGGTAACCTAGACTATGTTTGGTGGCGATGTAGTAGAGGTAACCTAGACTATGTTTTTTGGCGATGTAGTTGAGGTAACCTAGACTATGTTTTGTGGCGATGTAGTAGAGGTAACCTAGACTATGTTTGGTGGCGATGTAGTTGAGGTAACCTAGACTATGTTTGGTGGCGATGTAGTTAAGGTAACCTAGACTATGTTTGGTGCCGATGTAGTAGAAGTAACCTAGACTATGTTTGGTGGCGATGTAGTCGAGGTAACCTAGACTATGTTTTGTGGCGATGTAGTTGAGGTAACCTAGACTATGTTCGGTGGCGATGTAGTTGAGGTAACCTAGACTATGTTTGGTGGCGATGTAGTTGAGGTAACCTAGACTATGTTTGGTGGCGATGTAGTTGAGGTAACCTAGACTATGTTTGGTGGCGATGTAGTTGAGGTAACCTAGACTATGTTTGGTGGCGATGTAGTTGAGGTAACCTAGACTATGTTTGGTGGCGATGTAGTCGAGGTAACCTAGACTATGTTTGGTGGCGATGTAATTGAGGTAACCTAGACTATGTTTGGTGGCGATGTAGTCGAGGTAACCTAGACTATGTTCGGTGTCGATGTAGTCGAGGTAACCTAGACTATGTTTGGTGGCGATGTAGTAGAGGTAACCTAGACTATGTTTGGTGGCGATGTAGTTGAGGTAACCTAGACTATGTTTGGTTGCGATGTAGTCGAGGTAACCTAGACTATGTTTGGTGGCGATGTAGTAGAGGTAACCTAGACTATGTTTGGTGGCGATGTAGTTGAGGTAACCTAGACTATGTTTGGTGGCGATGTAGTCGAGGTAACCTAGACTATGTTTGGTGGCGATGTAGTTGAGGTAACCTAGACTATGTTTGGTGGCGATGTAGTCGAGGTAACCTAGACTATGTTTGGTGGCGATGTAGTTGAGGTAACCTAGACTATGTTTCGTGGCGATGTAGTTGAAGTAACCTGGACTATGTTTGGTGGCGATGTAGTTGAGGTAACCTAGACTATGTTTGGTGGCGATGTAGTTGAAGTAACCTAGACTATGTTTGGTGGCGATGTAGTTGAGGTAAACTAGACTATATTTGGTGGCGATGTAGTTGAGGTAACCTAGACTATGTTTGGTGGCGATGTAGTCGAGGTAACCTAGACTATGTTTGGTGACGATGTAGTTGAGGTAACCTAGACTATGTTTGGTGGCGATGTAGTCGAAGTAACCTAGACTATGTTTGGTGGCGATGTAATTGATGTAACCTATACTATGTTTGGTGGCGATGTAGTTGAGGTAACCTAGACTATGTTTGGTGGCGATGTAGTTGAGGTAACCTAGACTATGTTTAGTGGCGATGTAGTCGAGGTAACATAGACTATGTTTGGTGGCGATGTAGTTGAGGTAACCTAGACTATGTTTGGTGGCGATGTAGTTGAGGTAACCTAGAATATATACGATGGCGATGTAGTTGAGGTAACCTAGACTATGTTTGGTGGCGATGTAGTTGAGGTAACCTAGACTATGTTTGTTGGCGATGTAGTCGAGGTAACCTAGACTATGTTTGGTGGCGATGTAGTCGAGGTAACCTAGACTATGTTTTGTGGCGATGTAGTTGAGATAACCTAGACTATGTTTGGTGGCGATGTAGTCGAGGTAACCTAGACTATGTTTGGTGGCGATGTAATTGAGGTAACCTAGACTATGTTTGGTGGCAATGTAGTCGAGGTAACCTAGACTATGTTCGGTGTCGATGTAGTCGAGGTAACCTAGACTATGTTTGGTGGCGATGTAGTAGAGGTAACCTAGACTATGTTTGGTGGCGATGTAGTCGAGGTAACCTAGACTATGTTTGGCGGCGATGTAGTTGAGGTAACCTAGACTATGTTTGGTGGCGATGTAGTTGAGGTAACCTAGACTATGTTTGGTGGCGATGTAGTAGAGGTAACCTAGACTATGTTTTGTGGCAATGTAGTTGAGGTAACCTAGACTATGTTTTGTGGCGATGTAGTAGAGGTAACCTAGACTATGTTTGGTGGCGATGTAGTTGAGGTAACCTAGACTATGTTTGGTGGCGATGTAGTTGAGGTAACCTAGACTATGTTTGGTGGCGATGTAGTAGAGTTAACCTAGTCTATGTTTGGTGGCGATGTAGTCGAGGTAACCTAGACTATGTTTTGTGGCGATGTAGTTGAGGTAACCTAGACTATGTTCGGTGGCGATGTAGTTGAGGTAACCTAGACTATGTTTGGTGGCGATGTAGTTGAGGTAACCTAGACTATGTTTGGTGGCGATGTAGTTGAGGTAACCTAGACTATGTTTGGTGGCGATGTAGTTGAGGTAACCTAGACTATGTTTGGTGGCGATGTAGTCGAGGTAACCTAGACTATGTTTGGTGGCGATGTAATTGAGGTAACCTAGACTATGTTTGGTGGCGATGTAGTCGAGGTAACCTAGACTATGTTCGGTGTCGATGTAGTTGAGGTAACCTAGACTATGTTTGGTGGCGATGTAGTCGAGGTAACCTAGACTATGTTTGATGGCGATGTAGTAGAGGTAACCTAGACTATGTTTGGTGGCGATGTAGTTGAGGTAACCTAGACTATGTTTGGTGGCGATGTAGTCGAGGTAACCTAGACTATGTTTGGTGGCGATGTAGTTGAGGTAACCTAGACTATGTTTGGTGGCGATGTAGTCGAGGTAACCTAGACTATGTTTGGTGGCGATGTAGTTGAGGTAACCTAGACTATGTTTGGTGGCGATGTAGTTGAAGTAACCTAGACTATGTTTGGTGGCGATGTAGTTGAGGTAACCTAGACTATGTTTGGTGGCGATGTAGTTGAAGTAACCTAGACTATGTTTGGTGGCGATGTAGTCGAGGTAACCTAGACTATGTTTGGTGGCGATGTAGTTGAGGTAACCTAGACTATGTTCGGTGTCGATGTAGTCGATGTAACCTAGACTATGTTTGGCGGCGATGTAGTCGAGGTAACCTAGACTATGTTTGGTGGCGATGTAGTTGAGGTAACCTAGACTATGTTTGGTGGCGATGTAGTTGAGGTAACCTAGACTATGTTTGTCGGCGATGTAGTCGAGGTAACCTACACTATGTTTGGTGGCGATGTAGTTGAGGTAACCTAGACTATGTTTGGTGGCGATGTAGTTGATTTAACCTAGACTATGTTTGGTGGCGATGTAATTGAGGTAACTTAGTCTATGTTTGGTGGCGATGTAGTTGATTTAACCTAGACTATGTTTGGTGGCGATGTAGTTGAGGTAAACTAGACTATGTTTGGTGGCGATGTAGTTGAGGTAACCTAGACTATGTGTGGTGGCGATGTAGTTGAGGTAACCTAGACTATGTTTGGTGGCGATGTAGTCGAGGTAACCTAGACTATGTTTGGTGGCGATGTAGTTGAGGTAACCTAGACTATGTTTGTTGGCGTTGTAGTCGAGGTAACCTAGACTATGTTTGGTGGCTATGTAGTTGAGGTAACCTAGACTATGTTTGGTGGCGATGTAGTTGAGGTAACCTAGACTATGTTTGGTGGCGATGTAGTCGAGGTAACCTAGACTATGTTTGGTGGTGATGTAGTTGAGGTAACCTAGACTATGTTTGGTGGCGATGTAGTCGAGGTAACCTAGACTATGTTTGGTGACGATGTAGTTGAGGTAACCTAGACTATGTTTGGTGGCGATGTAGTCGAAGTAACCTAGACTATGTTTGGTGGCGATGTAATTGAGGTAACCTATACTATGTTTGGTGGCGATGTAGTTGAGGTAACCTAGACTATGTTTGGTGGCGATGTAGTTGAGGTAACCTAGACTATGTTTAGTGGCGATGTAGTCGAGGTAACCTAGACTATGTTTGGTGGCGATGTAGTTGAGGTAACCTAGACTATGTTTGGTGGCGATGTAGTTGAGGTAACCTAGAATATATACGATGGCGATGTAGTTGAGGTAACCTAGACTATGTTTGGTGGCGATGTAGTCGAGGTAACCTAGACTATGTTTGGTGGCGATGTAGTCGAGGTAACCTAGACTATGTTTGGTGGCGATGTAGTCGAGGTAACCTAGACTATGTTTTGTGGCGATGTAGTTGAGGTAACCTAGACTATGTTTAGTGGCGATGTAGTCGAGGTAACCTAGACTATGTTTGGTGGCGATGTAGTAGAGGTAACCTAGACTATGTTTGGTGGCGATGTAGTTGAGGTAACCTAGACTATGTTTGGTGGCGATGTAGTCGACGTAACCTAGACTATGTTTGGTGGCGATGTAGTTGAGGTAACCTAGACTATGTTTGGTGGCGATGTAGTCGAGGTAACCTAGACTATGTTTGGTGGCGATGTAGTTGAGGTAACCTAGACTATGTTTGGTGGCGATGTAGTTGAAGTAACCTGGACTATGTTTGGTGGCGATGTAGTTGAGGTAACCTAGACTATGTTTGGTGGCGATGTAGTTGAGGTAACCTAGACTATGTTTGGTGGCGATGTAGTTGAGGTAAACTAGACTATGTTTGTTGGCGATGTAGTTGAGGTAACCTAGACTATGTTTGGTGGCGATGTAGTCGAGGTAACCTAGACTATGTTTGGTGACGATGTAGTTGAGGTAACCTAGACTATGTTTGGTGGCGATGTAGTCGAAGTAACCTAGACTATGTTTGGTGGCGATGTAATTGAGGTAACCTATACTATGTTTGGTGGCGATGTAGTTGAGGTAACCTAGACTATGTTTGGTGGCGATGTTGTTGAGGTAACCTAGACTATGTTTAGTGGCGATGTAGTCGAGGTAACCTAGACTATGTTTGGTGGCGATGTAGTTGAGGTAACCTAGACTATGTGTGGTGGCGATGTAGTTGAGGTAACCTAGACTATGTTTGGTGGCGATGTAGTTGAAGTAACCTAGACTATGTTTGGTGGCGATGTAGTTGAGGTAACCTAGACTATGTTTGTTGGCGTTGTAGTCGAGGTAACCTAGACTATGTTTGGTGGCGATGTAGTCGAGGTAACCTAGACTATGTTTGGTGGCGATGTAGTTGAGGTAACCTAGACTATGTGTGGTGGCGATGTAGTTGAGGTAACCTAGAATATATACGATGGCGATGTAGTTGAGGTAACCTAGACTATGTTTGGTGGCGATGTAGTTGAGGTAACCTAGACTATGTTTGTTGGCGATGTAGTCGAGGTAACCTAGACTATGTTTGGTGGCGATGTAGTTGAGGTAACCTAGACTATGTTTGGTGGCGATGTAGTCGAGGTAACCTAGACTATGTTTGGTGGCGATGTAGTAGAGGTAACCTAGACTATGTTTGGTGGCGATGTAGTTGAGGTAACCTAGACTATGTTTGGTGGCGATGTAGTCGAGGTAACCTAGACTATGTTTGGTGGCGATGTAGTTGAGGTAACCTAGACTATGTTTGGTGGCGATGTAGTCGAGGTAACCTAGACTATGTTTGGTGGCGATGTAGTTGAGGTAACCTAGACTATGTTTGGTGGCGATGTAGTTGAAGTAACCTGGACTATGTTTGGTGGCGATGTAGTTGAGGTAACCTAGACTATGTTTGGTGGCGATGTAGTTGAAGTAACCTAGACTATGTTTGGTGGCGATGTAGTTGAGGTAAACTAGACTATGTTTGGTGGCGATGTAGTTGAGGTAACCTAGACTATGTTTGGTGGCGATGTAGTCGAGGTAACCTAGACTATGTTTGGTGATGATGTAGTTGAGGTAACCTAGACTATGTTTGGTGACGATGTAGTCGAAGTAACCTAGACTATGTTTGGTGGCGATGTAATTGAGGTAACCTATACTATGTTTGGTGGCGATGTAGTTGATGAAACCTAGACTATGTTTGGTGGCGATGTAGTTGAGGTAACCTAGACTATGTTTAGTGGCGATGTAGTCGAGGTAACCTAGACTATGTTTGGTGGCGATGTAGTTGAGGTAACCTAGACTATGTTTGGTGGCGATGTAGTTGAGGTAACCTAGAATATATACGATGGCAATGTAGTTGAGGTAACCTAGACTATGTTTGGTGGCGATGTAGTTGAGGTAACCTAGACTATGTTTGTTGGCGATGTAGTCGAGGTAACCTAGACTATGTTTGGTGGCGATGTAGTCGAGGTAATCTAGACTATGTTTTGTGGCGATGTAGTTGAGGTAACCTAGACTATGTTTGGTGGCGATGTAGTCGAGGTAACCTAGACTATGTTTGGTGGCGATGTAATTGAGGTAACCTAGACTATGTTTGGTGGCGATGTAGTTGAGGTAACCTAGACTATGTTCGGTGTCGATGTAGTCGAGGTAACCTAGACTATGTTTGGTGGCGATGTAGTTGAGGTAACCTAGACTATGTTTGGTGGCGATGTAGTTGAGGTAACCTAGACTATGTTTGGTGGCGATGTAGTAGAGGTAACCTAGTCTATGTTTGGTGGCGATGTAGTAGAGGTAACCTAGACTATGTTTCGCGGCGATGTAGTTGAGGTAACCTAGACTATGTTTGGTGGCGATGTAGTTGAGGTAACCTAGACTATGTTTGGTGGCGATGTAGTAGAGGTAACCTAGACTATGTTTTGTGGCGATGTAGTTGAGGTAACCTAGACTATGTTTTGTGGCGATGTAGTAGAGGTAACCTAGACTATGTTTGGTGGCGATGTAGTTGAGGTAACCTAGACTATGTTTGGTGGCGATGTAGTTGAGGTAACCTAGACTATGTTTGGTGGCGATGAAGTAGAGGTAAACTTGTCTATGTTTGGTGGCGATGTAGTCGAGGTAACCTAGACTATGTTTTGTGGCGATGTAGTTGAGGTAACCTAGACTATGTTCGGTGGCGATGTAGTTGAGGTAAACTAGACTATGTTTGGTGGCGATGTAGTTGAGGTAACCTAGACTATGTTTGGTGGCGATGTAGTTGAGGTAACCTAGACTATGTTTGGTGGCGATGTAGTTGAGGTAACCTAGACTATGTTTGGTGGCGATGTAGTTCAGGTAACCTAGACTATGTTTGGTGGCGATGTAATTGAGGTAACCTAGACTATGTTTGGTGGCGATGTAGTCGAGGTAACCTAGACTATGTTTGGTGGCGATGTAGTTGAGGTAACCTAGACTATGTTTGGTGGCGATGTAGTTGAGGTAACCTAGAATATATACGATGGCGATGTAGTTGAGGTAACCTAGACTATGTTTGGTGGCGATGTAGTTGAGGTAACCTAGACTATGTTTGTTGGCGATGTAGTAGAGGTAACCTAGACTATGTTTGGTGGCGATGTAGTAGAGGTAACCTAGACTATGTTTGGTGGCGATGTAGTTGAGGTAACCTAGACTATGTTTGGTGGCGATGTAGTTGAGGTAACCTAGACTATGTTTGGTGGCGATGTAGTCGAGGTAACCTAGACTATGTTTGGTGGCGATGTAGTTGAGGTAACCTAGACTATGTTTGGTGGCGATGTAGTCGAGGTAACCTAGACTATGTTTGGTGGCGATGTAGTTGAGGTAACCTAGACTATGTTTGGTGGCGATGTAGTTGAGGTAACCTAGACTATGTTTGGTGGCGATGTAGTTGAAGTAACCTAGACTATGTTTGGTGGCGATGTAGTTGAGGTAAACTAGACTATGTTTGGTGGCGATGTAGTTGAGGTAACCTAGACTATGTTTGGTGGCGATGTAGTCGAGGTAACCTAGACTATGTTTGGTGACGATGTAGTTGAGGTAACCTAGACTATGTTTGGTGGCGATGTAGTCGAAGTAACCTAGACTATGTTTGGTGGCGATGTAATTGAGGTAACCTATACTATGTTTGGTGGCGATGTAGTTGAGGTAACCTAGACTATGTTTGGTGGCGATGTAGTTGAGGTAACCTAGACTATGTTTAGTGGCGATGTAGTTGAGGTAACCTAGACTATGTTTGGTGGCGATGTAGTTGAGGTAACCTAGACTATGTTTGGTGGCGATGTAGTTGAGGGAACCTAGAATATATACGATGGCGATGTAGTCGAGGTAACCTAGACTATGTTTGGTGGCGATGTAGTTGAGGTAACCTAGACTATGTTTGGTGGCGATGTAGTTGAAGTAACCTGGACTATGTTTGGTGGCGATGTAGTTGAGGTAATCTAGACTATGTTTGGTGGCGATGTAGTTGAGGTAACCTAGACTATGTTTGGTGGCGATGTAGTTGAGGTAACCTAGACTATGTTTGGTGGCGATGTAATTGAGGTAACCTAGACTATGTTTGGTGGCGATGCAGTCGAGGTAACCTAGACTATGTTCGGTGTCGATGTAGTCGAGGTAACCTAGACTATGTTTGGTGGCGATGTAGTAGAGGTAACCTAGACTATGTTTGGTGGCGATGTAGTTGAGGTAACCTAGACTATGTTTGGTGGCGATGTAGTTGAGGTAACCTATACTATGTTAGGTGGCGATGTAGTAGAGGTAACCTAGACTATGTTTGGTGGCGATGTAGTTGAGGTAACCTAGACTATGTTTAGTGGCGATGTAGTCGAGGTAACCTAGACTATGTTTGGTGGCGATGTAGTAGAGGTAACCTAGACTATGTTTGGTGGCGATGTAGTTGAGGTAACCTAGACTATGTTTGGTGGCGATGTAGTCGACGTAACCTAGACTATGTTTGGTGGCGATGTAGTTGAGGTAACCTAGACTATGTTTGGTGGCGATGTAGTCGAGGTAACCTAGACTATGTTTGGTGGCGATGTAGTTGAGGTAACCTAGACTATGTTTGGTGGCGATGTAGTTGAAGTAACCTGGACTATGTTTGGTGGCGATGTAGTTGAGGTAACCTAGACTATGTTTGGTGGCGATGTAGTTGAGGTAACCTAGACTATGTTTGGCGGCGATGTAGTCCAGGTAACCTAGACTATGTTTGTTGGCGATGTAGTTGAGGTAACCTAGACTATGTTTGGTGGCGATGTAGTCGAGGTAACCTAGACTATGTTTGGTGACGATGTAGTTGAGGTAACCTAGACTATGTTTGGTGGCGATGTAGTCGAAGTAACCTAGACTATGTTTGGTGGCGATGTAATTGAGGTAACCTATACTATGTTTGGTGGCGATGTAATTGAGGTAACTTAGTCTATGTTTGGTGGCGATGTTGTTGAGGTAACCTAGACTATGTTTAGTGGCGATGTAGTCGAGGTAACCTAGACTATGTTTGGTGGCGATGTAGTTGAGGTAACCTAGACTATGTGTGGTGGCGATGTAGTTGAGGTAACCTAGACTATGTTTGGTGGCGATGTAGTCGAGGTAACCTAGACTATGTTTGGTGGCGATGTAGTTGAGGTAACCTAGACTATGTTTGTTGGCGTTAAAGTCGAGGTAACCTAGACTATGTTTGGTGGCTATGTAGTTGAGGTAACCTAGACTATGTTTGGTGGCGATGTAGTTGAGGTAACCTAGACTATGTTTGGTGGCGATGTAGTCGAGGTAACCTAGACTATGTTTGGTGGTGATGTAGTTGAGGTAACCTAGACTATGTTTGGTGGCGATGTAGTCGAGGTAACCTAGACTATGTTTGGTGACGATGTAGTTGAGGTAACCTAGACTATGTTTGGTGGCGATGTAGTCGAAGTAACCTAGACTATGTTTGGTGGCGATGTAATTGAGGTAACCTATACTATGTTTGGTGGCGATGTAGTTGAGGTAACCTAGACTATGTTTGGTGGCGATGTAGTTGAGGTAACCTAGACTATGTTTAGTGGCGATGTAGTCGAGGTAACCTAGACTATGTTTGGTGGCGATGTAGTTGAGGTAACCTAGACTATGTTTGGTGGCGATGTAGTAGAGGTAACCTAGACTATGTTTGGTGGCGATGTAGTTGAGGTAACCTAGACTATGTTTGGTGGCGATGTAGTCGAGGTAACCTAGACTATGTTTGGTTACGATGTAGTTGAGGTAACCTAGACTATGTTTGGTGACGATGTAGTTGAAGTAACCTGGACTATGTTTGGTGGCGATGTAGTTGAGGTAACCTAGACTATGTTTGGTGGCGATGTAGTTGAAGTAACCTAGACTATGTTTGGTGGCGATGTAGTAGAGGTAACCTAGACTATGTTTGGTGGCGATGTAGTTGAGGTAACCTAGACTATGTTTGGTGGCGATGTATTCGAGGTAACCTAGACTATGTTTGGTGGCGATGTAGTAGAGGTAACCTAGACTATGTTTGGTGGCGATGTAGTTGAGGTAACCTAGACTATGTTTGGTGGCGATGTAGTCGAGGTAACCTAGACTATGTTTGGTGGCGATGTAGTTGAGGTAACCTAGACTATGTTTGGTGGCGATGTAGTCGAGGTAACCTAGACTATGTTTGGTGGCGATGTAGTTGAGGTAACCTAGACTATGTTTGGTGGCGATGTAGTTGAAGTAACCTGGACTATGTTTGGTGGCGATGTAGTTGAGGTAACCTAGACTATGTTTGGTGGCGATGTAGTTGAAGTAACCTAGACTATGTTTGGTGGCGATGTAGTTGAGGTAACCTAGACTATGTTTGGTGGCGATGTAGTTGAGGTAACCTAGACTATGTTTGGTGGCGATGTAGTCGAGGTAACCTAGACTATGTTTGGTGGCGATGTAATTGAGGTAACCTAGACTATGTTTGGTGGCGATGTAGTCGAGGTAACCTAGACTATGTTCGGTGTCGATGTAGTCGAGGTAACCTAGACTATGTTTGGTGGCGATGTAGTTGAGGTAACCTAGACTATGTTTGGTGGCGATGTAGTTGAGGTAACCTAGACTATGTTTGGTGGCGATGTAGTAGAGGTAACCTAGTCTATGTTTGGTGGCGATGTAGTAGAGGTAACCTAGACTATGTTTCGCGGCGATGTAGTTGAGGTAACCTAGACTATGTTTGGTGGCGATGTAGTTGAGGTAACCTAGACTATGTTTGGTGGCGATGTAGTAGAGGTAACCTAGACTATGTTTTGTGGCGATGTAGTTGAGGTAACCTAGACTATGTTTTGTGGCGATGTAGTAGAGGTAACCTAGACTATGTTTGGTGGCGATGTAGTTGAGGTAACCTAGACTATGTTTGGTGGCGATGTAGTTGAGGTAACCTAGACTATGTTTGGTGGCGATGAAGTAGAAGTAAACTTGTCTATGTTTGGTGGCGATGTAGTCGAGGTAACCTAGACTATGTTTTGTGGCGATGTAGTTGAGGTAACCTAGACTATGTTCGGTGGCGATGTAGTTGAGGTAAACTAGACTATGTTTGGTGGCGATGTAGTTGAGGTAACCTAGACTATGTTTGGTGGCGATGTAGTTGAGGTAACCTAGACTATGTTTGGTGGCGATGTAGTTGAGGTAACCTAGACTATGTTTGGTGGCGATGTAGTCGAGGTAACCTAGACTATGTTTGGTGGCGATGTAATTGAGGTAACCTAGACTATGTTTGGTGGCGATGTAGTCGAGGTAACCTAGACTATGTTTGGTGGCGATGTAGTTGAGGTAACCTAGACTATGTTTGGTGGCGATGTAGTTGAGGTAACCTAGAATATATACGATGGCGATGTAGTTGAGGTAACCTAGACTATGTTTGGTGGCGATGTAGTTGAGGTAACCTAGACTATGTTTGTTGGCGATGTAGTAGAGGTAACCTAGACTATGTTTGGTGGCGATGTAGTAGAGGTAACCTAGACTATGTTTGGTGGCGATGTAGTTGAGGTAACCTAGACTATGTTTGGTGGCGATGTAGTCGAGGTAACCTAGACTATGTTTGGTGGCGATGTAGTAGAGGTAACCTAGACTATGTTTGGTGGCGATGTAGTTGAGGTAACCTAGACTATGTTTGGTGGCGATGTAGTCGAGGTAACCTAGACTATGTTTGGTGGCGATGTAGTTGAGGTAACCTAGACTATGTTTGGTGGCGATGTAGTCGAGGTAACCTAGACTATGTTTGGTGGCGATGTAGTTGAGGTAACCTAGACTATGTTTGGTGGCGATGTAGTTGAAGTAACCTGGACTATGTTTGGTGGCGATGTAGTTGAGGTAACCTAGACTATGTTTGGTGGCGATGTAGTTGAAGTAACCTAGACTATGTTTGGTGGCGATGTAGTTGAGGTAAACTAGACTATGTTTGGTGGCGATGTAGTTGAGGTAACCTAGACTATGTTTGGTGGCGATGTAGTCGAGGTAACCTAGACTATGTTTGGTGACGATGTAGTTGAGGTAACCTAGACTATGTTTGGTGGCGATGTAGTCGAAGTAACCTAGACTATGTTTGGTGGCGATGTAATTGAGGTAACCTATACTATGTTTGGTGGCGATGTAGTTGAGGTAACCTAGACTATGTTTGGTGGCGATGTAGTTGAGGTAACCTAGACTATGTTTAGTGGCGATGTAGTCGAGGTAACCTAGACTATGTTTGGTGGCGATGTAGTTGAGGTAACCTAGACTATGTTTGGTGGCGATGTAGTTGAGGGAACCTAGAATATATACGATGGCGATGTAGTCGAGGTAACCTAGACTATGTTTGGTGGCGATGTAGTTGAGGTAACCTAGACTATGTTTGGTGGCGATGTAGTTGAAGTAACCTGGACTATGTTTGGTGGCGATGTAGTTGAGGTAATCTAGACTATGTTTGGTGGCGATGTAGTTGAGGTAACCTAGACTATGTTTGGTGGCGATGTAGTTGAGGTAACCTAGACTATGTTTGGTGGCGATGTAATTGAGGTAACCTAGACTATGTTTGGTGGCGATGCAGTCGAGGTAACCTAGACTATGTTCGGTGTCGATGTAGTCGAGGTAACCTAGACTATGTTTGGTGGCGATGTAGTAGAGGTAACCTAGACTATGTTTGGTGGCGATGTAGTTGAGGTAACCTAGACTATGTTTGGTGGCGATGTAGTTGAGGTAACCTAGACTATGTTTGGTGGCGATGTAGTAGAGGTAACCTAGACTATGTTTGGTGGCGATGTAGTTGAGGTAACCTAGACTATGTTTGGTGGCGATGTAGTCGAGGTAACCTAGACTATGTTTGGTGGCGATGTAGTTGAGGTAACCTAGACTATGTTTGGTGGCGATGTAGTCGAGGTAACCTAGACTATGTTTGGTTACGATGTAGTTGAGGTAACCTAGACTATGTTTGGTGGCGATGTAGTTGAAGTAACCTGGACTATGTTTGGTGGCGATGTAGTTGAGGTAACCTAGACTATGTTTGGTGGCGATGTAGTTGAAGTAACCTAGACTATGTTTGGTGGCGATGTAGTTGAGGTAACCTAGACTATGTTTGGTGGCGATGTAGTTGAGGTAACCTAGACTATGTTCGGTGTCGATGTAGTCGATGTAACCTAGACTATGTTTGGCGGCGATGTAGTCGAGGTAACCTAGACTATGTTTGGTGGCGATGTAGTTGAGGTAACCTAGACTATGTTTGGTGGCGATGTAGTTGAGGTAACCTAGACTATGTTTGACGGCGATGTAGTCGAGGTAACCTACACTATGTTTGGTGGCGATGTAGTCGAGGTAACCTAGACTATGTTTGGTGGCGATGTAGTTGATTTAACCTAGACTATGTTTGGTGGCGATGTAATTGAGGTAACTTAGTCTATGTTTGGTGGCGATGTAGTTGATTTAACCTAGACTATGTTTGGTGGCGATGTAGTTGAGGTAAACTAGACTATGTTTGGTGGCGATGTAGTTGAGGTAACCTACACTATGTGTGGTGGCGATGTAGTTGAGGTAACCTAGACTATGTTTGGTGGCGATGTAGTCGAGGTAACCTAGACTATGTTTGGTGGCGATGTAGTTGAGGCAACCTAGACTATGTTTGGTGGCGTTGTAGTCGAGGTAACCTAGACTATGTTTGGTGGCTATGTAGTTGAGGTAACCTAGACTATGTTTGGTGGCGATGTAGTTGAGGTAACCTAGACTATGTTTGGTGGCGATGTAGTCGAGGTAACCTAGACTATGTTTGGTGGTGATGTAGTTGAGGTAACCTAGACTATGTTTGGTGGCGATGTAGTCGAGGTAACCTAGACTATGTTTGGTGACGATGTAGTTGAGGTAACCTAGACTATGTTTGGTGGCGATGTAGTCGAAGTAACCTAGACTATGTTTGGTGGCGATGTAATTGAGGTAACCTATACTATGTTTGGTGGCGATGTAGTTGAGGTAACCTAGACTATGTTTGGTGGCGATGTAGTTGAGGTAACCTAGACTATGTTTAGTGGCGATGTAGTCGAGGTAACCTAGACTATGTTTGGTGGCGATGTAGTTGAGGTAACCTAGACTATGTTTGGTGGCGATGTAGTAGAGGTAACCTAGACTATGTTTGGTGGCGATGTAGTTGAGGTAACCTAGACTATGTTTGGTAGCGATGTAGTCGAGGTAACCTAGACTATGTTTGGTTACGATGTAGTTGAGGTAACCTAGACTATGTTTGGTGACGATGTAGTTGAAGTAACCTGGACTATGTTTGGTGGCGATGTAGTTGAGGTAACCTAGACTATGTTTGGTGGCGATGTAGTTGAAGTAACCTAGACTATGTTTGGTGGCGATGTAGTAGAGGTAACCTAGACTATGTTTTGTGGCGATGTAGTTGAGGTAACCTAGACTATGTTTGGTGGCGATGTATTCGAGGTAACCTAGACTATGTTTGGTGGCGATGTAGTAGAGGTAACCTAGACTATGTTTGGTGGCGATGTAGTTGAGGTAACCTAGACTATGTTTGGTGGCGATGTAGTCGAGGTAACCTAGACTATGTTTGGTAGCGATGTAGTTGAGGTAACCTAGACTATGTTTGGTGGCGATGTAGTCGAGGTAACCTAGACTATGTTTGGTGGCGATGTAGTTGAGGTAACCTAGACTATGTTTGGTGGCGATGTAGTTGAAGTAACCTGGACTATGTTTGGTGGCGATGTAGTTGAGGTAACCTAGACTATGTTTGGTGGCGATGTAGTTGAAGTAACCTAGACTATGTTTGGTGGCGATGTAGTTGAGGTAACCTAGACTATGTTTGGTGGCGATGTAGTTGAGGTAACCTAGACTATGTTCGGTTTCGATGTAGTCGATGTAACCTAGACTATGTTTGGCGGCGATGTAGTCGAGGTAACCTAGACCATGTTTGGTGGCGATGTAGTTGAGGTAACCTAGACTATGTTTGGTGGCGATGTAGTCGATGTAACCTAGACTATGGCGGCAATGTAGTCGATGTAACCTAGACTATGTTTGGCGGCGATGTAGTCGATGTAACCTAGACTATGTTTGGCGGCGATGTAATCGATGTAACCTAGACTATGTTTGGCGGCGATGTAGTCGATGTAACCTAGACTATGTTTGGCGGCGATGTAGTCGAGGTAACCTAGACTATGTTTGGTGGCGATGTAGTTGAGGTAACCTAGACTATGTTTGGTGGCGATGTAGTCGAGGTAGCCTAGACTATGTTCGGTGTCGATGTAGTCGATGTAACCTAGACTATGTTTGGCGGCGATGTAGTCGAGGTAGCCTAGACTATGTTTGTTTGCGATGTTGACATCACAACTTTTAGTCAAATGTTACGGCGACATTACAGCTATTAATCAAATGTTATAGCGACATCACAACTTCGGTCAAGTATGTATGGATCATTCTCTATTTGTCGAAAATCGGCCCATCCCATAAACAGCTATCGGCAATTTATTTTCTTTCTATTTTTTTTTTTTATTCTCGTTTTACAATTTCTATTTCAAATATTAGTGGACATTTCCTGGGAAACTGACGTCCCATTTCATGGCTTTTCTTCACTTAACATGAAATTCAATATAAGCGATGAAAGAACTGCAGAGAGCATGTCTTTTCTCTTATTTTTGTTTTGAGAAACTTAGTGGCAGTAATTACTTTCGTCTCATCAACGTGACAGATTTCAGTCAATGGAGGCTAGAAATGTTATTTTAAAAAATATAGTTGGATAATGTGGATTTTAAAAAAAAGAAAATTAATTTTGCATTAAAAATAATATGGAACATAAGGATGTGATTCATGGACAATAGGACAACAGACAAGAAAATCACTGGAATCTGTAGAAATGTCTTCTTTACACAAGAATGTTGAGAATACCATGGACAGCTAAGAAGAGTAATGAAAACGTTCTGAAAGAGGCCGAATTAAAAAGAGAGCTAATGTTAGGAAGAAACAATCATAACTTTTGGGCCATGTAACGAGAAGAGAACAGTTGGTATATATTGTAACAACTGGGAAAATTGAGGGACGAAGAGATAGAGAAATGCAGAGAGAAAAGATACCAGACAGCTTAAGAGAATGGCTTGGCAGAAGGTCAACAACAGAAATGATAAATAGCTGCCGAGATCGAAAATTGTGGAGAGACATGATCACCTACGCCAGCAGGCCCGGCACCTGATGATGATTTAAAATAAAGGTTGATAAAACTATCGATGTCACATCGTGGCACATAAGAAAACTTGTGTCGGAAGTTGTCAGAGTCACGCAGCTGACAATGTCAGGAAGAACGAACTCTAGTTGGTCAAGTTTCTGCTACAGATCAGCAAGATGGGACCAAGAAACATACCAGGAAAAGCAATGAAATATAGAGCGGGACCGCAAACCATGCGCCTTGAAGTCGGATGTACTGGGCTAAAAGGGTAAAACATTAAATCTAGCGTTAACTAATAACTCAAATATTTGTTGCCATATTCAAATGTTTCCATCAAGGAAAGGGAGTAAAAATCAGGGAAAAGCGAATATACAAAGATCAATACTGGGGAAACAAGCAAAAATACAGAGATCGATAGTAAGGAAACAAGCAAAAATTTAGAGATCGATACTGGGGAAACAAGCAAAAAATACAGAGATCGATAGTAAGGAAACAAGCAAAAATTTAGAGATCAATACTGGGGAAACAAGCAAAAATACAGAGATCGATACTGGGGAAACAAGCAAAAATACAGAGATCGATAGTAAGGAAACAAGCAAAAATTTAGAGATCGATACTGGGGAAACAAGCAAAAATACAGAGATCGATAGTAAGGAAACAAGCAAAAATTTAGAGATCAATACTGGGGAAACAAGCAAAAATACAGAGATCGATACTGGGGAAACAAGCAAAAATACAGAGATCGATAGTAAGGAAACAAGCAAAAATACAAAGATCGATAGTAAGGAAACAAGCAAAAATATAGAGATCGATACTGGGGAAACAAGCAAAAATTCAGAGATCGATACTGGGAAAACAAGCAAAAATACAGAGATCGATAGTGGGAAAACAAGCAAAAATATAGAGATCGATAGTTGGGAAACAAGCAAAAATACAGAGATCAATACTGGGGAAACAAACAAAAATACAGAGATCAATACTGGGGAAACAAGCAAAACAACATGGATCAATAGTGAGGAAACAAGCTAAAATACAATGATCGATAGTGGGGAAACAAGCAAAAATACAGAGATGGATAGTGGGTAAACAAGCAAAAATACAGAGATCGATAGTGGGGAAACAAGCAAAAATTCAGAGATCGATAGTGGGGAAGCAAGCAAAAATAAAGAGACGGATAGTGGAGAAACAAGCAAAAATACAGAGATCAATAGTGGGGAAGCAAGCAAAAATACAGAGATCGATAGTGGGGAAAGAAGCAAAAATACAGAGATCGATATTGGGGAAACAAGCAAAAATATAGAGATCGATAGTTGGGAAACAAGGAAAAAATACAGAGATTAATAGTGGGGAAACAAGATAAAAAATACAGAGATCAATAGTAAGGAAACAAGCAAAAATACAATGATCGATAGTTGGGAAACAAGCAAAAATACAGAGATCGATAGTGGGGAAACAAACAAAAATACAGAGATCGATAGTGGGGAAACAAGCAAAACAACATGGATCAATAGTGAGGAAACAAGCAAAAATACAATGATCGATAGTGGGGAAACAAGCAAAACAACATGGATCAATAGTGAGGAAACAAGCTAAAATACAGAGATGGATAGTGGGTAAACAAGCAAAAATACAGAGATCGATAGTGGGGAAACAAGCAAAAATTCAGAGATCGATAGTGGGGAAGCAAGCAAAAATAAAGAGACGGATAGTGGAGAAACAAGCAAAAATACAGAGATCAATAGTGGGGAAGCAAGCAAAAATACAGAGATCGATAGTGGGGAAAGAAGCAAAAATACAGAGATCGATATTGGGGAAACAAGCAAAAATATAGAGATCGATAGTTGGGAAACAAGGAAAAAATATAGAGATTAATAGTGGGGAAACAAGATAAAAAATACAGAGATCAATAGTAAGGAAACAAGCAAAAATTTAGAGAACGATACTGTGGAAACAAGCAAAAATACAGAGATCGATAGTAATGAAACAAGCAAAAATACAGAGATCGATAGTGGGAAAACAAGCAAAAATATAGAGATCGATAGTTGGGAAACAAGCAACAAAACAGAGATCAATAGTGGGGAACCAAACAAAAATACAGAGATCGATATTGGGGAAACAAGCAAAAATACAGAGAGATCGATAGTGGGAAAACAAGCAAAAATATAGAGATCGATAGTTGGGAAACAAGCAACAAAACAGAGATCAATAGTGGGGAAAGAAGCATAAATACAGAGATCGATAGTGGGGAAACAAGCAAAAACACAGAGATCGATAGTGGGGAAACAAGCAAGAATACAGAGATCGATAGTGGGGAAACAAGCAAAAATACAGAGATCGTTAGTGGGGAAACAAGCAAAAATATAGAGATCGATAGTTGGGAAACAAGCAAAAATACAGAGATCAATAGTGGGGAAACAAGCAAAAATACAGAGATTGATAGTGGGTAAACAAGCAAAAATACAGAGATCAATAGTGAGGAAACAAGCAAAAATACAATGATCGAAAGTGGGGAAACAAGCAAAATTTTAGAGATCGATAGTTGGGAAACACGCAAACAATACAGAGATTAATAGTGGGGAAACAAGATAAAAAATACAGAGATCAATAGTAAGGAAACAAGCAAAAATACAATGATCGATAGTTGGGAAACAAGCAAAAATACAATGATCGATAGTGGGGAAACAAGCAAAAATACAGAGATCGATAGTGGGGAAACAAGCAAAAATACAGAGATCAATAGTGAGGAAACAAGCAAAAATACAATGATCGAAAGTGGGGAAACAAGCAAAATTTTAGAGATCGATAGTTGGGAAACACGCAAACAATACAGAGATTAATAGTGGGGAAACAAGATAAAAAATACAGAGATCAATAGTAAGGAAACAAGCAAAAATACAATGATCGATAGTTGGGAAACAAGCAAAAATACAATGATCGATAGTGGGGAAGCAAGCAAAAATAAAGAGACGGATAGTGGAGAAACAAGCAAAAATACAGAGATCAATAGTGGGGAAACAAGCAAAAATACAGAGATCGATAGTGGGGAAAGAAGCAAAAATACAGAGATCGATAGTGGGGAAAGAAGCAAAAATACAGAGATCGATAGTGGGTAAACAAGCAAAAATACAGAGATCGATAGTGGGGAAACAAGCAAAAATACAGAGATCAATAGTGAGGAGACAAGAAAAAATACAATGATCGAAAGTGGGGAAACAAGCAAAAATACAGAGATCGATAGTGGGGAAACAAGCAAAAATAAAGAAACGGATAGTGGGGAAACAAGCAAAAATACAGAGATCAATAGTGGGGAAACAAGCAAAAATACAGAGATCGATAGTGGGGAAACAAGCAAAAATACAGAGATGGATACAGTGGAAACAAGCAAAAATACAGAGATGGATACAGGGGAAACAAGCAAAAATACAGAGATGGATACAGGGGAAACAAGCAGAAATACAGAGATGGATACAGGGGAAACGAGCACAAATACAGAGATCGATACAGGGGAAACAAGCAAAAATACAGAGATCAAAAACGGGCAACATGCGAAAGGAAAGTTAGTGTAACACATTTAAAACAAACAAAAGCACAAAGAGCAACACATGAGAACGAACAAAAGCACAAAGAGCAACACATGAGAACGAACAAAAGCACAAAGAGCAACACATGAGAACGAACAAAAGCACAAAGAGCAACACATGAGAACGAACAAAAGCACAAAGAGCAACACATGAGAACGAACAAAAGAACAAAGAGAAACACATGAGAACGAACAAAAGCATAAAGAGCAACACATGAGAACGAACAAAAGCACAAAGAGCAACACATGAGAACGAACAAAAGCACAAAGAGCAACACATGAGAACGAACAAAAGCACAAAGAGAAACACATGAGAACGAACAAAAGCATAAAGAGCAACACATGAGAACGAACAAAAGCACAAAGAGCAACACATGAGAACGAACAAAAGCATAAAGAGCAACACATGAGAACGAACAAAAGCACAAAGAGCAACACATGAGAACGAACAAAAGCACAAAGAGAAACACATGAGAACGAACAAAAGCATAAAGAGCAACACATGAGAACGAACAAAAGCACAAAGAGCAACACATGAGAACGAACAAAAGCACAAAGAGCAACACATGAGAACAAACAAAAGCACAAAGAGAAACACATGAGAACGAACAAAAGCATAAAGAGCAACAAAGGGAAACAAGCGGCTGCACAAAGAGCAACAAAGGAATATCAAGCGAATGCACAAATAGCAACACAGAGAAAACAGACGAATACTCAAGGAGCAACACAGGGAAAACAAGCGAAAAAACAAACAGCATAACAGATAATCCTGAGGGCAAATCCCTAAAGTAAGAGAAAACGTTGTGTCAGTCATTTTATGTAATATCTTGCAGCCCAGCTTCTGTGTCGGACATATTGACTCATGAATCAGGCGAAGGCGTGGCATTAACCTCATATTAATGGGTCCTTGCAAAAGAGTCAATAAAGATGTTATCCTCTCTTTCAGCAAGAACCAAAGTGGAACGTGATCGCTAGATAGCTTAGCTAAATTTGCGAATTTAAGAAAGAGAAAACAAACACAGAAAATAAGACGGAGAGATTCGACATGTGATGTGGTGACTTATAGGGGACGCCCTTTTCTTCCTCTTCTTCTTCTTCCTCTTCTTCATCTTCTTCTTCTACCTTCCAGCTCCCTGTGGAGCATAGATCTTCAACAAACACTTTCAGCTCCCTGTGGAGCACACGTCTTCAACAAACACTTTCAGCTCCCTGTGGAGCATAGGTCTTCAACAAACACTTTCAACTCCCTGTGAAGCATAGGTCTTCTATAAACACTCTCAGCTCCCAGTGGATCATAGGTTTTCAACAAACACTTTCCAAATCATTCTGTTTCTTGCCATTCTTTTACGATCATTCCATGTCTTCCCCATCATTTTCATCGCTGCTTCTGTTTGTCTTCTCCAAGAATTTCTTGGTCTTCCTCTTTGTCTTTAACCCTGGAGGTTCCAAAAAAAAGCTTGTTGTATAATACTCTCAGTTGGCTTCCGCAGTGTGTGTCCTATCCAGCGCCATCGCTGTATTTCTTTATCCACTAGTATTTGACCGGTGCATTTTCATAATTCTATGTTAGTGATATTGTCCTGCCATTTCCATCCTTTTATTCTGCGTAAGCATCCATTAATGAAAGTATGTATGTTCATGATTGTCAATTTTGTTGTTCTCCATGTTTGACAGCCATATAATAGGACTAACTTAACACTGGAGTTGAACATTTTTATTTCGCCATTTTAGTGTCCACACTTTGTTTATATGCCTTCAGCACATTCTTTGTGAATAATGTTATCGGTACTGCGCCAGTACTGTTATTCTTTCCAAGAACAATTAGCTACTGATAAATCAGGTTGGATTCATGTAGAAATTATCAATCAGAAATTAACACGACCTTTCCGACATGCGAAGGTTTGGCACCTTTCATCATATTGCTCGTTCCACTAGTTTTAGATGTTTAGTTTAGTTTAGTTTTTGATTAGTTTTTGTTTAGTTTAGTTTAGTTTTTGATTAGTTTTTGTTTAGTTTAGTTTAGTTTAGTTTAGTTTAGTTTAGTTTTTGTTTAGTTTAGTTTAGCTTTTGATTAGCTTTTGTTTAGTTTAGTTTAGTTTTTGTTTAGTTTAGTTTAGTTTAGTTTCGTTTAGTTCAGTTTAGTTTAGTTTAGTTTTTGTTTAGTTTTTGTTTAGTTTAGTTTAGTTTTTGATTAGTTTTTGTTTAGTTTAGTTTAGTTTTTGTTTAGTTTAGTTTAGTTTAGTTTAGTTTAGTTTCGTTTAGTTTAGTTTAGTTTTTGTTTAGTTTTTGTTTAGTTTTTGTTTTTGTTTAGTTTTAGTTTAGTTTAGTTTAGTTTTTGATTAGTTTTTGTTTTTGTTTAGTTTTAGTTTAGTTTAGTTTAGTTTTTGATTAGTTTTTGTTTAGTTTAGTTTAGTTTAGATGAGTTAGGTTTTGTTTAGTTTTTGTTTAGTTTAGTTTAGTTTAGTTTTTGTTTAGTTTAGTTTAGTTTAGTATTTGTTTAGTTTAGTTTAGTTTAGATGAGTTAGGTTTTGTTTAGTTTTTGTTTAGTTTAGTTTAGTTTTTGTTTAGTTTAATTTAGATGAGTTTAGTTTTTGTTTAGTTTTTGTTTAGTTTAGTTTAGTTTAGTTTTTGTTTTTGTTTAGTTTTTGTTTAGTTTAGTTTAGTTTAGTTTAGTTTAGTTTTTGATTAGTTTTTCTTTAGTGTAGTTTAGTCTTTCTTTAGTTTAGTTTGTTTAGTTTAGTTTAGATTAGTTTTTGTTTAGTTTAGTTTAGTTGACAGATCACCTTCATTGAACAACGGACATCTCCATAACACTCATATCCTGTCAAGACTGGCATCTGTCGGAGTGTGCCTGTCACTTCTGCTGGCATTAGTTCACTAACAGCGTGTGTGCCTGTCACTTCTAACGTCATTAGTTCGCTAACAGCGTGTGCCTGTCAATTCTAACGTCATTAGTTCGTTAACAGCGTGTGGGTCTGTCACTTATAACGTCCTTAGTTCACTAGCAACGTGTGTGCCTGTCACTTCTAACGTCATTAGTTCACTAACAGCATGTATGCCTGTCACTTCTAACGTCATTAGTTCGCCAACAGCGTGTGTGCCTGTCACTTCTTACGTCATTAGTTCGCTAACAGCGTGTGTGCTAGTCACTTCTACCGTCATTAGTTCGCTAACAGCGTGTGTGCCTGTCACTTCTTACGTCATTAGTTCGCTAACAGCGTGTGTGCTAGTCACTTCTACCGTCATTAGTTCGCTAACAGCGTGTGTGCCTGTCACTTCTAACGTCATTAGTTCGCTAACAGCGTGTGTGCCTGTCACTTCTAACGTCATTAGTTCGCTAACAGCGTGTGTGCCTGTCACTTCTAACGTCATTAGTTCGCTAACAGCGTGTGTGCCTGTCACTTCTAACGTCATTAGTTCGCTAACAGCGTGTGTGCCTGTCACTTCTAACGTCATTAGTTCGCTAACAGCGTGTGTGCCTGTCACTACTAACATCATTAGTTCGCTAACAGCGTGTGTGCCTGTCACTTCTAACGTTATTAGTTAGCTAACAGCGTGTGTGCCTGTCACTTCTAACGTCATTAGTTAGCTAAGAGCGTGTGTGCCTGTCACTTCTAACGTCATTAGTTCGCTAACAGCGTGTGTGCATGTCACTTCTAACGTCATTAGTTCGCTAACAGCGTGTATGCCTGTCACTTCTAACGTCATTAGTTCGCTAACAGCCTGTGCCTGTCAATTCTAACGTCATTAGTTCGGTAACAGCTTGTGTGCCCGCCACTTCTAACGTCTTTAGTTCGCTAACAGCGTGTGTACCTATCACTTCTAACGTTATTAGTTCGCTAACAGCGTGTGTGCCTGTCACTTCTAACGTCATTAGTTTGCTAACAGCGTGTGTGCCTGTCACTTCTAACGTCATTAGTCCGCTAACAGCGTGTATGCCTGTCACTTCTAACGTCATTAGTTCGCTAACAGCGTGTGTGCCTGTCACTTCTAACGTCATTAGTTCACTAACAGCGTGTGTGCCTGTCACGTCTAACGTCATTAGTTCGCTAACAGCGTGTATGCCTGTCACTTCTACCGTCATTAGTTTGCTAACAGCGTGTGTGCCTGTCACTTCTAACGTCATTAGTTCGCTAACAGCGTGTATGCCTGTCACTTCTAACGTCATTAGTTCGCTAACAGCGTGTATGCCTGTCACTTCTAACGTCATTAGTTCGCTAACAGCGTGTATGCCTGTCACTTTTAACGTCATTAGTTCGCTAACAGCGTGTATGCCTGTCACTTCCTACGTCATTAGTTCGCTAACAGCGTGTATGACTGTCACTTCTAACGTCATTAGTTCGCTAACAGCGTGTATGCCTGTCACTTCTAACGTCATTAGTCCGCTAACAGCATGTGCCTGTCAGTTCTAACGTTATTAGTTCGCTAACAGCGTGAGTGCCTGTCAATTCTAACGTCATTAGTTCACTAACAACATGTGCCTGTCACTTCTAACGTCATTAGTTCGCTAACAGCGTGTGTGCCTGCCACTTCTAACGTCATTTAGTTCGCTAACAGCGTGTGTGCCTATCACTTATTACGTTATTAGTTCGCTAACAGCGTGTGTGCCTGTCACTTCTAACGTCATTAGTTCGCTAACAGCGTGTGTGCCTGTCACTTCTAACGTCATTAGTCCGCTAACAGCGTGTATGCCTGTCACTTCTAACGTCATTAGTTCGCTAACAGCGTGTGTGCCTGTCACTTCTAACGTCATTAGTTCACTAACAGCGTGTGTGCCTGTCACGTCTAACGTCATTAGTTCGCTAACAGCGTGTGTGCCTGTCACTTCTGCCGTCATTAGTTTGCTAACAGCGTGTGTGCCTGTCACTTCTAACGTCATTAGTTCGCTAACAGCGTGTATGCCTGTCACTTCTAACGTCATTAGTTCGCTAACAGCGTGTATGCCTGTCACTTCTAACGTCATTAGTTCGCTAACAGCGTGTATGCCTGTCACTTTTAACGTCATTAGTTCGCTAACAGCGTGTATGCCTGTCACTTCCTACGTCATTAGTTCGCTAACAGCGTGTATGCCTGTCACTTCTACCGTCATTAGTTCGCTAACAGCGTGTATGCCTGTCACTTCTAACGTCATTAGTTCGCTAACAGCGTGTATGCCTGTCACTTCTAACGTTATTAGTCCGCTAACAGCGTGTGAACCTGTCACTTCTACAGGCTTTAGTTCGTTAACACCCTGTCACTTCAACCGGCATTAGTTCGCTAAAAGCGTGTGTCTGTCAATTCTACCGGCATTAGTTCGCTAACAGCGTGTATGCCTGTCACTTCTACCGGCATTACTTCGCTAAGAGCGTGTGTGCCTGTCACATCTACCGGCATTAGTTCGCTAAGAGCGTGTGTGCTTGTCACTTTTACTGGCATTAGTTCGCTCTGAGCGTGTATGCCTGTCCTTCTACCGGCATTAGTTCGCTAACAACGTGTGCTTGTCACTTCTACAGGCTTTAGTTAGCTAACAGCGTGTGTGCCTGTCACTTCTACAGGCTTTTGTTCGCTAACAGCTTGTGTGCCTGTCACTTCTACAGGCCTTAGTTCGCTAACAGCTTGTGTGCCTGTCACTTTTACAGGCTTTAGTTCGCTAAAAGCGTGTGTCTGTCCCTTCTACCGGTATTAGTTCGCTAACAGCGTGTCACTTCTACCGGCATTAGTTCGCTAAAAGTCTGTCACTTCTATCGGCATTTGTTCGCTAACAGCGTGTGTCTGTCACTTCTACCGGCATTAGTTCGCTATCAGCGTGTGTCTGTCATTTTTACTGGCATTAGTTCGCTAACAGCCTGTCAGTTCTACCGGCATTAGGTCGCTAACAGCACGTGTCTATCACTTCTACCGGCATTAGTTCGCTAACAGCCTGTCACTTTTACCGGCATTAGTTCGCTAACAGGGTGTGTCAGTCACTTCTACCGGCATTAGTTTGCTAACAGCCTGTCACTTCTACCGGCATTATTTCGCTAACAGCTTGTGTCAGTCACTTCTACCGGCTTTAATTCGTTAACAGCGTGTGTGCCTGTCACCTCTACCGTCATTAGTTCGCTAGCAACACGTTCCGGTCACTTCTACAGGGTTTAGTTCACAAAACTTTGGTAGCTCAAGATTGCAAGATACCAGTGAATGCAGTGAATCTGAAATACAAAGTATTCAAGGCTGCCCTGAGTGAAATCACTGTTGATGAAAAACACTGGGAAAACCTGTCTGAACATAATGACACATGGAGAAGAGGGGGAGGAGAACATATAGATCGAAAAGAAGGTCATATGTCCAGTATAGTCGTCAGAGAAACGTTTTGTGTCTACCACTCTTTTTTTTTACATGAAGAACAAATGTAATGCATGGCACAACAATATTTGTAGACAAAATCAGAAGATGAAAGACAAACAGATCCTTGAGCACACCCTGCGGCATACATTTGTCTTGTTTTTCTTACTTGTTCATTCTTTTGTTCATTCTTCTATTCTTTCTTGTGTTAAATCTTTTGTTTATTCTTTTGTTCATTCTTTTGTTCATTCTTTTGTTCATTCTTTTGTTCATTCTTCTGTTCTTTCTTCTGTTCATTCTTTTGTTCATTCTTTTGTTCATTATTTTGTTCATTCTTTTGTTCATTCTTCTGTTCTTTCTTCTGTTCATTCTTTTGTTCATTCTTTTGTTCATTCTTTTGTTCATTCTTCTGTTCTTTCTTCTGTTCATTCTTTTGTTCATTCTTTTGTTCATTCTTTTGTTCATTCTTCTATTCATTCTTCTATTCATTCTTCTGTTCATTCTTATATTCTTTCTTCTTTTCATTCTTCTACTCACCCTTCTATTCCTCCTATTCATTCTTCTATTCATTCTTCTGTTCATTCTTCTATTCATTCTTCTATTCATTCTACTGTTCTTTATTCTGTTCATTCTTTTGTTCATTCTTTTGTTCATTCTTTTGTTCATTCTTCTATTCATTCTTCTATTCATTCTTCTATTCATTCTTCTGTTCATTCTTATATTCTTTCTTCTACTCACCCTTCTATTCCTCCTATTCATTCTTCTATTCATTCTTCTGTTCATTCTTCTATTCATTCTTCTATTCATTCTACTGTTCTTTATTCTATTCATTCTTCTGTTCATTCTTCTATTCATTCTTCTATTCATTCTTCTATTCATTCTACTGTTCTTTACTCTGTTCATTCTTCGGTGGAATCTCGCATTATTGGTACGTGCCTGATCCTCGTCAGAAGTTGACTTCACGGTTCATCAATGTACTCTGCGTCTTGCCGTGATGTCCTGCTATCCATTTCTTGATTTTGTCAGTCTATGTTTGTCATTTGGTTATCTCAAACTCGTGTATTTTTTTATTTTCCACCGGCTATGACTTTCAGTAATGTATTGTGCCTCTTTTTGTGTCCAACAAAAATCATCTATCATGTTTGATTTGTGTTTAAAATGTTCTTTCTTCGTGTTCATCTCCTCCACCTCATGTTCATTTCTCTGTTCACACAATTATTCTAGAAACCAATATTTCAAAGGTAAACTTTTGGCTGGACAGAGAGAAACATTGAGGAGGACGTGAACTTCCGGTCAATATGGTGGATAGGCGGCAGGAATCATTGACGGCTATGTAAGTGTTCCTTGTTGCAGTTTCCTCGTATTCCAAGTCCGGCTTGTTGCAGGAGCTACTGAGTTAAGTGCTCTGTGCACACCATGAGCTGTGTGTTTCATCCGTTTTGATCCTGCTTCGATATCCCGCTTGTTTACGATGAATGATGATATCGTATGACAGGGAACAGTTGGCTGTATTCACTTTCTGCGCGGTTTCGCCTTATGTCTTCTGCCGTGTGCTGAGACTGCTACGATGGGGACTACAGTTACCTTTCTTTGTTTGGGAGATGAGATATTAATTCGGATGATTACGCTGTTACGGGCGGTTGAGTAATTATGGATTTTAATTCGTTTGCAGTGATACCGGGACCTTCCATAACCAAATAACTAAATTTCAAAGGCGTCACTTCTTGTTCTCTTCTCTGTTCACACAACTATTCTAGAAACCAATATTTCAAAGGCGTCACTTCTTTTCTGTAACCTTTCTTAGTGTCCATGCAGAAACACCATAAACGAGCGTTGGGTACAATGAGTTATTCCCAAACCGGATCTACCATTCTAATGTAGCCAGATACAGCACCAGAGAAAGCAAGAAAACCTGTTTAGCTTCAAACCATTTTTTATTATAAAAACGCTTAATGATATCACATGAGGACAGATAGTATTTCCTGTTAAAAGATAACATCAAGGAAGGATTTGTTTAGTGCACATTAGGAGGCGTTATGTTATTTTGTATAATGTTTATTAATTGCTGTCTGAGCATTGTCTAGCGCTAATTCAACCTTTTTTTCTGAAACCCACAAAGGGAGATAACAATGGATGTTATTCTTTTCATGAGTTGTCAGGCATTAATCACTCCACATGCAAGGAGCTTTAACGGCGATGTCTATCAATATCCCGGACAGACATTCGTATAATCATGTCGCTTTGCACTTGTCAGGAAACATTGTATGAGCTCAGACAATGAGTTCGTATGTCGCTCAAAACGGAATGGTTAAAATAGAGAATGTTGTAAGAAGTTGGCGCAGAAGATACGTTTTATTTTATATGTTATAACAGATTCAGTGTAATCCATTTTTGACAAGAGAAACAAGAAAAAGTGTTGCTAACATATGGATGTGAATCATGGACAATGGGGCAACAGACATGAATATCACTGGAGGCTGTAGAAATGTGGTTTTACAGAAGAATGTTGAGAATACCATGAACAGCTAAGAAGAGTAATGAAAACGTTCTGAAAGAGGCCAAAGCAAAAAGAGAGCTAATTTCCAATATTAGAAAGAAACAATCATCATTTTTGGTCATGTAATGAGAAGGGAAAAGCTGTAATATATTATGACAACTGTCAAAATTGAGGGACGAAATATAGAGGAAAGCAAAGAGAAAAAATACCAGACAGCTTAAGAGAATGGCTTGGCAGAAGGCCAAAAACGGAAATGATAAATAAATGTCGAGATTGAAAGTTGTGGAGAGACATGATCACCTACGCCAACAAGCACGGTACTTGATGATAATGATATTTTTTATTTGTTATAATAACGGTTTGCATCATAAATAATTTTCATTGAGTTTAGCTAGATCCAATTTGTCTGATCCATTATCTCTCTTGGGAGCTTCGAGGCGTCAGCTTGATCAGTTATTCACAATGTTTCTCCATTCCTCCCGTTTGTGCATCCGTTTCTGGATTTGCTCAGTTGTATTAAAGGGTCAGTCTTTCATAACATCATCCAAATCTTTTGTTATTAAAAAAAAGTAAAGAGCCCCCGTCACGCCAAGTGGCTTATAGGGGATATGGTGTTAGTGACCATCAATTTTACAGACTTTCGGCACATGATTTTTTGCGTAATGTGGTCGGTATTACGCCCGTGCCGCTTTACTTTCCCAGAAAAATCCGGTACCCGGTTAAGGCTGGGTGAACCCAGAAGCCGTCGGTTAGGATCGAACCCTATTCGGAACCTTGTCCTTTGTAGTCCAGTTCACTAACCACTGAGCTATCGCGGTTCCCTGAATCTTTTGCTATAGTCTCCCTTTTATTCTCTCCCAGCTTATCTTTACATCGTGTGACATTCTCTTTCTCTTCATCCCATAACGCTACTGGTCGTTAGAGTACCACTAACAGAACTGTGTCTTCATCCCATAACGCTACTGGTCGTTACAGTACCACTAACAGAACTGTGTCTTCATCCCATAACGCTACTAGTCGTTAGAGTACCACTAACAGAACTGTGTCTTCATCCCATAACGCTACTGGTCGTTAGAGTACCACTAACAGAACTGTGTCTTCATCCCATAACGCTACTAGTCGTTAGAGCACCACTAACAGAACTGTGTCTTCATCCCATAACGCTACTAGTCGTTAGAGCACCACTAACAGAACTGTTCAACCTTCTCCATTTCTCTCTATCTTCAATCTTTCTTTGAGAATAGAAAATGTCGAGACCTGTCTATTGTTTGATGTTATCTTCCTATCACTTTCTCTGTCATCCTTTCCATTTCAGTTCCTTGCAGAATGGACTTTGTTGGATCAGGCGGTCCAGATGCGTGCCCAAAACATTTAACTTTGCGCTTTTAAACATTACTCAAAAGACAATCGCGTGATCTGACCTACTTATATTAATTTCTTTGTGACTTTCTCATTTGTGATACGATCAAAGTAAGAGATGTCTGACACCTTCTGATGACATTTGTGATATGATCAAAGTAGGAGATGTCTGACACCTTCTGATGACATTTGTGATATGATCAAAGTAAGAGATGTCTGACACCTTCTGATGACATTTGTGATATGATCAAAGTAGGAGATGTCTGACACCTTCTGATGACATTTGTGATACGATCAAAGTAAGAGATGTCTGACACCTTCTGATGACATTTGTGATACGATCAAAGTAAGAGATGTCTGACACCTTCTGATGACATTTGTGATACGATCAAAGTAAGAGATGTCTGACACCTTCTGATGACATTTGTGATACGATCAAAGTAAGAGATGTCTGACACCTTCTGATGACATTTGTGATACGATCAAAGTAAGAGATGTCTGACACCTTCTGATGACATTTGTGATACGATCAAAGTAGGAGATGTTTAACACCTTCTGATGACATTTGTGATATGATCAAAGTAGGAGATGTCTGGCACCTTCCGATAACATTTGTGATATGATAAAAGTAGGAGATGTCTGGCACCTTCTGATAACATTTGTGATATGATGAAAGTAGGAGATGTCTGGCACCTTATGATACTGCTTCATCTTCACAATTATATATTTCTTTATGACAGTTCTGCTATAATAGTCTATATTTCTCTAGCGTTATAGAAAAGCTGATATAGCCAGGGTAAGAATCAGCTTTATCTTAGTGGCTGAGTGGTTAGTGTGCTCACCTCAGTGGCTGAGTGGTTAGTGTGCTCACCTCAGTGGCTGAGTGGTTAGTGTGCTCACCTCAGTGGCTGAGTGGTTAGTGTGCTCACCTCAATGGCTGAGTGGTTAGCGTGCTCACCTCAGTGGCTGAGTGGTTAGTGTGCTCAACTCAGTGGCTGAGTGGTTAGTGTGCTCACTTTCTGACCAGAAGGGACCGGGTTCGATCCCCAGCAGTGGCGGATTTTATTTTTCGGACTGACAAGGCTCCGGGGTTTACCCAGCCTCTAAGAATGGATACCAGATATTCTTCTGGGAAGTAAAAGCGGCATGGCGTGATACTGACCACATCACCCAAAAATGTGCCGTGATTATAGAAACAAATACAGTCACTAACACCATATTCCCCATACCTCTAGCAAAGCGTGGAGGGAACCCTTACTTTACTTTTTTAAAGAAAACGACAAGCAGCACTTGTGTAATACCGTCCACATTACTCAAAAGTGTATCAATAATAATAACAAACAAAGAAACAAACAAACAGTTATAAACACCGACACGACATACCCTCACGGAGCAGGTGTCAGGTTTTTGTCTTAATCTTCTTTCTTGTATCTCTGTGGACAATAAGGATCAATAGGTGAGTGTTGATTATGGATGGAAATTTCCGAGGCGAAAGAGTAACATATTACACGGA
Source organism: Megaustenia siamemsis (assembly GCA_032433765.1). Classification (NCBI taxonomy): domain Eukaryota; kingdom Metazoa; phylum Mollusca; class Gastropoda; order Stylommatophora; family Ariophantidae; genus Megaustenia; species Megaustenia siamemsis. Next base: position 30,448,486 of record JAVIAB010000025.1, on the reverse strand, counting down.
GACCAGGGCAATTATTTTACAACACTCGGGGAAGATAGCCACAAACAATGTACAACATCATCATCATCAAGTATCGGGCCTGCTGGCGTAGGTGATCATTTCTCTCCACAACTTTCGATGTTGACAGTTATTTATCATTTCTGTTGTTGAACATCTGCCAATCCATTCTCTTAAGCTGTCTGGTATCTTTTCTCTTAAAAAAAAAAATAAAGTACCCCCGTCACGCCAAGTGGCGTATAGGGAATATGGTGTTAGTGACCATACATTTTACAGACCTTCGGCACATAAATTTTGGGGTAATGTGGTCGGTATTACGCCCGTGCAGCTTTACTTTCCCAGAAAAAATCCGGTACCCATTTAAGGCTGGGTGAACCCGGAACTGTCGGTTGGGATCGAATCCTACCTCTTTTCCTTTATAGTCCAGTTTACTAACCACTGAGCTGTCGCGGGTCCCATCTTTTCTCTTTTCTTCCCTCTATCTCTTTGTTCCACAAGTTTCCCAGTTGTTACAATATATTCCAGCTGTTCTTTTCTCATTACACGGCCAAATAAAAAATGGCCAAAAAATGATAATTGTTTTGCGATTCATGATTGAACAAAGAGGTTACGACGGTTTTCTGTTGCCTTCCGTCGGTTTTTTTAACGGTTGGCTCCGCTAGCCTTTGACTAAAAAGGCTCACCCACAAGACAGTGGGGTTGTTTTACTTCGGGGTACCCTCCCTTAGCCTTTTACTCTCCCGAGCTTACCTGCAAGGCAGCAGGGCAGCCACAGGTTGTACTGTTTACTGCATACAGTAGCAGGTAAAATTACCTGACCTGACCAAGAAAAACATGAAAACATGGAGAGTAACAAATAGATGACGTTCTGAAGTATGAGGTGTTGGATCCTAGTTGAGGCTATTTATTGTTCTGTGTTTTCTGCTTTTATTTGTTTGTGAATTTCTCCGATTGCGTTGAACACTTGATAACGATCTCTATACTCAGGCAGTGAATTTTGTTCGATTACTACCATCACCTTTCTCATTACTCACACAGAATTCATTACTCACACATATTTCATTACTCACACAGATCTCATTACTGACACAGATCTCATTACTCACACTGATCGATTACTGCCATCACTTTTCTGATTACTCATACAGATCTCATTACTCATACAGATCTCATTACTCACACAGATCTCATTACTCACATAGATCTTATTACTCACAATGATCGATTACTACCATAACTTTTCTCATTACTCACACAGATCTCATTACTCACACAGATCTCATTACTCACACTGTTCGATTACTACCATCACCTTTCTCATTAGTCACACATACCTCATTACTCACACAGATCTCATTACTCACACTGTTCGATTACTACCATCACCTTTCTCATTACTCACACAGATCTCATTACTCACACAGATCTCATTACTCACATAGATCTTATTACTCACACTGATCGATTACTGCCATCACTTTTCTGATTAATCATACAGATCTCATTACACACACAGACCTCATTACTCACATAGATCTTATTACTCACACAGATCTCATTACTCACACTGTTCGATTACTACCATCACCTTTCTTATTACTCACACAGATCTCATTACTCACACAGATCTCATTACTCACATAGATCTTATTACTCACACGGATCGATTACTACCATCACTTTTCTGATTACTCATACAGATCTCATTACTCACACAGACCTCATTACTCACACACATCTCATTACTCACACAAATCTCATAACTCACACTGAACGATTACTACCATCACTTTTCTCATTACTCACACATATCTCATTACTTACACAGATCTCATTACTCACACAGATCTCATTACTCACACAGATTTCATTACTCACACAGATCTCATTACTCACACAGATCTCATTACTCACACAGATCTCATTACTCAAACTGATCGATTACTACCATCACTTTTCCCATTACTCACACAGACCTCATTACTCACACAAATCTCATTACTCACACAAATCTCATTACTCACACAAATCTCATTACTCACACAAATCCCATAACTCACACTGAACGATTACTACCATCACTTTTCTCATTACTCACACAGATCTCATTACTTACACAGATCTCATTACTCACACAGATCTCATTACTCACACAGATCTCATTACTCACACTGAACGATTACTACCATCCCTTTTCTCATTACTCACACAGATCTCATTACTTACACAGATCACATTACTCACACAGATCACATTACTCACACAGATCGATTACTGCCATCACCTTTCTAATAACTCACACAGATCTCATTACTCACACAGATTTCATTACTCACACAGATCTCATTATTCACACAGATCTCATTACTCACACAGATCAATTACTACCATCACTTTTCTCTTTACTCACACACATTTCATTAATCACACAGATTTCATTATTCACACAAATCTCATTACTCACACAGATCTCATTACTTACACAGATTTAATTGCTCACACAGAAATAATTACTCACACAGATATCATTACTCACACAGACCTCATTACTCACACAAATCTATTGACTCACACATATCTAATTACTCACACAAATCTCATTACACACACAATTCTTATTACTCACACAGATCTCATTACTAACACAGATCTCATTACTCACACATATCTCATTACTCACACAGTTCGATTGCTGCCATCACTTTTCTCAATAATCACACAAATCGCATTACACACACAATTCTTATTACTCACACAGATCTCATTACTAACACAGATCTCATTACTCACACAGATCATATTACACACACCTATTTCATTATTCACATAAATCTCATTACTCACACAAATCTCATTACTAACACAGATCTAATTACTCACAGAGATCAATTACTGCCATCACTTTTCTTTTTACTCACACAGATCTCATTAATCACATAGATTTCATTACTCACACAAATATCATTAGTAACACAGATCTCATTAATCACACAGATTTCATTATTCACACAAATCTCATTACTCACAAAGATCTCATTGCTCAATCAGGTATCGCTAATCACACACAGATCGATTACTGCCATTAATCACAGAACTATCATCACTCACACAGATATCATTACTCACACAAATCTCATTTCTCACACATATTTCATTACTTAAATGATCTCAATACTCACACAGATTGACAAGTGCCATTATTTTGTTTCATTACTCACACAGATCGATTACTTTCATCACTTTTCTCACTAATCACAGAGCTCTCATTATTCACACAGATATCATTACTCAACAGATTTCATCACTAACGCAGATATCATTACCCACACAGATTTCATTACTCACATAGACACCATTACTCACACAGATTTCATTACTCACATAGACACCATTACTCACACAGATTTCATTACTCACACATATATCATTACTCAAACAGATTTCATTACTCACACATATTTCAGTAGTCATACAAATATCATTACTCACACATATATCATTACTCACACAGATATCATTACTCACAAATATTTCATTACTCACACAGAAATCATTACTCATACCAATTGAATACCGCCATCATCTTTCTCATTAATCACAGAGCTCTCTTTACTCACACAGATATAATTACTTAACAGATTTCATTACTCACATCAATTGAATACCGCCGTCACTTTTCTCACTAATCACAGAGCTCTCATTACTCACACAGATATTATTACTCACCAGTTTTCATTACTCACACAAATATCATTACTCACACAGATTTCATTACTCACACAGTTTTCATTACTCACACAGATATCATTACTCACACAGATTTAATTACTCACACAGATATCATTACTCACACAGATTTAATACTCACACAGATTTCATTACTCACACAGATTTCATTACTCACACAGATTTCAGTACTCATACAGATATCATTACTCACACATATCGATTAATGCTACCATTACTCACACAGATCGATTACTGTCATCACGATTCTCATTACGCACACATATCTCATTACCAGTGTCTACTCTGATGTTGAAAGTCTCTGACCAGTGCCTACTCTGACGTTGAAAGTCTCTGACCGGTGTCTACCCTGGTGTTGATAGTCTCTGACCGGTGTCTACTCTGGTGTTGAAAGTCTCTGACTGGTGTCTACTCTGGTGTTGAAAGTCACTGACGGGTGTCTACTCTGGTGTTAAAAGTGTCTGACCTGTGTCTACTCTGGTGTTGAAGGTCACTGACCGCTATCTACTTTGATGTTTAAGGTTATGTCATTGACCGGCGTCTACTCTGGTGTTGAAAGTCTCTGATCGGTGTCTACTCTGGCGTTGAAAGTCTCTGACCAGTGTCTACTCTGATGTTGAAAGTCTCTGACCGGTGTCTACTCTGATGTTGAAAGTCATTGACCGGTGCCTAGTCTGATGTTGAAAGCCACTGACCGGTGTCTAGTCTTATGTGAAAGTCAAGGACCGGTGTCTAGTCTGATGTTGAAAGTCTCTGACCGGTGTCTACTCTGGTGTTGAATATCTCTGACCGGTGTCTACTCTGGTGTTGAAAGTCTCTGACCGGTGTCTACTCTGATGTTGAAAGTCACTGACTGGTGTCTACTCTGATGTTGAAAGTCTCTGACCAGTGTCTACTCTGATGTTAAAAGTCACTGACTGGTGTCTACTCTGATGTTGAAAGTCTCTGACCGGTTTCTAGTCTGATGTTGAAAGTCTCTGACTGGTGACTACTCTGGTGTTGAAAGTCTCCTACCAGTGTCTACTCTGGTGTTGATAGTCTCTGACCAGTGTCTACTCTGGTGTTGAAAGTCTCTGACCGGTGTCTACTCTGGTGTTGAAAGTCTCTGACCAATGTCTACTCTGGTGTTGATAGTCTCTGACCAGTGTCTACTCTGATGTTGAAAGTCACTGACCGGTGTCTACTCTGATGTTGAAAGTCACTGACCGGTGTCTACTCTGATGTTGAAAGTCTCTGACCAGTGTCTACTCTGATGTTGAAAGTCACTGACCGGTGTCTACTCTGATGTTGAAAGTCACTGACCGGTGTCTACTCTGATGTTGAAAGTCACTGACCAGTGTCTACTCTGATGTTGAAAGTCACTGACCGGTGTCTACTCTGATGTTGAAAGTCGTCTTTGTCACCACAGAAACAAACACACTCAGCGTGCACTTCTGTTTTATGTCGACAGTTTCATTCTCATGTTGTACTGGTTGGGTACAATGTTTCAATTAGCTTTTCTCTTTTAGCTAAATTGCCCGAAAAGATTAAATGAACTAATAGTTGCCATGGTATTTTGAGAAACCAGTGGCGTTGTGGCTAGAGCTCTAATCTATCGACCTTAACTTTAAGGGTTTAAAGTCCAAAAAAATATGTTGTCCCCCCTAAAAGTCTCTCAGGGTAAAGACCTCGAAGATGAGACCCGGCCTCTTTACCTCATGAAACTGTGACATGTTACAATGACGTAACAAAACACTTCATTACCAAAGGACAAGAACTATGGGACTACCGCTACCATTACTATATTTTGCACCTTACAATCCACACATCCGACGTTACGATACTTTACAGTTACCGGGTTGGACTTCCTTCTACAAATCTACATTCATGTGCCGAAGGTCTGTAAAGAATTATGGTCACTAACACCATATTCCCTATACGCTACTTGGCGTGACGGAGCTCTTGACTTTATTTTTACTTACTAGGATTCTACATTGAGTAGCCAGTCTGGTTAACCTTATCCCGTAGAGCCTTGCGGGGCTTTAGACTAAGGTCCAGATCAGATATAGTTAAATGTCTTAGTGTCAGCACTTATCTAGCGTCATTGACTCCTCTCAGTTCATTGACTCCATGCGGACCTGTTGTGTAGAAGGACGTGTTGACGCAAATCTGATATCTGAAAGACGCGTGTGTTCCAACAAGGTTGACTACGATAACCAATATCTCGCTCAGAACGTGATAACTTCCAGCTGCTGATATTCCCATAAACCAATCCTGTTATCAGCTCGATATCACGTTCCAAATGTCCCCCAAAATTGTGAGATTATATTTCCTACGACTTCCTGTTTTGTTCTCAGTGTTTGGTTAGTTCGAGCAGAACCAGGCTATTAGGGAATTCCTTCTTGATAGATTATGTCCAGCTCAATCGAAGTATTGGTGATTTAATTTCCGATTGATTATTTCAAGATAAATATAGCTATTATTGAATTAATACAAGACCGATTCTGCCAAGTTAAATAAGGGATTAGTGATTTCATAATGTATTCATTATTTCATGCTAAATAAGCAGTTTGTGAATTCATATTTTAAGCCAATCTGTGAAGCTAATTAAGCCGTTAGTGAATTCTTACTTAATCCATTATGGGAAGCTGAACTAGTGAATCCTTACTTAATCCATTATGTGAAGCTGAACTAGTAAATTCTTACTTAATCCATTATGTGAAGCTGAACAAGTAAATTCTTACTTAATCCATTATGTGAAGCTGAACTAGTAAATTCTTAATTAATCCATTATGTGAAGCTAACTAAGCTAAGGGTGAATTCATGCCTTATCAATTATTTAAAACTCAACATATTTATTATTAAAATCATCCAACCGGCTTCATTTTTGTCGTGTCCACAAGCAGTTTAACTCTCCAAGACCGGGCTATTAGGCCAGTCAAGACTGACGGGCGAACGTTCAATCCAGCCTAGCACAGTGCCCAAATCATCGTTTGTTATGGTTCTCATTATATCGATCGTTTGATCAATCCACTGACTGACAATTATTGTGATTGATCTTGATATTGTTATAGTACGTGGCCTTTCTAGATTATCGAATCAATTCAGATGAAGAGGTATGTTTACAGCACTCGGAAAAATTGAAAAATAATCAAAAGCAGAAAAAAAATAAATATGGAACAAAGCAGGATCGAACCCGTACTCAGTGGCACAGCGCCTTGCCAGGAAAAGCCGAACGCTAGGGAACACTGCCACTCAGTTAACTAATTAACAGTTAGCTGAGTGACAGTGTTCCCTAGCGTTTGGCTTTTATTGCTCTTATAATTAGTGTTTACCCCATATGTCCTATAACGTTTTCACCGGCGAGTCGGAGTCGCTCTAACCTAAGATGCCTCAAATGGCAACGCATCTAGGAGAAGACTCCGAATATAAACCCCCGCTGTCAACGGAATAGCCTTCGGGGGTAATCCCTGAGAAAAAATCCGGAGATGGAGTCCCTAAGGCAGTTCAGTGTTGATCTCAACATTGCTCTTGCCACTTCTGCGACGCAGTTGGCACCAAACTGATCTTATCCTGCTATACCTTTGGATCGCTCGGCTGTGTGGAGAGAAGAAACATGTTACAACTTGTCTCTTTCTTTTTCTGCTCAAGCTAGCGCCTTGGAGAGAACACCCCAGCTTCGCCATTTTGGTGTCATTACAACAAACAAAAAGTAGACAGATCCATAGAAAAAGAGAATACATGACGAAAGTTAAGAAAAAATAGCATTGTCTTTCAATCATCTTTTAAGACAATCGTCTTTTAATTTGTTTGTCTAGTGTCCATGATTCGCTTTCATAGGTCAGAACTGGTTCTATATAGCACCGATGAACTCTCATTCTCACTTCTATTGACATAGATTGTGATTAAAAATGTTCTGATGTTAAAATAGAATCGAAATTAAATGTTTTTGGACTTTTCGTTTCAAAGAAAAATAAAACGGCATAAGTAATATCCTTGAATATTGCTACTTATTGTGCTTCAGCACAAACTGTAAGAGAAAATCACAAATAAATCCGTTCGAAATAACACGAGAACGCTTGACTTTCTTTTTTCTACGGCCATTGACATTCACTTATAACTTAAATTAGACTCCCATCGAACATTGCATCGTGTTGCCAGCACAGTCACACACCGGAAGTCTTCTCTGTCAAAAAAGACAGAGAAATTGACATGAGAATACAAAAAGCGAATGCTGTCACATACCAGCTTTCACCATTGCTAAGACATCCAAACATTTCTTTGCCAGCTAAACAACAAATGATAAGTAGTATTTTCATACCAACTTTGTGCTATGAAAGTCAAACATGGACCCTTTCTAAATCGCAATTAAGAATCATCAATACATGTGAGATGAGATGCTTGAGAAAAGTAACAAACAACACAAGAAGAGATAGAATACCAAATGAAACCATAAGAAAAATGGTAGGAACAAAACCCTGCCAAGAATATATAGAACAACAACTTAAATGGTTTGACCACATGGTCAGAATGAATCCTTACCAATCACCATCAAGGGCGTTCTTCTCGAGAATGCATGGAAAAAGACCAAGAGGAAGACCCAGAAGAAGATGGATAGATGCAATGACATGTAACAACAAAGGAAAATCACTAATTCAGACAATTCGAGCAGCTCAAGAACAACAAATGATATAAACCACGACACATTTTAGGTATCAGTGAAAAGAGAAAAGAAGAAAGAAGATTGTGCTCCAGGCAACGGTACAGAGAGATCTTCTTGCATCCAAAAAAAGTTCCAAATCACAGGACATGACGTCATTAATCGACGACAATTAGTTGCCATAACCTGAAAGTTTACATGGGCCATTATGACAGCAAAGCAATCAACAAAATGAGAAGCCATTCATTACAAAGAAAGACGGGTTTGACAACTTTATAACAAAAACCATAAAGAAATCAATTCCTTGCTGCTTCCGGCAGAAGTCTGTTGGCAGGTTCCTGATTGTCAAGGTTTTATATATTGCTCGATTGTGCCAGTTTCTGGAAAGTTGAGGTGTGGCTTTTACTGAACACCTTCATTCGTCCCAGAAATAGAATTTGACAGAGACAATTAGACATATTATAGAGAGTTTGACATATTTGCTTTGTCATCAATTTGATGAAAGAAACCCACATCTTCAAGGCCATGAGTTGAATCTAAATAAAAATGTCCAGATTTCTGGCAACATGTTGTTTTCTTCTGTAAAAATGTAATTTAGGAAGAAGGGAATTCAGCGCTTTTATAATTTATTAGCTGGAAAATAACATGATGAAGATATGCTTAACTAGTGTCAGTATTAGAAGAACATAATGAAGACATGCTTAACTAGTGCCAGTATTAGAAGTTCTCCATTCAGATTTTAAGATAGAAATATATCCTCAAATTGACATAACTAATTGGGATTTGGGCTCTTTTTCAAGTACAGTCACAGAGAATATTAATAAGGGAACTAATAAGAGAACTAATAAGAGAACTAATAAGAGAAATAATAAGAGAAATAATAAGAGAGATACTAAGAGAACTAATAAGAGAACTAATAAGAATAACAATAAATGAGAATTTTAAATTTAAATTCACACACTGCTACCGGCAGTTCTGATTTCAAATGCAGATACGAAAAATGTGTGCAGATTTATGGACAAAAGTACACAAGTTGTTGATTGCATTTCGTTCCTAACATTTCGTGGGACGGGAATTCAGTTCGATCCAAAATCTTTTAAATAAAAATTTAAAAAATCGAAAGAAATCAAGTTCAAGAAGCTAATCCTGTGATTTGAGATTGTTGCTGACAAACCTAGAGCCGAACATTGACCAAACTTGATAGCAGCACATCATGTTAAAAAAAAGTGCTCCTTGTTGCAGTTTCCTCATATTCCAAGACCGGCTTGTTGCAGGAGCTACTGAGTTAGGTGCTCTGTGCACACCGTGAGCTGTGTGTCTCATCCGTTTTGATCATGTTTCGATATTCCAATTGTTTACGATGAATGATGATATCGTATGACAGGGAACAGTTGGCTGTGTTCACTTTCTGTGCGGTTTCGCCTTATGTCTTTTGGCGTGTTCTGAAACTGCAATTATGGGGACTACAGTTACCTTTTTTTGTTTGGGAGATGAGTTAGTGATTCGGATGATTCCACTGGCACGGGTGGTTGAGCAATTATGGATTTTAATTCGTTTGCAGTGATACCGGGGCCTTCCATAACCATAACCATTTATTTACCTGATTTAATCTCCACGTTACTGATCCATAACAACGTGTTAAAAGTACATAAAACTTAACAATTTATGATTTCAACGCATTTTACCTACCACAGATTATTCTTCTGTTTACCTTGCTAATTTTGGCTGTCGTTATTATGTATCACAAGTGATGATATTTATAAAATATTTTTATTCTCATTTTTATTTGGCGTTGACTTGTCTATCTTGACAGTTATCTTTACTTATTGCTTTACCTTCATCTAAGGTTATTAATATTTTATCTCAAATTTGCTGCTGGCGGTTTTCTGTAGCTGGTATGCAGCTTTTCGCGCCCTCATTCAGAAGCATCAACGTATCTCTGATTATTTCTTCGCGTCTGTTTAAATGTGAAAATTATTTGTAAAGTTCTGATCATGTAAATGAGTACTTTACACTACAATCTTCATCCCAAGGTTGTGCTACTAATCCCAGACTTGGACTTTACACTCAAGAACAAAAATAACCTCTACTGAGATGAAATGTGTTAGACGCATGACAGGAAACAGCCTGAGAGATAAGATCAGTAATGATGAACTGAGAAAGGAAAAAAAAACTAGGGATAATTTCCTCCATAAAATACATAAGAAAGAACATATCAAATGGTTTGCTATGACATGGCTATGCTAGTCACATCTCATATCATTGTGTGTGCCTATCTATGTTGGTCATATCTCATATCTTTGTGTGCATGTCCATGTTAGACATGTGTAATTTCTGTGTGGGTGCATGTCTATGTCAGTCATATCTCATATCTTTATGTGCATGTTTATGTTAGTCATGTGTCATATATCTTGATGTATGTCAGTGTTAGTCATGCCTCGTATCGCTATGTGCATGTCTGTGTTAGTCACATCTCATATCTTTGTGTGTGCATGTCTGTGTTAGTCACCTCTAGTGACTCGGGCAGATGGTGCTCGTAAACCTGGGAGGGCCGACCATCTAAGGGCAGAATCCCCCTACAGAAAAGATCACCTGCTGCCTTGCAGGAAGATTGGGGAGAATCAAAGGCTAGGGAAAGCAAACCTGAATAAAATGCTGGCTGAAATCGGATGCACTGGGCCACTGGCGCAGAACACAGTGCAACGTTTTTAACGGGTGTTCAATCAGAGTGGATCTGGCAGACTCTAATTGTGATGTTCTGTTTGTAACACACCTAACCTGACAGCTGAGTTCATGTGAGGAGCTGGAATCCTACTCTGATTGGGTCCTGATCGCAGAGAGAGAAATGGTTTGGCCACGTGATCAGACAAAAAGATCGAGATACAAAACAAAACTTAAATGGACGTTGCAAGAATACCAAACCGAATGGCCGACCACGAAGAAAATGGATTGATTAAATATGGGAAATACTGAGAGCAATAACAGCAGGAGAAGCTAGAAGAGTAACAGATGGAAATGTTATCTTCTCGACGCTGAAAGGCTAAGTCTGAAGGAAAGAAGAAGTAATGGCATATTGCAATCTCTTCCGCCTACAGAAAAGAATAAAATCCTGTGAAATAGATCATATCTTAGGACTGAAGTAGGCAAACTTACTCCACTATTCCCTAGCGTTTAGCTTTTCATGGCAAGGCGCTGTGCCACTGAGTACGGGTTCGATCCTGCTTCGATCCATATATTGCTCTTTATGTTTTTTTCTGTTGTTGATTATTTGTTATTTTTTCCGAGTGCTGTAAACATACCTCTTCCTCTGAATTGATTACTCCACTGTATCCAGTTCTCGAGACAATAAGGCCAGTGTTCTACAACGTTGTCACTACTTTTCTCGGTCACGTACACTTTTCTATTCTCTCTCGTCGAATGAATATCATTACGTTTGTGACAGAAGCCACGTTCAATGTACCGCCAAACCGCCGCGCTACTGGTAAACTATTGGCCACTGTTTACATACAAGGGCAGCATTAAAAAAAGCTGTTCAGGAACTTTTGTTATCATTGCTCACAGCCGCCCGTCTATAACCCTAGCGGCATTGTCGCAATGATCCAAATACATGGACAAGAGCCGGAAATAGCTGATATATTGAAATATGTACTTGGGATCAAATGTCAGTGATGAAAGCTGGAAACCCAAAATATCGGCACGAAAATCGCGAACTAAAGCAGCACCTGCAAAGGATAAAACAATTTGTGAAAGATAAGAACATCACTCTTGGCTTCAAAGTCAGACTGATGAGCTCCCTTGTTGCAATAGTTTATCTACACGATTGTGAAACATCTAGCCGTTGAGCTGGAGAAGACATAACAAACTGTGAAGATGGCATGTCATCGTCATGTTTTAGACATCTCTTACTTAGATCGATCACGAATCAATAATTTCACTATTTGATACAGCATGCAACAGGAGCACACGAACGTATGACTATTGTGGAGACACGCAAATATATGGTTTAGCTACGTATCATAATTATCTGACCAGGAAAAGTCCACTATGTAATGAAATGTGAAAGAAGAAGTAGACAAAAAAAGAGATGGAGAAGATAACATCGACAAATGGACAGATCTCGAATTTGGAGGACACTGAAAAATGATTCTTCTTCTTTTTCTTTCCTTCCTCATCTGCCTTTCAGCGTCGAGGGGAGATATAATTTGCGGTCTTTTGCTCTTCTGTTCGCCTCTGCTGTTGTTATGTTTCCTAGTGCGTCTAATATTTCATCCATCCACCTTTTTCGTGGTCGACCATTGTGTCTGGTATTCTCACAACGTTTGTTGAAGGCTCGTTGTGTTGTGTTTTGATCTTCCTGCCTTATCACGTGACCATATCATTTTATCTGTTGTTTCCTTATATATTCTATGGCGGGGGCTATTCCTAGCTTTTTTTCAGTTCTTAATTTCTGATCTTATCTCTCAGACTGTTTCCTGTCATTCGTCTAACACATTTCATCTCAGAGGTTATTTTTCTTATTGTTCTTGTATCTAGGGTCCATGTCTGGCATTGGTAGCACAACGTTGGGATGAAGATCGGGATAAAGGATGATTGAGGATATATATACAGGGTGTTTTTAAAGTTGCAGTGCAGTGAATTTATACTCTCTAAAGAAAAAACGTCACCAGAAATGCGGTTAACTAATGCGTCACACAAATTGTAAACTAAATGGTATTATTCAAATATACTTGACTGCTATCGGCGAGCTTATAATGGGTAATGTTGGTATTAACACAATAAAGTTGTGCCTAAAGCATATGTTGAACATGTCCACCACGGGCCTCAAGACATTTCGTGATTCGTCTTTCCATATTTGCGAAAACCTTCAGAATAATGTCTGGTGATATTTGTTTAATCTTGTCTACTATTTCAGTCTTTAGGTCATTAATTGTCTGCGGATTATTTTCATAAACTTTCCCCTTCAATGCCCCCCACAGATAATAATCTGGGGGTGTTAGATCTGGTGAACGAGCAGGCCAGATTCCACGTGAAATAATGCGATTTGCAAATATGCTTTCTAAATAATTGAGTGTTGTTGTGGCTGTGTGTGCTGTTGCCCCATCCTGCTGAAACCAGGATTCCATAATTTCCCGTTCTGTAGGGTGTGCTATGAACGGTTCCAGAATTAAAGTACGGTAACGTTCTGCATTTATTGTTTCATTTAAAAATATAGGTCCTATTATCCGCATACGACTTATAGCGCACCACACTCCGACTTTTTGATCGTAAAGCGGCACTTGATGAAATCCATGGGGGTTTTCACTGCTCCACAGCCGATTGTTCTGACTGTTCACATAACCGGATAAATGAAACCAGGCCTCATCAGTGAAAAAAGTGACGTCAAGGATGGCAGCGCAATGTTCATAAATAAAATTCTGAAACCACATGCAGTAGTTTAAACGGGATTCATAATCTCTTTCTTGGAGTTGAGACACTTCAGTTAATTTGTATGGACGATAGTGTAGTTCACTTCTTAAAACCTTGTGAACAGAACTCTTAGATATTTGCACCTGTTGAGACAAGTGGTTTAAAGATGCATTTGGACTCATTGTAATTCTGTTTTGGAGTTCCATAATTTGGTCTTGTGAAATTGAAGGTCTTCCAGATCGGTATGCATCTACCACACTACCGGTTTCACGAAACTTTTTGATCAATTTTGTAACAGAATTTCGGTGAGGGACTTGTGAGTCTGGAAATTTCCTCACGAATTGTCTAATGACCTCATCCGTATATTTACCGCCATTACGAAAGACATGCTCAACCAGAAATACCCTGTTTACAATCGTCAACACCATTTCCTTCAAGCAATGAGACAGTGAAAGTAGCGTAGTGCCCGTTCTTTACGTAAATAAAACCTTAAAGGAAGCAGCGGTTTGTTCATAAATGTGGTTTACAAAATTGTGGTACGTAGATGATGATTACGTCATTTACTGAATATTAGAAATATTCACTGCACTGCGACTTTAAAAACACCGTGTAGTTAAGGTTGACGATATCTAGCACTAGTGCCCCAACTATTTCCCAAGGCCGTGTGATGAAGAAGATGAACAAGAACTATAGAAGTATAGCGATGTCGTTTCTTATCCTCTCTAACTCTGAACACTTTAAGAGTAGCAACAAGAATAATAATAACAATGATAACAGCAACATCAGTAGCAACAAGAATAATAATAACAATGATAACAGCAACATCAGTAGCAACAAGAATAATAATAACAATGATAACAGCAACATCAGTAGCAACAAGAATAATAATAACAATGATAACAGCAACATCAGTAGCAACAAGAATAATAATAACAATGATAACAGCAACATCAGTAGCAACAAGAATAATAATAACAATGATAACAGCAACATCAGTAGCAACAAGAATAATAATAACAATGATAACAGCAACATCAGTAGCAACAAGAATAATAATAACAATGATAACAGCAACATCAGTAGCAACAAGAATAATAATAACAATGATAACAGCAACATCAGTAGCAACAAGAATAATAATAACAATGATAACAGCAACATCAGTAGCAACAAGAATAATAATAACAATGATAACAGCAACATCAGTAGCAACAAGAATAATAATAACAATGATAACAGCAACATCAGTAGCAACAAGAATAATAATAACAATGATAACAGCAACATCAGTAGCAACAAGAATAATAATAACAATGATAACAGCAACATCAGTAGCAACAAGAATAATAATAACAATGATAACAGCAACATCAGTAGCAACAAGAATAATAATAACAATGATAACAGCAACATCAGTAGCAACAAGAATAATAATAACAATGATAACAGCAACATCAGTAGCAACAAGAATAATAATAACAATGATAACAGCAACATCAGTAGCAACAAGAATAATAATAACAATGATAACAGCAACATCAGTAGCAACAAGAATAATAATAACAATGATAACAGCAACATCAGTAGCAACAAGAATAATAATAACAATGATAACAGCAACATCAGTAGCAACAAGAATAATAATAACAATGATAACAGCAACATCAGTAGCAACAAGAATAATAATAACAATGATAACAGCAACATCAGTAGCAACAAGAATAATAATAACAATGATAACAGCAACATCAGTAGCAACATCAACAGCAACATTTAAAAAATGAAAAACAACAAATTCAGCAACCACAACAACAAAAAAACAACAGCACCAACAATAACAACATCTGCATCTGCAGCAAACAACAATAGTAGCAATGACAATAACAGAAACAACAGCAGCTACATTAACAACAACAGCTGGAATAACTATAGCAGCAGCAACAACAACATCAGTAACAGCAGCAGTAACAACAGCACCAATAACAACAGCATCGACAGCAACAACAGCAGCAGCAGTATTAACAGCAACATCAACAACAGCAACAACACCAGCACCAGTAACAATAATAACAACAACATCTGCAGCAGCAGCAAACAACAAAAGCACCAAACAACATTAGCAATAACAACAACGACATCAACAACAGCAACAACAACAATAACAACAGCGGAAATAACAACAACAATAACAACAGCGGAAATAACAACAGCAATAACAACAGCGGAAATAACAACAACAATAACAACAGCGGAAATAACAACAACAAAAACAACAGCGGAAATAACAACATCATCAACAACAGCAGCAACATTTCCAGGCATTAATTTCACTTTTCTTCTCGAGAATGCATGGGAAAAGACCAAGAGGAAGACCCAGAAGAAGATGGATAGATGCAGTGACACAGACATATAATAACAAAGGAAAATCACTAATTCAGACAGTTCGAGCAGCTCAAGAACAACAAATGATATAACCACGACACTTTTTCGGTATCAGTAAGAAAGAGAAAAGTGAAAAGAGAACAGAAGAAAAGATCATTTAACTTTTGAGGTCAGCTAGAGGCGGGATGAAAAAAAAGCTATTATATTGGAGAATAAAGGCCGCATCCTTAATGCAGTCGCCACGATGTGACCGAATGAAACATTTTATTTAAACATAGACAGAGAACAATCATTTATTGCAGTACGATTTAAACTCACGTGCACCACCTCTCTGAGCAGCCGATGATGGTTGTTATCTATTTGACTACCTGACAGCCGATGATGGTTGATATCTATTTGACTACCTGATAGTCGATGATGTTTGTTGTCTATTTGACTACCTGACAGCCGATGATGGTTGTTATCTATTTGTCCACCTGACAGTCGATGATGTTTGTTATCTATTTGTCTACCTGACAGTCGATGATGTTTGTTATCTATTTGACCACCTGACAGTCGATGTTTGTTATCTATTTGACCACCTGACAGTCGACGATGACTGTTATCTATTTGACTATTTGACAGTCGATGTTTGTTATCTATTTGACTACCTGACAGTCGATGATGTTTGTTATCTATTTGACCACCTGACAGTCGATGATGGCTGTTATCTATTTGACCACCTGACAGTCGACGATGACTGTTATCTATTTGACCACCTGACAGTCGATGTTTGTTATCTTTTTGACCACCTGACAGTCGACGATGACTGTTATCTATTTGACTACCTGACAGTCGATGTTTGTTATCTATTTGACCACCTGACAGTCGATGTTTGTTATCTATTTGACCACCTGACAGTCGACGATGACTGTTATCTATTTGACTACCTGACAGTCGATGTTTGTTATCTATTTGACCACCTGACAGTCGATGATGTTTGTTATCTATTTGACTACTTGACAGTCGATGATGTTTGTTATCTATTTGACTACCTGACAGTCGATGATGTTTGTTATCTATTTGACCACCTGACAGTCGATGTTTGTTATCTATTTGGCCACCTGACAGTCGATGATGGCTGTTATCTATTTGACGACCTGACAGTCGATGATGGCTGTTATCTATTTGACCACCTGACAGTCGACGATGACTGTTATCTATTTGACTACCTGACAGTCGATGATGTTTGTTATCTATTTGACTACCTGACAGTCGATGATGTTTGTTATCTATTTGACTACCTGACAGTCGATGATGTTTGTTATCTATTTGACTACCTGACAGTCGATGATGTTTGTTATCTATTTGACTACCTGACAGTCGATGATGTTTGTTATCTATTTGACTACTTGACAGTCGATGATGTTTGTTATCTATTTGACTACCTGACAGTCGATGATGTTTGTTATCTATTTGACCACCTGACAGTCGATGTTTGTTATCTATTTGACCACCTGACAGTCGATGTTTGTTATCTATTTGGCCACCTAACAGTCGATGATGGCTGTTATCTATTTGACCACCACCAGATCTCTCAAAGTAAAGAAAAGAATGACAAATTGCCTCTTTCTCAGTTTCACAGAAAGCATTGTTTAGCGTACACAAAGTGAGCATTTGCAAAATCATGGGCGCTCATTGTATTACAAACAAAACGGTAACGACTATCAGACATCTGTTAACAGAGATCACACTACACACCGTCTCTTCGCAGTCTTTTAAATATCAAATGAAATCAATTAAAGCCCTTTAGATCCCCTTTTGGAACAGAAGCCAAAAAGAAGGTCTCTATCCATCTTTATCCTTGGAGGTTTTCTCTTCTTCCTTCATGTCTAAGCTATTTTCCTTCGGGTTTTTCTATGTTTTGTCTTCTCTGTGTATTCCTATGCTTTCCTGACTTTCTCTTTCCTGTGGGTTCCGTGATAGTACCTGTCTTTCTGTGTAGGGAGCAGATTTCCTTAGTGTGCATTCAATCAATCTCCATTTTCTATTCATAACGTGTTATTGACTGCCTCTTGTTTTGTTCTTTCTCAGATATCTTGATTTCAGATCTTGTCATACAGTCTGATGTTCACAGTCGTCATCAAACATTTGTTCGACTTTTGAGATAACAAGAGATTCATTAGTCTGGCAATGAGAGTAGTGAAGAAGAGGGAAGGCAAGCCAGTACTCAAAAATGTCATGCCGAAAGTGGAAGTTTGGGCCGAAAAGTGCAAATATCACAATTGCCAATAACCACATGATAAGGTTCTTTCGTTTACTTAAGTCATTTTAAGAGTGGATGTTGAAAAGAAGCATTCAGTGGGTGAGCGCTGTAAAAAAGGACAAGTTTCTAGTGTAAACTCACAACGCAAACCGAAATAATCGAAATATATAGCGTCCATAACCAACCAAATATACAACATTCACAGAAATAAGTATCTAAATATAAAACCTTCACAGAAATAAGTAAACAAATATAAAATATTCACAGAAATAAGTATCTAAATATAAACAATTCATAGAAATAAGTATCCAAATATATAACATTCACAGAAATAAGTAACCAAATATATAACATTCACAGAAATAAGTATCTAAATATACAACATTCACAGAAATAAGTAACCAAATATACAACATTCACAGAAATAAGTATCTAAATATATAACATTCACAGAAAAAAGTAACCAAATATACAACACTCACAGAAATAAGTATCTAAATATACAACATTCATAGAAATAAGTAACCAAATATAAAACATTCACAGAAATAAGTAACCAAATATAAAACATTCACATCAATAAGTAACCAAATATACAACATTCACAGAAAAAAGTAACCAAATATGCAACATTCACAGAAATAAGTAACCAAATATAAAACATTCACAGAAATAAGTAACCAAATATACAACATTCACAGAAATAAGTAACCAAATATACAACATTCACAGAAATAAACAAACGAAATATACAACATTCATAGAAATAAGTAACCAAATATACAACATTCACAGAAATAAGTAACCAAATATACAACATTCACAGATATAAGTAACCAAATATACAACATTCACAGAAATAAGTAACCAAATATACAACATTCACAGAAATAAGTAACCAAATATACAACATTCACAGAAATAAGTAACCAAATATACAACATTCACAGAAATAAGTATCTAAATATACAACATTCACAGAAATAAGTAAACAAATATAAAACATTCACAGAAATAAGTAACCAAATATAAAACATTCACAGAAATAAGTATCTAAATATACAACATTCACAGAAATAAGTAACCAAATATAAAACATTGACAGAAATAAGTAACCAAATATAAAACATTCACAGAAATAAGTAACCAAATATAAAACATTCACAGAAATAAGTATCTAAATATACAACATTCATCGAAATAAGTATCTAAATATACAACATTCACAGAAATAAGTAACCAAATATACAACATTCACAGAAATAAGTTTCTAAATATAAAACATTCACAGAAATAAGTAACCAAATATAAAACATTCACAGATATAAGTATCTAAATATACAACATTCACAGAAATAAGTAACCAAATATACAACATTCACAGAAATAAGTATCTAAATATATAACATTCACAGAAAAAAGTAACCAAATATACAACACTCACAGAAATTAGTATCTAAATATACAACATTCACAGAAATAAGTAACCAAATATAAAACATTCACAGAAATAAGTAACCAAATATAAAACATTCACAGCCATAAGTAACCAAATATACAACATTCACAAAAATAAGTAACCAAATATAAAACATTCACAGAAATAAGTAACCAAATATACAACATTCACAGAAATAAGTAACCAAATATAAAACATTCACAGAAATAAGTAACCAAATATACAACATTCACAGAAATAAGCAACCAAATATACAACATTCACAGAAATAAGTAACGAAATATACAACATTCATAGAAATAAGTAACCAAATATACAAAATTCACAGAAATAAGTAACCAAATATACAACATTCACAGAAATAAGTAATCAAATATACAACATTCACAGAAATAAGTAACCAAATATACAACATTCACAGAAATAAGTAACCAAATATAAAACATTCACAGAAATAAGTAACCAAATATACAACATTCACAGAAATAAGTAACCAAATATACAACATTCACAGAAATAAGTAACCAAATATAAAACATTCACAGAAATAAGTACCCAAATATACAACATTCACAGAAATAAGTAACGAAATATACAACATTCATAGAAATAAGTAACCAAATATACAACATTCACAGAAATAAGTAACCAAAAATACAACATTCACAGAAATAAGTAACCAAATATACAACATTCACAGAAATAAGTAACCAAATATACAACATTCACAGAAATAAGTAACCAAATATACAACATTCACGGAAATAAGAAACCAAATATACAACATTCACAGAAATAAGTAACCAAATATACAACATTCACAGAAATAAGTAACCAAATATACAACATTCACAGAAATAAGTAACCAAATATACAATATTCACAGAAATAAGTAACCAAATATAAAACATTCACAGAAATAAGTACCCAAATATACAACATTCACAGAAATAAGTAACGAAATATAAAACATTCATAGAAATAAGTAACCAAATATACAACATTCACAGAAATAAGTAACCAAATATACAACATTCACAGAAATAAGTAACCAAATATACAACATTCACAGAAATAAGCAACCAAATATACAACATTCACAGAAATAAGTAACCAAATATACAACATTCACAGAAATAAGTTACCAAATATACAACATTCACAGAAATAAGTAACGAAATATACAACATTCATAGAAATAAGTAACGAAATATACAACATTCACACAAATAAGTAACCAAATATACAACATTCATATAAATATGTAACCAAATATACAACATTCACATAAATAAATAACCAAATATACAACATCCACAGAAATAAGTCACCACATATACAACATTCACAGAAATAAGTAACCAAATATACAACATCCACAGATATAAGTAACCAAATATACAACATCCACAGATATAAGTAACCAAATATACAACATCCACAGATATAAGTAACCAAATATACAACAACCACAGATATAAGTAACCAAATATACAACATTCACAGATATAAGTAACCAAATATACAACAACCACAGATATAAGTAACCAAATATACAACATCCACAGATATAAGTAACCAAATATACAACATCCACAGAAATAACCAATAAAATATACCAGATCCTCAGAAATAAGTAGGAGTCGTGATTGCTCAGTGGTTAGTGAACTGAACTACAAAGGACAAGAGGCCGGGCTCGATTCCAACCGACGGCTTCCGGGTTCACACAGCCTTAAATGGGTACCGAATTTTTCCTGGTAAAGTAATGCGACACGAGCGTAATACCGACCACATTACTTCAAAAATCATGTGTTGAAGGTCTATACAAATTATGGTCATTAACACCATATTCTCTATATGTCACTTGGCGTGACGGGGGCACTTTACTTACTTTTTTTTAGAA
The DNA here is from genome assembly GCA_032433765.1 of Megaustenia siamemsis. Taxonomy (NCBI): domain Eukaryota; kingdom Metazoa; phylum Mollusca; class Gastropoda; order Stylommatophora; family Ariophantidae; genus Megaustenia; species Megaustenia siamemsis. Next base: position 30,426,708 of record JAVIAB010000025.1, on the reverse strand, counting down.
ATAATAAATAAAATATACAACATCCACAGAAGTAACCAATCAAATATACAACATCCACAGAAATAACCAATCAAATATACAACATCAACAGAAACAACCAATCAAATATAAACATCCACAGAAACAACCAATCAAGTATACAACATTCACGGAAACAACCAATCAAATATACAACATCCACAGAAACAACCAATCAAATATACAACATCCACGGAAACAACCAATCAAATATACAACATCCACAGAAACAACCAATCACAAATCATGAGTACGAATAGACTATTCTATGCATCATCCTTTCTCTCTCTCTGATTGTTACAGACTTGTTAATGAGACAGCCACGAGATGTCCCTGGAGAAATACCGCGGACAATGTTCTCAGCACCGAATGATACCAGACTGCATGCCAATTTTTATCGATGCAGTATAAAGAAAATAGACACATTGAACAAGTACAACAAAACAGTTCAATTGAATTTTCATCATGAAATGTCAAGGCATGACCCAGCTCTGATCGTCTCTTCCATGACAAAGTAGATCTGACATCACGCAAGAATATAACTCAACAAATGATGTTCCTTTTAAATTGGGTTCCCTGCATTGAAATCTGGCCAGTAACAATTTATGAATCCCAGGCCCTGCAACGGAGTTCGTGCACCTGAGTCATGGGTTTCTTCGGAGGTTCTCAGAATTTGGAGACGATGTGAACACCTATGGGAGTGTCAGGAGTGAAGTGATTATGGTCCTAATATAAAACGTCATAACTACTTCAATATTTACGTCTCTCCATACCTGCTTGCCTTGACAATTGTTCATCGGTGCCCCTTATCGGTTCCTACTTTCTTCTTCTTTTCTCTTTCTCACTGATACCTAAAAGGTATCGTAGTTTATATCATTTGTCGTTCTTGAGCTGCTCGAACTGTCTGAATTAGTGATTTTCCTTTGTTGTTACATGTCTCTATCACTGCATCTATCCATCTTCTTTTCTCTTTCTCACTGATACCTAAAAGGTGTCGTAGTTTATATCATTTGTCGTTCTTGAGCTGCTAGAACTGTCTGAATTAGTGATTTTCCTTTGTTGTTACAGGTCTCTGTCACTGCATCTATCCATCTTCTTCTTTTCTCTTTTCACTGATACCTAAAAGGTGTCGTAGTTTATATCATTTGTCGTTCTTGAGCTGCTAGAACTGTCTGAATTAGTGATTTTCCTTTGTTGTTACATGTCTCTATCACTGCATCTATCCATCTTCTTCTGGGTCTTCCTCTTGGTCTTTTCCCATGCATTCTCGAGAAGAACGCCCTTGATGGTGATTGGTGCGGATTCATTCTGACCAGGTGGCCAAACCATTTAAGTTGTTGTTGTTCTATATATTCTTGGCAGGGTTTTGTTCCTACTATTTTTCTAATGGTTTCATTTGGTATTCTATCTCTTCTTGTGTTGTTTATTACTTTTCTCAAGCATCGCATCTCACATGTATTGATCTTTCTTAAATGTGATTTAGAAAGGGTCCATGTTTGACTTTCATAGCACAAAGTTGGTATTACCTACAACTGTGATATTTGACCTGGATCTTGTTGCCCTGTATTCTGCTATCCCTTCATCGATTGTGTCCATAATTTGATGCTTGCTCACTACGTCGGCACGCCTAGACGATGCTTCCTCTGTTATTAATAAGCTCTCTTTATTTCATCATCTTTTTCTGTGTTGTTTTCACTTGACCATGTATTTCTCAACATGCTTCTATCAAACTGTGGTCTCCAGGGATGTCCGTGCTGTCGTTGCGGTGATGAGACATCATCTTATAGGCACTGGCCGTCTAGGGTTAGTGACGGAACTTGGTTATCAAGTGTGGTAGTTGAAGATGCTACTGCTGATGGTCAGCTTCTCGCAGTAACACAAGTGAAAATGACTGACCAAGACCAGGTCGTTCAGATGTTAGACTTTTATTGACTGTTTAGAAATGATCATCAAATCCAAATGTTTATAACAACATAACACAACTCATAATGTGTCATTGTCTTTCTATAATATCTCATACATGTCTTATGTGTGGCTATAGACTCTCCTTTCTGGATGTTCGGTGGTCATCTAATCTCTGTCTACACGTTACAGTCATAGGCGATTAGTAAAGAAAAAGTAAAGAACCCCCGTCACGCCAAGTGGCGTATAGGGAATATGGTGTTAGTGACCATACATTTTACAGACCCTCGGCACATGATTTTTGGGGTAATGTGGTCGGTATTACGCCCGTGCCGCTTTACTTTCCCACACAAAAAAACTCCGGTACTCATTAAAGGCTGGGTGAACCGGAAGCCGTCGGTTGAGATCGAACCCTACCTGTTGTCCTTTGTAGTCCAGTTCACTAACCACTGAGCTATCGCGGCTCCCCAATGACTGGATAAGTAAGGGAACAATAGAAAGAAACAAGGAAATGTAAAATAGACATTGTTACTGTTTAGTGACAATAACAGAGAACACAAAAACGATTCAACGTTCTGATGGACATGGTGGCACTATGCAGGGAGATAACAAATTACTCACATGTACAGGCAGAAAAGTAGGAGGCATTTCATGGAATGAAAAGGAAAGAAAACGATGAAGTCTTAAAAACAACAAAAAATGAAGAGAGAACTACTAAACAAAATTGAAATAAGCCAAAAAATGAGATTGTGAGGGTATGTTAAAAGACACAGCAGCCTACTAAAAGTAATCTTGGAAGGGAAAATACAATGTAAAAGAGGCAGAGGCAGACCAAGACTAACATGGACGAGTAACATCAAAAGATGGACAAGTCGGCCTATTGCAACCTGCACTATCAAAGCAAGAGGCAGAGGCAGACCAAGACTAACATGGGCGAGTAACATCAAAAGATAGACAAGTCGGCCTATTACAACCTGCACTATCAAAGCAAGAGGCAGAGGCAGACCAAGACTAACATGGACGAGTAACATCAAAAGATAGATAAGTCGGCCTATTACAACCTGCACTATCAAAGCAATAGATAGTTCTCCATGGCATCCAACTATCGATGCAGAGACGGCACTCGATGATGCTGATGATGGTGCTGATGCTCATGATGATGATGATGATGCTGATGATGATGATGATGATGATGATGATGATGATGATGATGATGAACGACAATAAAAGAGAACACAAAAACGATTCGACGTCCAACCGAAAATGCTAACATTATACAGGGACTGAACAAAATATTGACAAGTACAGGCAGCAACTATCAAACACACAAAGAATCAAATAAAATAACAGATTTAAAAGTAATAAAATAACATATATTTTATAATGCGGATCACTTATCTCTCGTTTGTGGCTCAGGCAGGGGCTGGATGGTCTAGTAGTAAGCATTCAGCATTTGGACATGAACGTATCGATATCAAATCCTGCCATAGAAGGTACCAAGTTTTCTTTCCTAATCAGTGAGCGCTTTCGAATTTTGGCTTGTGAAGCCAACTGTCTAACCGCCTCTGCTGCTGTTGTTTCCTAGTGCTTCTAATATTCCATCGATCCATCTTTTTCGTGGCCGACCCTTGGGTCTGGTGTTCTCACAACGTTTGTTGAAGGCTCGTTGTGTAGTATTTTGATCTTTCTGCCTTGTCACGTGGCCAAACCATTTTATCTGTTGTTTGCTTATATATTCTATGGCTGGGGCTATACCCAGCTTTTTTTCTCAGTTCTTCATTTCTGATCTTATCTCTCAGACTGTTTCCTGTCATTCGTCTGACACATTTCATCTCAGTATAGGTTATTTTTCTTATTGTTCTTGCATCTAGGGTCCAGGACTGGCATTGGTAGCACAACGTTGGGATGAAGATTGTATTTTATAGAGCTCGTTTTGCCTCTAGAGTTATTTTCTTGTTGGACAATAGTGGTGATAACTGTCCGATGATTTGACAAGCCTTGTTGCATCTTGATTCTATCTCTGCTGTTTGAGAATTATCGTTTGTTATTAGACTTCCTAGGTATTTGAATTCCTCTACATGTTTTAGTTGCCTAGTAGTAAGTAGTACCTGATATGTGATATCTTCACTTGTATCGCACTCAACTCATAACTCCCACAATTCCCAACCTCAGCAGTCACGAAACAGCCCTTTCATCAGCCGCCATGCCACCATATTCAATCGGTAACATGTAGTGACCTTAATATATCACTCATTTGCATAAACATCTTTCCCCTGGTGGTTTTCATTAATCGTAACTGTCATTTCCCATAATTCTTTTCACTTTTAAATATCTGGAACAGAAGAACAGCACAGTTCTAGGACGTGCGATGCATTTTTGACCAAGTTTTATTCTTAGCAGCAATGTTGTCATTTATTTTTTTTTTATTATTATTTTTTTTTTGCATTTGTAGTCAAGTTAATAGGAAATAATATGTCATTGTTTGTTTTTTATGAAGAAGCATAATTAAATAATATATGATGGCATGGCCGGTGTAAAACTTGGTGTCAAGTAAGATAGAAATAATATATGATGACTTGGCCGGTGTAAAACTTGGTGTCAAGTAAGATAGAAATAATATATGATGACATGGCCGGTGTAAAACTTAGTGTCAAGTAAGATAGAAATAATATATGATGACATGGCCGGTGTAAAACTTGGTGTCAAGTAAGATAGAAATAATATATGATGACTTGGCCGGTGTAAAACTTGGTGTCAAGTAAGATAGAAATAATATATGATGACATGGCCGGTGTAAAACTTGGTGTCAAGTAAGATAGAAATAATATATGATGACATGGCCGGTGTAAAACTTAGTGTCAAGTAAGATAGAAATAATATATGATGACATGGCCGGTGTAAAACTTGGTGTCAAGTAAGATAGAAATAAGTTGTTTACATGGATGTTACAGATAATGAAAAATAATCACATAAGATGTATAACATCATCATCAAGTCGTTTGTCTCATGCAGAACATTGCATCCATCACAGTCCGCCTGAAAGAATCTCTGTCTCTAGCCAGATCTCCCACAGAACGTTGCATCCATCACAGCCAGCCTGAAAGAATCTCTGTTTCTAGTCAGATCTCCCACAGAACGTTGCATCCATCACAGCCCGTCTAAAAGAATCTCTGTCTCTAGCCAGATCTCCCACAGAACGTTGCATCCATCACAGCCCGCCTGAAAGAATCTCTTTCTCTAGCCAGATCTCCCACAGAACGTTGCATCCATCACAGCCCGCCTGAAAGAATCTCTGTCTCTAGCCAGATCTCCCACAGAACGTTGCATCCATCACAGCCCGCTTGATAGAATCTCTGTCTCTAGCCAGATCTCCCACAGAACGTTACATCCATCACAGTCCGCCTGAAAGAATCTCTGTCTCTAGCCAGATCTCCCACAGAACGTTGCATCCATCACAGCCCGCTTGAAAGAATCTCTGTCTCTAGCCAGATCTCCCACAGAACGTTGCATCCATCACAGCCCGCCTGAAAGAATCTCTGTCTCTAGTCAGATCTCCCACAGAACGTTGCATCCATCACAGCCCGCCTGAAAGAATCTCTGTCTCTAGTCAGATCTCCCACTGAACGTTGCATCCATCACAGCCCGCCTGAAAGAATCTCTGTCTCTAGTCAGATCTCCCACAGAACGTTGCATCCATCACAGCCCGCTTGAAAGAATCTCTGTCTCTAGTCAGATCTCTAACAGAACGTTGCATCCATCACAGTCCGCCTGAAAGAATCTCTGTCTCTAGCCAGATCTCCCACAGAACGTTGCATCCATCACAGCCCGCCTGAAAGAATCTCTGTCTCTAGCCAGATCTCCCACAGAACGTTGCATCCATCACAGTCCGCCTGAAAGAATCTCTGTCTCTAGTCAGATCTCCCACAGAACGTTGCATCCATCACAGCCCGCCTGAAAGAATCTCTGTCTCTAGCCAGATCTCTAACAGAACGTTGCATCCATCACAGCCCGCTTGAAAGAATCTCTGTCTCTAGTCAGATCTCTAACAGAACGTTGCATCCATCACAGTCCGCCTGAAAGAATCTCTGTCTCTAGCCAGATCTCCCACTTCTTCTGTTGTCAAGTTCAAGGTCTCTATGATGTATTGAGACACCTTCCGCCCCAGATGCGTCGCCTACGAACCATGCCTTCCATTATTGTTCTTTCCAGTCCGCTTTATCTTTTGACGTGGCAATGTTGAATTTTTAATTTCCTCTGTAGAATGGCTTTCATAAGCCAGCTCTGTTTGATGTGTCAAGCTTGTAATGTTTCTTCGTTGCTCTTGTTCATTATCCAGGGTGTCTGAAAGATTCTTCTCTTGCCTTTTATTTGGGTTAATCCATTTTCTTCCTTGCGAGATTACAACAGGTAAGAGGAAAAGAGGTCGACCCAGAGAGATACTTAGAAGAACATTGATGAGAGAAGCAAGAGCAGTAGGAATCAGCTCCCTCAATGAGATAGAGTTGCTTGCAGAGAACAGAGACAAATGGCGAGATTTGATAAAAGATCTTTACAAGGATTGAAAACTACTAGAATAAAAAAAATTAGATAAGAGAAAGAGTATCTGGGTCTATGCCCTATGGGTCGGCTGCGGCTCGAAAGGTCAATAGACAGATAGTGAGTTGCGAGATTGACCATGATTCACAGCCATATGTTGTTATCGGGAAGATACACATACTCATTAATTTTAATTGTACCGCTTTGCTGGTATTGTGCCACATGATCTTCATGACGTTTAATAACGACGTAGTACAGATAATGAAAAAAATAATATTCTTATCAGAAATATATATATATGGCCCTTTTTGTCTTGTCAGACGGTCTAGTGGAGGCTATTGTGTATGTGGCCCTTTTTGTCTTGTCAGACGGTCTAGTGGAGGCTATTGTGTATGTGGCCCTCTTTGTCTTGTCAGACGGTCTAGTGGAGGCTATTGTGTATGTGGCCCTTTTTGTCTTGTCAGACGGTCTAGTGGAGGCTATTGTGTATGTGGCCCTTTTTGTCTTGTCAGACGGTCTAGTGGAGGCTATTGTGTATGTGGCCCTTTTTGTCTTGTCAGACGGTCTAGTGGAGGCTATTGTGTATATGACCCTTTTTGTCTTGTCAGACGGTCTAGTGGAGGCTATTGTGTATGTGGGCCTTTTTGTCTTGTCAGACGGTCTAGTGGAGGCTATTGTGTATGTGGGCCTTTTTGTCTTGTCAGACGGTCTAGTGGAGGCTATTGTGTATGTGGGCCTTTTCGTATTGTCAGACGGTCTAGTGGAGGCTATTGTGTATGTGGGCCTTTTTGTCTTGTCAGACGGTCTAGTGGAGGCTATTGTGTATGTGGGCCTTTTCGTCTTGTCAGACCGTCTAGTGGAGGCTATTGTGTATATGACCCTTTTTGTCTTGTCAGACGGTCTAGTGGAGGCTATTGTGTATGTGGCCCTTTTTGTCTTGTCAGACGGTCTAGTGGAGGCTATTGTGTATGTGGCCCTTTTTGTCTTGTCAGACGGTCTAGTGGAGGCTATTGTGTATATGACCCTTTTTGTCTTGTCAGACGGTCTAGTGGAGGCTATTGTGTATATGACCCTTTTTGTCTTGTCCGACGGTCTAGTGGAGGCTATTGTGTATATGACCCTTTTTGTCTTGTCAGACGGTCTAGTGGAGGCTATTGTGTATGTGGGCCTTTTTGTCTTGTCAGACGGTCTAGTGGAGACTATTGTGTATGTGGCCCTTTTTGTCTTGTCAGACCGTCTAGTGGAGGCTATTGTGTATGTGGGCCTTTTTGTCTTGTCAGACCGTCTAGTGGAGACTATTGTGTATGTGGGCCTTTTTGTCTTGTCAGACGGTCTAGTGGAGACTATTGTGTATGTGGCCCTTTTTGTCTTGTAAGACCGTCTAGTGGAGGCTATTGTGTATATGGCCCTTTTCGTCTTGTCAGACGGTCTAGTGGAGGCTATTGTGTATGTGGCCCTTTTCGTCTTGTCAGACGGTCTAGTGGAGGCTATTGTGTATGTGGCCCTTTTCGTCTTGTCAGACGGTCTAGTGGAGGCTATTGTGTATGTGGCCCTTTTCGTCTTGTCAGACGGTCTAGTGGAGGCTATTGTGTATATGGCCCTTTTCGTCTTGTCAGACGGTCTAGTGGAGGCTATTGTGTATGTGGCCCTTTTCGTCTTGTCAGACGGTCTAGTGGAGGCTATTGTGTATATGGCCCTTTTCGTCTTGTCAGACGGTCTAGTGGAGGCTATTGTGTATGTGGCCCTTTTCGTCTTGTCAGACCGTCTAGTGGAGGCTATTGTGTATGTGGCCCTTTTCGTCTTGTCAGACGGTCTAGTGGAGGCTATTGTGTATGTGGCCCTTTTCGTCTTGTCAGACCGTCTAGTGGAGGCTATTGTGTATGTGGCCCTTTTCGTCTTGTCAGACGGTCTAGTGGAGGCTATTGTGTATTTTTTGTTTGTTGAGGTTTTGTTTTTGTCGAAATGCTTCTCTCATGGCTAATTCTACCAATGTTTGACAAACACACACGGTCACAGAATGAACAAGTCAGGCCCACTGGTCCACAGGGTTTTCCATCTTTTTCGCGAGCCTTTTCTCTTCTAAGTTTTGCCTTAGCACAGTCTTAAATGATGTTATACCATTCCTTATACATGCGAGGGCCTCGGTAGCCGAGTTGGTAAAACCACCCGACTTGTCTACCGACGTTCGGACAACCCGTGTTCGATTCCCGCTGGGAGCAGTGTAAATTGTACTCGTGGTTGGAAAAAAAATACCCCCACGGTCGACCCAGCCGTTTGCAGAAATGGGTACCAGGGTATTACCCTGGGAAGGTGAGGAATGTCGCCTCGCATATGAGTTTCGATGCTTGAGGCGACACTATCAAGAAATCTACGAACATTTCTGGATAGGCGGCCGAGCACATATGGATATATACTCGCGTGCTAAGACGCCGGTTCAAGTTTCTTATTGTGTTGTGTTCCTCCCTTGTAAAGCTGTCTCCATACCTTGGAGTGTTTAACACTCCCCACCACTGGTTCCTTGCTACCAGCTTTACCGCAGCATCGCAATTATTTGCCTATTCTCTCCCTTCGTACTTTACCTTTACCTTCCTTATACATGCTCTCCATGATGTGCGATCGCTTGCCAGATGTTGCCAGTCGTTTTCACAGATGGAGAAGTCTTTCAGAGATGATTTACAGATATCTCTATATCGTAGTTTAGGTCTGCCGATTTGTCTTTATCCGTGTGTTAGTTCACCATATAGTATTTGCTTGGGGATGCGTTTTTCTTCCATTCGCTGGACGTGCCCCAGCCATCTTAGTCTTCGACTTTCTGAGCATCGACATGATTGTTGGGGTCTTAGCACGTTGCAGGACAGTTAAGTTGGTTATTTTGTCCTGTCATTTGATGTGCATTATTCTGCGGGGACATCGCATCAGAAATACATTAGAGATTACAATAAGTTGTAAAACATGTTTACATTTCTGTTGACTTAGCCCCTCACTGAAGAATGAACAGAAAGAAAGACACAACCAAACACTGGGCCTGGTTACAATCAAAAGGAGTGTTGATTTAACAAAGAAGCAACAGAGAAAGATACACAGAATAAATAAGAAACCTTATAATGATGAATGACAAGAAACAAACATTCATGGTAACGGGGATGGACCGCTAATGCTCAGAAAAATATCGAGGATGCCTTGCACAAAATTAAATTAGGAAAATCGCCAAGACTAGAAAATATAACCAGAAGAAAAGAGGCGATTGACGCCATAGGAGAATTCATCACTGAGTGCCGTCACCGCATCGAAGTTTGGCCACCATGTAGTGCGATTCCGCCCTGTCTCTTGATTTGTTAGTGCAAGTTGTAATAAGCTGACTTGTCTATCTTTTGATGTTACTTGTCCATGTTGGTCATGGTCTGCCTCTGCCTCTTTTACATTGTATTGTCCCTCTAAGATTATTTTTAATAGGCTGCTGTATCATTTAACATGCCTACAAAATCCCATCTGTCTTGTTTGAATTGTGTTTAGTAGTTCTTGTTTCATTTTTAGCTGTTTTAAGATTTCATCGTTTGTTTTATTTTCTTTTTTTCAAATGTTGAAAAGATATACCATTTTCCTTTTCTTAGTTTCAGCCCCTTTATTTTTGTTTTGATGCTAGTATATTTTTCACGGCATTAAAATTGTTCTTTTTTTTAAGAGGGAGGTGGAGATTCCAATTATTTTGTTTATTTCAGTTGTACATTTTCCATCACTGGTTATAGTATGTCCAAGGTAGTTGTAGCTCTGAACTTCTCCGTGTCTTTTCCTTTAAATTTGATATCCACTTGTAGGTTTTGAGTATTTTCTTTGTTTATGATCATAGTTTTAGTATTTTTTAATATTTATATCTAATCCATATTTGTTGTTTGTCTTGTCAACAGGAGAATTAGGAACAGAAATAATAACAAAACTGTTGAATGACATATATAACAGTACATCATGGACAATCTAATATAAATCTGTATTCAGAGCTCTGCCAAAGAGACCTGGTACGATGGAATGTGAGTGTCACTGAACGATAACCCGCATGGGTCACATGACTCAGATAACACCAAGAATTATCATGCAAAGAGTGAGAAACTTAACCAATCATTGCGTGTGAGTATTGTGTATTTGTTGGAGGTAAAAGTATGAATAATGCCTGTTGTGTCATAACAAATAAAGAAACAAAGAGTGCAGTCTCACCAAGTGGCGTGTAGGGAATATGGTGTTAGTGACCATAAATTTTACAAACCTTCGGCACATGATTTTAGGGTAATGTGGTCGGTATTACGCCAGTTCCGCTCTACTTTCCCAGAAAAAATCCGGTACCCATTTAAGGCTGGGTGAACCCGGAAGCCGTCGACCTCTTGTCCTTTGTAGTCCAGTTCACTAACCCCTGACATTTCGCATTTCCCCTGTTGTATCATAAGATAATTAATAAAATGTGCAATAGATCCGACAACAGACCCATACTTATGTTTTACAGACTGCACCAAACTAATTAACAATGTCATCAATAAGTAATGAGAATATTAACAAGTATAAACGTTGAGAACAAAGGACCTAATTATTGTTAAGAACATGAACTGACAACAAAAAAGCACTAATGTAAATCAATTCTGAATGTTTAACAAGTAAAACAAGGTGTTAGGCAAAGCTCAGTTTGATGTAATATTTATCGTGAGATCACATAAATCCTTAAAGGACAACCCCCGCAACATCGGTCGCTGGATAAAATAAATAATCTGATACTTGCTGATGTCAAAATTGAAGGAATAGACCTGGAGACAGTTCAGAGCTACAACTACCTTGGATATAATATAACCAATGATGGAAAATATACAACTGAAATAAATACAAGAATTGAAATGGCAAAAAGTAATTTTAATGTCATGAAAAATATATTAACATCAAAACAAATAACACCAGGGCTAAAACTAAGAACCGTTGATCAGAGGTTTAACAGGTCGCTATCGTAAAAACGATGTTGTTAATGAAACATAGAGAAATCGCCAATCAACCACTAATATCTTCAGTGATAAAGAAAAGACGATGGTCATATGTTGGACATGTGATGAGAAGAGATAATAACTGAATAGCAAAGCAAGCCCTCATATGGGAAACAACAGGTAAGAGAAAAACAGGAAGACCCAGAGAGACACTGAGAAGAACATTAAAGAGAGAGGCAAGAGCAGCAGGATTCGGCTCCCTCAATGAGATAGAGCTGTTTGCACAGAATAGAGATAAATGGCGAGATTTGATAAAATATCTTTAAAAGAATTGAAAACTGCTAGAACAAAAATTCAGATGAGAGAAGGAGTATCTTGGTCTACGCCCTATGGGCCGGCTAAGGCTCGAAAGGTCAATAGATAGATAGATAGAAAAATTAAGAATAGCTAAATGTTATGTCTTCTCAAAATTCCTTATAACAACTAAAATTGAAAAGAGAACTACTAAATACAATTCAAACGAGACAAATGAAATTTTTGGGCCATGTTTAAAGACATAACAGCCTACTAAATGTAATATTGGTAGGGATAACACAAGGTAAAAGAGGCAGAGGCAGACCAAGACTAACATGGACGAGTAACATTAAAAGATAGACAAGTCAGACTATCACAACCTGCACCATCAAAGCAAGAGACAGAGCAGAATGACGCTCCATGGTAGCCAACCTTCGTTGCGGAGATGGCACTCGATGACGATGATGCAAATGTCACCGCCTTAATCTTCGTCAGGAAAAACAAATTGATGTACAGAAAATAGTTGATATTATAGTGCTAGAAGGTGATCTTACAGGTCTTAACAACCACAACAAGAGAGTTACAACAAAGAAAAGACTAAAAGGTTCTGTATAGCACAGATGGTAGATGTACAACAGAGGTGAGGACATGTATAGCACAGATGGTAGATGTACAACAGAGGTGAGGCGATGTATAGCACAGATGGTAGATGTACAACAGAGGTGAGGTGATGTATAGCACAGCTGGTAGATGTACAACAGAGGTGAGGTGATGTATAGCACAGATGGTAGATGTACAACAGAGGTGAGGTGATGTATAGCACAGCTGGTAGATGTACAACAGAGGTGAGGTGATGTATAGCACAGCTGGTAGATGTACAACAGAGGTGAGGTGATGTATAGCACAGCTGGTAGATGTACAACAGAGGTGAGGTGATGTATAGGACAGATGGTAGATGTACAACAGAGGTGAGATGTTGTATAGCACAGATGGTAGATGTACAACAGAGGTGAGGTGATGTATAGCACAGATGGTAGATGTACAACAGAGGTGAGGTGATGTATAGCACAGCTGGTAGATGTACAACAGAGGTGAGGTGATGTATAGCACAGATGGTAGATGTACAACAGAGGTGAGGTGATGTATAGCACAGCTGGTAGATGTACAACAGAGGTGAGGTGATGTATAGCACAGCTGGTAGATGTACAACAGAGGTGAGGTGATGTATAGCACAGCTGGTAGATGTACAACAGAGGTGAGGTGATGTATAGGACAGATGGTAGATGTACAACAGAGGTGAGATGTTGTATAGCACAGATGGTAGATGTACAACAGAGGTGAGGTGATGTATAGCACAGCTGGTAGATGTACAACAGAGGTGAGGTGATGTATAGCACAGCTGGTAGATGTACAACAGAGGTGAGATGATGTATAGCACAGATGGTAGATGTACAACAGAGGTGAGATGTTGTATAGCACAGATGGTAGATGTACAACAGAGGTGAGGTGATGTATAGCACAGATGGTAGATGTACAACAGATGTGAGGTGATGTATAGCACAGCTGGTAGATGTACAACAGTGGTGAGGTGATGTATAGCACTGATGGTAGATGTACAACAGAGGTGAGGTGCTGTATAGCACAGCTGGTAGATGTACAACAGAGGTGAGGTGATGTATAGCACAGATGGTAGATGTACAAGAGGGGTGAGGTGATGTATAGCACAGATGGTAGATGTACAACAGGGGTGAGGTGATGTATAGCACAGATGGCAGATGTACAACAGGGGTGATGTGATGTATAGCACAGATTGTAGATGTACAAGAAGGGTGAGGTGTTGTATAGCACAGATGGTAGATGTACAGCAGAGGTGACGTGATGTATAGCACAGATGGTAGATGTACAACAGAGGTGAGGTGATGTATAGCACAGCTGGTAGATGTACCATAGAGGTGAGGTGATGTATAGCACAGCTGGTAGATGTACAACAAAGGTAAAGTGATGTATAGCACAGATGGTAGATCTACAACGGAGGTGAGGTACTGTATAGCACAGATGGTAGATGTACAACGGTGAGGTGCTGTATAGCACAGATGGTAGATGTACAGCAGAGGTGAGGTGATGTATAGCACAGATGGTAGATGTACAACGGAGGTGAGGTGCTGAATTGTTCAGATGGTAGATGTACAACAGTGGTGACGTGATGTTTAGTTCTTTAGAACCGGTTGTAGGTATCACCTTTCTGATATTCCTGGTGTTCTGTGTTTAAACTGATCTAACGTTTCTAGAAGATTGTCTGGAACCATGTTCAACCAAAGGCAATAGTATTGTCAGATACATTACAACAGACAGATGAAGTGGGTATGTGCCGTCACCGTACAAATCGGTAAAAAAGATCGAAAACTTCACAGTCAAGAAAATGTGAACAAACACGTAAACTCGCTGATGCCATTAGGGACATGTCGTAGACAATTGACAGTCACGTTGAACAAATAGCGTCCCAGAAAACTAGCCCTAATTGCTTGTTTCTAAAGACAGCGATAAAATCTGCTATTTGTGGAAGATAAGGAAGTCATCAAATGTTCTCGGAAATGGCAATGGCGCGTTACACTATCTAGAGACTAACAACAAGTTGCCAATATCGACAGCGTAGCAGGGATAAACTCATAGATTTTAATACAATTCTCTCCGCTATCTCTTCCTTCTCTTATTAACAGTCCTATGAACTCTGATCAGAGTATATAACACTCACAGGAGATACCTAACATAGAGCACTCAAAAGATACCTCCACCCAACATAGGGCACTCACAAGATATCTCCACCCAATATAGGGCACTCTCAAGATATCTCCACCCAATATAGGGCACTCACAAGATATCTCCACCCAACATAGGGCACTCACAAGATATATTCACCCAATATAGGACACTCACAAGATATCTCCACCCAATATAGGGCACTCACAATATATCTCCACCCAATGTAGAGCACAGAGAACAACAAAAATGACAATCACGAAGATACAGACTTTCGTTAATGGATGCCTACGCAAAATAAAAGGATGGAAATGGCAGGACAAAATCAATAACATCGAATTATGGAAATATACCAGTCAAATACCAGTGGATAAAGAGATACAGCGAAGTCGATGACGCTGGATAGGACACACACTGCGAAAGCCAACAGAGAGTATCACACAACAGGCCCTTTTTTGGAATCCCCAGGGGAAAAGACCAAGAAATTCTTAACAACCGTTTAAGAGAATGGCTTGGGAGGAAGGTCAACAACAGAAATGATAAATAACTGTCGAGATCAAAAGTTGTGGAGAGACATGATCACCTACGCCAGCAGGCCCGGTACTTGATGATGATGATGATCACCTACCTAAAGTAGAGGATATGTTATTTATTATTCATTTAAGGAGTTGAGAGGAACAAGTTGATAAGAGAAGGTTGAACATTTGATTCATGAATTACTATCAACCATCTTCAGTCAGGTATCAACACATTAAATGTGATCATCATGAGATCAGTGATTTTGTTTACGTTCGCCAGCTTTAACTCTGACGAAGTCCATAGACACCAGGAATTGAATCATTTTGTGTGTTAAACCTTTTTTCCCTGGCAGCCGTATGCACAGGGGTACCTCTCCACACAGGCAGATAACTCCGTCTTCGTAGGTACTCATATATTATTTTCGTGGATGAGTAATTGACGTATCAAGCCGGGCCTGGCTGCTGAGACCTAGGGGGTTGCCGTAGAGAGAAATCATAAATAAAAATCCCAACTGCTTCAGCCGGGATTTGAACTCACAGCCTCTCTGTCTCGAGGCCGGCGTCTTGCCTCGCGACCAACCAGTCCTCCAATGCCAGTGATGTGACTACTAACCATTGATTGAACTAATAAACTGCTCTGTTATCATTATCACGGGATCTATGTCTGTGACAACATGATGATCTCATCTAAATGACTTCATGATTTCTACCACCACAAATGCTGGCTACGGGTGCCTGGTTTGTTCCATTCGTAGAACGTTGCATAGCCATCTCCAACCTCTTCTTTTGACCTCTTGATTAATGTTAATGTCTGAGCTTCTAGCGATCAGTTTTCCACCTAGCGAAAATGTCCTAACTTCGTAATGGGACCTTTTTATTATAATTGTACAAGTTTAATAAGGGAGCGAAACCTCCACCATGAGTATACATTTCGTTTTTTCCGGAGAAACATCGTATTTAAATTAATCAGATCAAACAGTGATGGGAAAATGTAAAACTGAAATAATGAAAAGAAAAGGAATTTTCACACAGTAATAAATAATACAAGCAATAAGTTAATACCATGAACAACATAGTAACAAACAAAATAAATAACACCGGGGCTAAAACTAAGAATAGCAAAATGTTATATCTTCTCATGTTAACATTTCTGTACTGTGCAGAAACATGGAAATTAGACATGAAAACAGAACAGAAAATAAAAGAAGTCAGAATTTGGGTTTATAGAAGAATGGGAAGAACTGGATGGAAAAGAAAGAAAACAAACAAAGACGTCTTAAAACAACTAAAAGTGAAATGAGAAATACTAAACACAATTCAAACAAGACAACTGACATTTGCACGGCATGTTAAAGGACACAGCAGCCTAATACAAGTAATATTGGAAAGGAAAATACAAGGTAAAAGAGGAAGTGACAGACCAAAACTAACATGGACAAGTAACATCAAAAGATAGACAGGTCAGACTATGACAATCTGCAAGATCGAAGCAAGTAACAGAGCGGAATGGCGCTCCATGATATGCATCCTTCGATGGGTAGACGGCACTCGATGATGATGATGATGATGTGATGATGATGATGATGAAGCTTGTCCTGTATTTAAATATCATAAACTATCAACGTTAGGGTGTGTGGTACTGTTAGTCTTCTAGCCTGCCGACATCAACGCTCGGGTGTGTGGTACTGTTAGTCTTCTAGCCTGCCGACATCAACGCTAGGGTGTGTGGTACTGTTAGTCTTCTAGCCTGCCGACCTCAACGCTAGCGTGTGTGGTACTGTTATTCTTCTAGCCTGCCGGCCTCAACTCGGGTGTGTGGTACTGTTAGTCTTCTAGCCTGCCGACCTGAAGATTCGGGGTTCAAATCCCAATTTAGAAGGCTCTCGGAATCTACCCAGCCTTTTCAAATGGGTACCATGTCATCTTTAATGGTCCTAATTTTGTACACTGTCTCTCACTAATGAACTAACTATTAACTATTGATCTTCATTCTAATCCTGGATGATCCTTCGAATTATTGAATCAGGCCGTCGAACAATGTCCTCCCACACTTGTTTCAGCCTAGATTCAGCAATTACGTGTGCTCATTTTCTGTACGTTGTCTCTTGAATTGCGCCGAAATCTGCAAATGTTTTTGTTTTTTCATTCAATTACAATATCATCTACTCGTGGCATCAGATAAAGAAGTTGATGTTGTTGATCAAACACAAGACACATAAATACCAGGCCACAACCCCTTATTCACCCATGAATAATGGGAACAAAATGTCCAAGTCAACAGCCAGAACCTTGCTCAGCGGCTAAGGACCGTACATAACTGTAGACTGGATCAGACACCACACAGTTAAATCTGCTCATTGTAGAGCTACATACCAGTGCTGATGTTTGTAGACTGGATCAGACACCACACAGTTAAATCTGCTCATTGTAGAGCTACATACCAGTGCTGATGTTTGTTGATTGAATCAGACTCCACACAGTTAAATCTGCTCATTGTAGAGCTACATACCAGTGCTGATGTTTGTAGACTGGATCAGACACCACACAGTTAAATCTGCTCATTGTAGAGCTACATACCAGTGCTGATGTTTGTAGACTGGATCAGACTCACATAGTTAAATCTGCTCATTGTAGAGCTACATACCAGTGCTGATGTTTGTAGACTGGATCAGACTCCACACAGTTAAATCTGCTCACTGTAGAGCTACATACCAGTGCTGATGTTTGTAGATTGGATCTGACTCCACACAGTTAAATCTGCTCATTGTAGAGCTACATACCAGTGACAGTGCTGAAGTATTGTAGACTGAATCAGACTCCACACAGTTAAATCTGTTCATTGTAGAGCTACATACCAGTGCTGATGTTTGTAGACTGGATCAGACTCCACACAGTTAAATCTGCTCATTGTAGAGATACATACCAGTGCTGATGTTTGTAGACTGGATCAGACTCCACACAGTTAAATCTGCTCATTGTAGAGCTACGTACCAGTGCTGACGTTTGTAGACTGGATCAGACACCACACAGTTAAATCTGCTCATTGTAGAGCTACATACCAGTGCTGATGTTTGTAGACTGGATCAGACTCCACACAGTTAAATCTGCTCATTGTAGAGCAACATACCAGTGCTGATGTTTGTAGATTGATAATGAGAAAATAACTGGTCACGTCCTCCCTTGCAGCGGGATTCCACAGCACGAGGCCCCTAGATGGGACTGAACAAACTAAGTGAGATGAGGACACACCGTCCGGCTCGATCTCCTACCTCGATGCACTTCCACTGCCCAGCTCTCAACGAACTCCCGCCAACTGCCCCAGAAACAACGAACTCCCGCCAACTGCACCAGAAACAACGAACTCCCTCCAACTGCCCCAGAAACAACGAACTCCCTCCAACTGCACCAGAAACAACGAACTCCCTCCAACTGCCCCAGAAACAACGAACTCCCTCCAACTGCCCCAGAAACAACGAACTCCCTCCAACTGCACCAGAAACAACGAACTCCCTCCAACTGCCCCAGAAACAACGAACTCCCTCCAACTGCCCCAGAAACAACGAACTCCCTCCAACTGCCCCAGAAACAACGAACTCCCTCCAACTGCCCCAGAAACAACGAATACCCTCCAACTGCCCCAGAAACAACGAACTTCCTCCAACTGCCCCAGAAACAACGAACTCCCTCCAACTACCCCAGAAACAACGAACTCCCTCCAACTGCCCCAGAAACAAAGAACTCCCTCCAACTGCCCCAGAAACAACGAACTCCCTCCAACTGCCCCAGAAACAACAAACTCCCTCCAACTGCCCCAGGAACAACGAACTCCCTCCAACTGCCCCAGAAACAAAGAACTCCCTCCAACTGCCCCAGAAACAACGAACTCCCTCCAACTGCCCCAGAAACAACGAACTCCCTCCAACTGCCCCAGAAACAACGAACTCCCTCCAACTGCACCAGAAACAACGAACTCCCTCCAACTACCCCAGAAACAACGAACTCCCTCCAACTGCCCCAGAAACAACGAACTCCCTCCAACTGCCCCAGAAACAACGAACTACCTCCAACTGCCCCAGAAACAAAGAACTCCCTCCAACTGCACCAGAAACAACGAACTCCCTTTAACTGCCCCAGAAACAACGAACTTCCTCCAACTGCCCCAGAAACAACGAACTCCCTCCAACTGCACCAGAAACAACGAACTCACTCCAACTGCCCCAGAAACAACGAACTCCCTCCAACTGCCCCAGAAACAACGAACTCCCTCCAACTGCCCCAGAAACAACGAACTCCTTCCAACTGCCCCAGAAACAACGAACTCCCTCCAACTGCCCCAGAAACAACGAACTCCCTCCAACTGCCCCAGAAACAACGAATTCCCTCCAACTGCCCCAGAAACAACGAACTCCTTCCAACTGCCCCAGAAACAACGAACTCCCTCCAACTGCCCCAGAAACAACGAACTCCCTCCAACTGCCCCAGAAACAACGAACTCCCTCCAACTACCCCAGAAACAACGAACTCCCTCCAACTGCCCCAGAAACAACGAACTCCCTCCAACTGCCCCAGAGACAACTAACTCCCTCCAACTGCCCCAGAAACAACGAACTCCCTCCAACTGCCCCAGAAACAACGAACTCCCTACAACTGCCCCAGAAACAACGAACTCCCTCCAACTGCCCCAGAAACAACGAACTCCCTAACAACCCACGTCATCATATTTTACGTCACTTTTCTCTCCTTTCGCACTGCAGTAATTCCGTCTCTACCTATTTTGGCGTGCAAATCAGCTTTTACAACCAGAGATATCCTCAGGGAAGGTAAGGTAGGGAGGCCGACAACCACGACTCATGAACCGCAAGTATAGTACAATAAAGTCACAAACACTTCATAAGTAAAAAATAAAGTAAAGTACCCCCGTCACGCCAAGTGGCGTATAGGGAAATATGGTGTTATGACCCTATATTTTACAGACCTTCAGCACATGATTTTTGAGGTAATGTGGTCGGTATTACGCCCGTGATGCTTTACTTTCCCAGAAACAAATGCGGTACCCATTTAAGGCTGGGTGAACCCGGAAGTTGTCGGTTGGGCTCGAAACCTACCCCTTGTCCTTTGTAGTCCAGTTCACTAACCACTGAGCTATCGCGGCTCCCCACAAACACTTCATACTGAGTGGTAATTGCTGTCCATTGACAGGGTGGCTGGATTCCGAAGTCATTCTTTATATAGTTGACAGCCTGTGCGAAGAAATGGAACCGCGATAGCTCAGTGGTCAGTGAACTGGACGACAAAGGACAAGAGGTCGGGTTTGATCATGATTGACGGCTTCCAGGTTCACCCAGCCTTAAATGGGCACCAGATTTTTTGTCTAGGGAAGTAAAGCGCCATGGACGTAATACCGACCACCTTACCCCAAAAACCATGTGCCGAAGGTCTATAACAAAAACATTATAGTCTCTAACACCATATTCCCTATACATCACTTCGCGTGACGGAGCTCTTTACTACTAAATATGCAAAGGAAACAAAAGACAAACCCCTTCTACACTGCAAAGGCGTCTATAAACGTGACACGAGGACTTAAATATAAACATCACTGATTAGAACAAGTCTATAAACGTGACATGAGTACTTTAATATAAACATCACTGATTAGAACAAGTCCATAAACGTGACGTGGGGACTTTAATATAAACATCACTGATTAGAACAAGTCTATAAACGTGACATGAGTACTTTAATATAAACATCACTGATTAGAACAAGTCTATAGACGTGAGATGAGGACTTTAGTATAAACATCACTGATTAGAACAAGTTTGTGCAAGTAATCAAAAAGCGCTATAGTCTGGCAAAAGGCAACCTCAATCTGAGAAACTATATCCAATCTGAGAATCTATACTCAATCTGAGAAACTATATCCAATCTGAGAATATATACTCAATCTGAGAAACCATACTCAATCTGAGTAACTATACTCAATCTGAGAAACTATATCCAATCTGAGAAACTATACTCAATATGAGAAACCATACTCAATATGAGAATCTATACTCAATCTGAAAAACCATACTCAATCTAGACGCAAATAAAGGAAGAAAACATTGCCAGCTCTATGCATGAGCAAAGGAAGAAAAGATTGCCAACTCTATGCATGAACAAAGGAAGAAAAGATTGCCAACTCTATGCATGAACAAAGGAAGAAAACATTGCCAACTCTATAGATGAATGAAGGAAGAAAACATTACCTACTCTATAGATGAATGAAGGAAGAAAACATTACCTACTCTATAGATGAATGAAGGAAGAAAACATTGCCAACTCTATAGATGACTGAACGAAGAAAACATTGCCAACTCTATGCATGAACAAAGGAAGAAAACATTGCCAATTCTATGCATGAACAAAGGAAGAAAACATTGCCAACTCTATAGATGACTGAAGGAAGAAAACATTGCCAACTCTATGCATGAACAAAGGAAGAAAACATTGCCAATTCTATGCATGAACAAAGGAAGAAAACATTGCCACCTCTATAGATGAACGAAGGAAGAAAACATTGCCAACTCTATAGATGAACGAAGGAAGAAAACATTGCCAACTCTATAGATGAATGAAGGAAGAAAACATTGCCAACTCTATAGATGAACGAAGGAAGAAAACATTGCCAACTCTATAGATGAACAAAGGAAGAAAACATTACCAACTCTATAAATGACTGAAGGAAGAAAACATTGCCAACTATATGCATGAACAAAGGAAGAAAACACAATTCCCGACACTAGAGAAAGGAAGAAAACGTGGCCGATTCAACATCTAAAAAAAATGAAGAAATCTCGATCATGGTTCTTATACGGAATGTAAACCCATGACTAGTGATAGAATTATACAATATTTAATATTTCTGCTTCTTATTCTTCTCTTCCTCTTTCCTTCCTCATCTGCCTTTCAGCGTCGAGGGGAGATATAATTTGCGGTCTTTTGCTCTTCTGTTCGCCTCTGCTGTTTCCTAATGCTTCTAATATTTCATCGATCCATCTTTTTTGTGGTCGACCCTTGGGTCTGGTGTTCTCACAACGTTTGTTGAAGGCTCGTTGTGTTGTATTTTGAATTTTCTGCCTTGTCACGTGGCCAAACCATTTTATCTGTTGTTTCCTTATCTATTCTATGACGGGGGCTATTCCTAGCTTTTTTCTCAGTTCTTCATTTCTGATCTTATCTCTCAGACTGTTTCCTGTCATTCGTTTAACACATTTCATCTCTGTAGAGGTTATTTTTCTTATTGTTCTTGCATCTAGGGTCCAGGTCTGGCATTGGTAGCACAACGTTGGGATGAAGATTGTATTGTATAGTGCTCGTTTTGCCTCCAGATTTATTTCCTTGTTGGACAATAGTGGTGATAACTGTCCGATGATTTGACAAACTTTGTTGCATCTTGATTCTATCTCTGCTGTTTGAGAATTATCGTTTGTCATTGAGTTATTGAGTTATTGAGTTATTTGCGGGTCATCATCATTGCACTCCGAACATGTCCATAGGTGCTCAGATCCCCTCCTCAGCAATTCCCTCAGTGTCCAGCGACTGACGACTCCAGTTCTGTGTTGGTTGATAAGTCTTCTCACACGGCCACCAAGTTTCTCGTTTCTGGCCGTGCCCATCTTAACTCCCATTTCCATCATCCGAAGAAGTGACGTGGATCTGTGTTTGTCAAAGTCCTGTGCTCTTCCAACATCTCGAAGGGCATTGATGATGTCCGCCCGATCCATCGGTTGCCCGTCCTCAACGACAGCGCAGCTAGCCAACCTGTCCGCTCTCTCATTTCCCCGTACTCCCGCATGTCCAGGGACATAGATAAAGGTGACCTTACGTATTTTGGATTTCTGCAACGACTCTACCCATTGCATGCGTACAAAGCCCGCCTCCACTTTTTTTATCATGCTCATCGAATCACTCAGTATACATGCGTGGATGTAGTCTTGTGACTCTAACCATTTGAATGCCTTGGTCACTGCCATCACCTCCATTGTCATGCTACTCGTGGTCATGACGTATGCACCACTGTCTTCCTTGACTATTCTGCCTGCTGAGCGTGCTGTAAATGCCCATGCACTTCTTTCGTGTCGTCTTACAGATCCGTCTGTATAGATGACTGCATCTTTCTCATCGGTATTATCGCAGATGAGACCATTGACCTCAGCATTAACCACGACCGGGTTCTGTTCCCTACTTTTCCTGTCGAGTGTGACAATACATGAGAAAGTTCCCTTGAATGACGTAGGCACCGGTATCCACTCCTCACCAACGCTGATATTGGTAAGCCCACAGACCTGTTTGATGACATCTTCTGCCCGGCCCACCCATGATTTGCCTCTTTTTAGCCTGGTACCTTTCTCTGTGCTGAGCACGTGGTGCAATGGATGCTCTGTATCTGTACTAATCTTCAGGTATGCTCGTGCTCTCCAGATCTTGATTCTGTCATCCATGGTTGGAAAGTCAAGAAGATACCTCATTGCTACACAGGGAGTGTCCCTCGTACATCCCAGGATAATGCGCATGGCTTCATTTTGTATTTTCTCCAGCCTAGCAATTTGAGTCGTACTGACAGTAAGAATGACCAGGGCATACTCGATTGGTGCGAGGACTAATCCCTGGAACAGAAGAGTAAGTAGCCTCTGCTCGATGTTGGCAGCTGCCATGACCTTCAAGGCGGCTAATCCTTTGCGGGATTTTGTTATCACATGGTCGAAGTGGTCCCGAAAACACAGGCTGCGATCAAACTTAACTCCGAGGTATGTCATCAACTTGTCCCTGGTCACCTCATCAGCTCCCATTCGTACTATCGGTGTGGTCGTATTAACGATATGATTGTTAAGGGAGAACCATGAAACTGATGCTTTATTAGGATTAACCAAGGCACCTGAAACACCACACCAGCAAGAAATGCGATCGAGTTCGTCTTGCATTGTGGAGGCGATTCCCCGTATGTCTCTTCCCTGTCGATATACCAGAATATCATCAGCAAAAGTCATAGTTCTTCCCCTCCCATCCAGCTGTTGTTCCGTGATCGTTATTGTGTACACGTTAAATAGAACAGATGACAATGGTGAGCCTTGTGGCAGCCCTGGGCAAATGGATGTTGGCTTGGAAGACCAACTTCCACATCTGAGTATCACCTTCCTCTGAAACAGTGCCGCGGCGATCCATCTAATGATGAAGGGGTGCACCGCCAGTTTGATGAGCATATGCATGAGATATTCAAATGGTACCCTGTTGTATGCATCCTTCAGATCTATAGCAGCAGCACATGTCTCCTCTCGTCTGTGGAAGCCTTCGAAGACGTCATAGGCAAATACTGCCGCATTGAGCCATGTCTCTTTGTTATATCTATAAACTCTGAGTGTGGGTGGGAATGCGCGTTTCAGTTCAAGGTGACAGGTGAGGACACGGGCAACTATTTTCTCCAGCAGCATGCCCGCAGTGTTCTGCATTGTGATGATTCTGTAGGCACTGATCTGAGAATGGTCCTTGTTTGGCTTCGGTAGCGGTAGTAAGTAGCTGTGTAGCCACTCCTCCTTAATCTGGCCACTCCAAATACTGGCATTTAACTCATGAAAAAAATGAGTTTATCGTTTGTCATTAGACTTCCTAGGTATTTGAATTCCTCTACTTGTTTTAGTTGTCTGCCTTCTATAGTTATGTTGATGTTCTGTTTATTTTTGGCGACATTCATGACTTCTGTTTTGTTGATGTTGATTTTCATGTTGTATTTTGTGCCTGAGATGTTGAGTTTGTTTAAGTGTTCTTGTAGGTCTTCTATTGTTTCATGTATTAGTGCCTGATCGTCTGTAAAGAGAAGCTCGTTGATCTCCTCTGTCTCTGATGGGTTGGCTAACTTGCATATATAGTCCATGTATGTAGTAAACAGTAGGGGGATAGTACGCACCCAGTCTTACACCTGATCTAACTTCGAAGTGGTCTGTGAAGCTTGCTGCTGTTCTGACTCTGCAGTTACTGTTGAGTTATATATATATTATGTATGTTATATTTATATGATGTGTATATACCTTCATATATACATAACATACTTCATTCCTTCACTACTCATACCGAGATTCGTTGGGTATCACCTTCTGACATAACCCTCAAGTTGCTGACAATCTCCACTCCCTGTCTTTTCCCGTGCCACGCAGTTAAACCACCTATCATCCCTTTGTCTACCTCGATCTCTGTGACCAACATTTTTTTCGTTTGTCATGAAGTATTTGAACCCGCTTTATCTCCAAACGTCTCATAAACCTTTACTGCCATCACCTTATATGGTCTATATGCCTTTCTCTATGTTAAATTCTACATGTATGTCACGCATATATATATGCATATATGCATGTGAATCACGGACAATAGGACAACAGACAAGAAGATCACTGGAAGCCGTAGAAATGTGGTTTTACATAAAAATGTTGAGAATACCATGGACATCTAAGAAGAGTAATAAACACGTTCTGAAAGAGGTCAAGACAAAAAGAGAGGTAATTTCTAATATTAGGAAGAAACAATCACCATTATTTGGCCATGTAATGAGAGGGGAAAAGCTGGAATATATTGTAACAACTGGGAAAACTGAGGGACGAAGAGATAGAGGGAAGCAAAGTGAAAAGATACCAGACAACTTAAGAGAATGGCTTGGCAGAAGGTCAACAACAGAAATGATAAATAACTGTCGAGATAGAATGTTGTGAAGAGACATGAACACATACGCCAGCAGACACGGTACTTGATGATGATGATGATGATGTCACGCACATTTAATTCTGCGTCTTGTACAAAATAACATCTACGTATATCTACGTATATTTCAAACGGCAGACAACTCAATAACAACACAAGGGGAAGTAATCTCATAATTAGAAGCCGCTTTCCCTTAAGGCGCCACTTTCAATCCTTTAGCTCCCCGGCACATTATCCACAGAAACTCCATCTGCGCTGCAACCTTTAACCAAGATTCCCACGAGTGGCTTTATTCCTCAGATATTGCTTCTGCTCTTTTCTTTTCCCTTCCATTTTAAACCAGCGATGCTCACATTTTTCCACGTAGGAATCGATCAACTTGTGATCACAACCAGTAGAACGCCATCTCCAACTACAGCTGGGAAACCATTTTTTTTTCTACAAGAAATTAAATAAAAACTCTGACCCGATTACTTCGTGGTGACTGCACTGGGTGTAAAAAAAAAAGTAAATTACCCCCGTCATACCCATTGACTTATAGGGAATATGGTGTTAGTGACCATAAATTGTACACACCTTCCGCACATGATTTTTGGGGTAATGTGGTTGGTATTACGCCCGTGCCGCTTTACTTTCCCAGAAGAAAAAAATCAGGTACCCATTAAAGCCTTGGTGAACCGGAAGCCGTCGGTTGGGATCGAACCCGACCTCTTGTCCTTTGTAGTCCAGTTCACTAACCACTGAGCTATCGCGGCTCCAGACTGCACTGGGTAATCAGCCTTTGTTATCTCATCCCATCAGTCTTGGCTGACCCCAGATATAAGGTAATTCCGAAGAAATACGATGTCTGTGTTTTAGCGACGGTAGACGAGACAGACAGACAAAGACTAAAATGGACTGATAACATCAACAGAGGGTCAGGTGAAACCTATGATAACTTGCACTATCAAGACTCATGTATGGCCCTTGGCGTCTTGACAGACGGTTGGTAGCAAGCGATCATGGTAATCGTGTTTGGATATTCCGATTATTTACGATGAATGATGATATCGTATGATGGAGAATAGATGGCTGTGCTCACTTTCTGCGCGTTTTCGCCTTATGTCTTTTGGCGTGTGCTGAGACTGCTATGATGGGGACTACAGCTACCTTTCTTTGTTTGGGAGATGAGATAGTAATTCGGATGATTCCACTGGCACGGGCGGTTGAGCAATTATGGATTTTAATTCGTTTGCAGTGATACTGGGGCCTTCCATAACCATAACTATGACCATGATCATGATAAGTCAGTAGTTTGGTAAAGCATTAGTGTCTCATACTGGTTGCTGCTTTACTGAACATCTTTTCTCGTGGCTGAATTTGCCAATCCTGGACAGACAGATCCATCCACAGAACGAGCAAGGCTATGGGTTGTGATACCTACCCTTGTATATCAAGACATGAGTCAGACTAAAATGGCGCTCTATTGTAGCCAAGCCTCGATGTGGAAACGGCACTTAATAACGGAATGAATATCTGGCTCTATATGACGGGTGGAATATGAAAGGGTTGTCTTAGCATGTGGAGATGGAAAGGGTTGTCTTAGCATGTGGAGATGGAAAGGGTTGTCTTAGCATGTGGAGATGGAAAGGGTTGTCTTAGCATGTGGAGGTGGAAAGGGTTGTCTTAGCATGTAGAGATGGAAAGGGTTGTCTTAGCATGTAGAGATGGAAAGGGTTGTCTTAGCATGTGGAGATGGAAAGGGTTGTCTTAGCGTGTGGAGGTGGGAAGGGTTTGTCTTAGTGTGTGGAGGTGGGAAGTGTTGTCTTAGCGTGTGGAGGTGGGAAGGGTTTGTCTTAGTGTGTGGAGCTGGGAAAGGTTTGTCTTAGTGTGTGGAGGTGGGAAGGGTTTGTCTTAGCATGTGGAGATGGAAAGGGTTGTCTTAGCATGTGGAGATGGAAAGGGTTGTCTTAGCATGTGGAGGTGGAAAGGGTTGTCTTAGCATGTGGAGATGGAAAGGGTTGTCTTAGCATGTGGAGATGGAAAGGGTTGTCTTAGCATGTGGAGATGGAAAGGTTTGTCTTAGCATGTGGAGGTGGAAAGGGTTTGTCTGAGCATGTGGAGATGGAAAGGCTTGTTTTAGTGTGTGGAGATGTAAAGGGTTTGTCATAGTGTGTGGAGGTGGGAAGGGTTTGTCTTAGCATGTGGAGATGGAAAGGGTTGTCTTAGCAAGTGGAGATGGAAAGGGTTTGTCTGAGCATGTGGAGATGGAAAGGCTTGTTTTAGTGTGTGGAGATGTAAAGGGTTTGTCATAGTGTGTGGAGGTGGGAAGGGTTTGTCTTAGCATGTGGAGATGGAAAGGGTTGTCTTAGCATGTGGAGATGGAAAGGGTTGTCTTAGCATGTGGAGGTGGAAAGGGTTGTCTTAGCATGTGGAGATGGAAAGGGTTGTCTTAGCATGTGGAGATGGAAAGGGTTGTCTTAGCATGTGGAGATGGAAAGGTTTGTCTTAGCATGTGGAGGTGGAAAGGGTTGTCTTAGCAAGTGGAGATGGAAAGGGTTTGTCTGAGCATGTGGAGATGGAAAGGCTTGTTTTAGTGTGTGGAGATGTAAAGGGTTTGTCATAGCATGTGGAGGTGGAAAGGGTTGTCTTAGCATGTGGAGATGGAAAGGGTTGTCTTAGCATGTGGAGATGGAAAGGGTTGTCTTAGCATGTGGAGATGGAAAGGGTTGTCTTAGCATGTGGAGGTGGAAAGGGTTGTCTTAGCATGTGGAGATGGAAAGGGTTTGTCTTAGCATGTGGAGATGGAAAGGGTTGTCTTAGCATGTGGAGGTGGAAAGGTTTGTCTTAGCATGTGGAGGTGGAAAGGGTTGTCTTAGCATGTGGAGATGGAAAGGGTTGTCTTAGCATGTGGAGATGTAAAGGGTTTGTCTTAGCATGTGGAGATGGAAAGTCTTGTTTTAGTGTGTGGAGATGTAAAGGGTTTGTCATAGCATGTGGAGGTGGAAAGTGTTGTCTTAGCATGTGGAGATGGAAAGGGTTGTCTTAGCATGTGGAGATGGAAAGGGTTGTCTTAGCATGTGGAGATGGAAAGGTTTGTCTTAGCATGTGGAGGTGGAAAGGGTTGTCTTAGCATGTGGAGATGGAAAGGGTTGTCTTAGCATGTGGAGGTGGAAAGGGTTTGTCTTAGCATGTGGAGGTGGAAAGGGTTGTCTTAGCATGTGGAGATGGAAAGGGTTGTCTTAGCATGTGGAGATGTAAAGGGTTTGTCTTAGCATGTGGAGGTGGAAAGGGTTGTCTTAGCATGTGGAGATGGAAAGGGTTGTCTTAGTGTGTGGAGCTGGGAAGGGTTTGTCTTAGTGTGTGAAGCTGGGAAGGGTTTGTCTTAGTGTGTGGAGCTGGGAAGGGTTTGTCTTAGTGTGTGGAGCTGGGAAGGGTTTGTCTTAGTGTGTGGAGCTGGGAAGGGTTTGTCATAGTGTGTGGAGGTGGGAAGGGTTTGTCTTAGTGTGTGGAGGTGGGAAGGGTTTGTCTTAGTGTGTGAAGGTGAGAAGGGTTTGTCATAGTGCGTGGAGGTGGGAAGGGTTTGTCTTAGTGTGTGGAGGTGGGAAGGGTTTGTCTTAGTGTGTGAAGGTGAGAAGGGTTTGTCATAGTGTGTGGAAATGGAAAGGGTTTGTCTTAGCGTGTGGAGGTGGGAAGGGTTTGTCTTAGTGTGTGGAGGTGGGAAGGGTTTGTCTTAGCGTGTGAATGTGGGAAGGGTTTGTCTTAGTGTGTGGAGGTGGGAAGGGTTTGTCTTAGCGTGTGTATATGGAAAGGGTTTGTCTTAGTGTGTGGAGGTGGGAAGCTGACTGAGACCTGTCTGTGATGACAAAACACCTTTTTAGTACCAGACCTGTATATGGGCGGCGACTCATAGTTGACTGTGACAGGATCAATGGCAACAGCAGCTGATCGAAATCCTTCTCTTGCTCCCAGCG
The DNA here is from genome assembly GCA_032433765.1 of Megaustenia siamemsis. Lineage (NCBI taxonomy): Eukaryota > Metazoa > Mollusca > Gastropoda > Stylommatophora > Ariophantidae > Megaustenia > Megaustenia siamemsis. Next base: position 30,397,044 of record JAVIAB010000025.1, on the reverse strand, counting down.
GGTCCTCATAAATCATTAACTCTTTGGCCAAGCAAGTGTGCATCAGAGAGGGCCAGAGAAATCAAAGTCTGAGGTATTAACTCGTTCCGCACGTTTCGACACACCATGCGCCACGCCGATTTGGGTTTTGTACGTTTAGCCGCACAGTGCGTCACTCTCAATTTGAATAATGTAAATCGCCATCAAACCATATTCTTTATCATCTTGGTGTTGGTGAAATATAAATCCTTGTTTAATTATCTAAAAATGTATATATAATATAAAGGTTAAGTAAAGTACGAGACTTGAACCGGCGTCTTAGCACGCGAGTTTACACCCACATGTGCTCGGCCGCCTATCCAGAAATGTTCGGAGATTTCTGTATAGTGTCGCCTCAAGCATCGAAACTCATATGCGAGGCGACATTCCTCACCTTCCCAGGGTAATACCCTGGTACCCATTTCTGCCAACGGCTGGGTCGACCGCGGGGGTATTTTTTTTTTCAACCACGAGTAGAATTCACACTGCTCCCAGCGGGAATCGAACACGGGTTGTTCGAACGTCGGTAGTCCAGTCGGGTTGTCCGAACGTCGGTAGTCCAGTCGGGTGGTTGAATCGAACACGGGTTGTCCGAACGTCGGTAGTCCAGTCGGGTTGTCCGAACGTCGGTAGTCCAGTCGGGTTGTCCAAACGTCGGTAGTCCAGTCGGGTGGTTTTTCCAACTAGGCTACCATGGCCCCCAAATATATATAATATGTAAAGGGTTAGATAAATATAAACATATATATTAATGTATTAATTAATGTAACATGTTTGTCAGGTCGGGTAATTTTACCTGCTACTGTATGCAGTAATCGGTACAACCTGTGGCTGCCCTGCTTCCTTGCAGGTAAGCTCGGGAGAGTAAAAGGCAAAGGGAGGGTACCCCGAAGTAAAACTGTAAAAGTGAAAATGTAAAAGTGGATTTGCACGCCAAGATAGGTAGAGACTGAATTAGTGCAGTGTAGTGCGAAAAGAGAGAAAAGTGACGTAAACATAGGATGACGTGGGTTGTTAGGGAGTTGGTTAGTGGCAGTTGTTAGGGAGTTGGTTGGTGGCAGTTGTTAGGGAGTTGGTTGGTGGCAGTTGTTAGGGAGTTGGTTAGTGGCAGTTGTTAGGGAGTTGGTTGGTGGCAGTTGTTAGGGAGTTGGTTGGTGGCAGTTGTTAGGGAGTTGGTTAGTTGGAGTGGAGCAGTTGAAGGGATTCGGTGCCCAGTGATGCTGCCAAGAAGATTGCACAGAAACCTGTGAGTTTGATGTTGAATGATTGAAGTCCAACATGGAAGACTCACTGCTTCTAGCCCTGATGGTTGACCTAAGCAAACAGTACAGCCCAGCACCTGCCTTCACTACTGGGATGATTTGACCGTGTCTCAACGACACCTCAACCAGGCTGTGAGGCCTGGCCATGACTTCAGAACATCTTCCACAAAGCTCCCTTCGCAGCATGCACAGAGGATTCTAGTCAAGTGGACATTTCTAATAAGTGACATTGTTTGAAAGTGGACAAATTAATGGACATTTCTGAAGCAGGTTTCTTTTAAATATGTAGAACCATCTTGGTATTTATTTATTTGAGCTTTGCTATGTTGGCTGTTGTATGTGGCCAGGTTTGTTTCAGAGACAGAATTCCAAGAACTTGGTGATTTGATCATGTTATTAAGACCTGTTTTAGACATCAACTTGTGTCGGTTGAATTGGTTAATCAGTAATATATAAAGGAAAGAAAAATGTGTATAAAACAACCCCACTGCCTTGTGGGTGAGACTTTTTAGTCAAAGACTAGCGGAGCCAACCGTTAACAAACCGACGGAAGGCAACAGAAAACCACCGTCGTAATTTCTTTGTACAATCATGAATCGCCACATTCCAACATTAGGAAGAAACAATCATAAATTTTTTGGCCATGTAAGAAGATGAGAACAGCTGGAATATATTGTAACAACTGGGAAAATTGAGGGACGAAGAGATAGAGGGAAGCAGAGAGAAATGATATCAGACAGCTTATGAGAATGGCTTGGCAGAAGGTCAACAACAGAAATGATAAATAACTGTCGAGATCTAAAGTTGTGGAGAGACATGATCACCTACGCCGCAGGTCCGGTACTTGATGATGATGATGATGATGATGATGATGATGACGAAGATGATGATGATGATGATGATGATGATGATGAAGATGATGATGACGAAGATGATGATGATGATGAAGATGATGATGATGATGATGATGATGATGATGATGATGATGATGATGATGATGATGATGATGAAGATGATGATGATGATGATGAAGATGATGATGATGAAGATGATGATGAAGATGATGATGATGATGATGATGATGATGAAGATGATGATGATGATGATGATGATGATGATGATGATGATGATGATGATGATGAAGATGATGATGATGATGATGATGATGATGATGATGATGATGATGATGATGATGATATTAATACTTTTAAAAATATGAACAGTTTTGTCTCTGAAGTCTCTACCGCTAATTTGAAAATAACCTTCCGTCACGAAATAGTTCATGCCAACATTTCTATGTCAGCTAAACAACAAATGATAAAGACTTCATGCCAACATTTCTATGTCAGCTAAACAACAAATGATAAAGACTTCATGCCAACATTTCTATGTCAGCTAAACAACAAATGATAAAGACTTCATGCCAACATTTCTATGTCAGCTAAACAACAAATGATAAAGAGTTCATGCCAACATTTCTATGTCAGCTAAACAACAAATGATAAAGAGTTCATGCAAACATTTCTATGTCAGCTAAACAACAAATGATAAAGACTTCATGCCAACATTTCTATGTCAGCTAAACAACAAATGATAAATAGTTCATGCCAACATTTCTATGTCAGCTAAACAACAAATGATAAAGACTTCATGCCAACATTTCTATGTCAGCTAAACAACAAATGATAAAGAGTTCATGCAAACATTTCTATGTCAGCTAAACAACAAATGATAAAGACTTCATGCCAACATTTCTATGTCAGCTAAACAACAAATGATAAATAGTTCATGCCAACATTTCTATGTCAGCTAAACAACAAATGATAAAGACTTCATGCCAACATTTCTATGTCAGCTAAACAACAAATGATAAAGAGTTCATGCCAACATTTCTATGTCAGCTAAACAACAAATGATAAAGACTTCATGCCAACATTTCTATGTCAGCTAAACAACAAATGATAAAGAGTTCATGCAAACATTTCTATGTCAGCTAAACAACAAATGATAAAGACTTCATGCCAACATTTCTGTCAGCTAAACAACAAATGATAAATAGTTCATGCCAACATTTCTATGTCAGCTAAACAACAAATGATAAAGACTTCATGCCAACATTTCTATGTCAGCTAAACAACAAATGATAAAGAGTTCATGCAAACATTTCTATGTCAGCTAAACAACAAATGATAAAGACTTCATGCCAACATTTCTATGTCAGCTAAACAACAAATGATAAATAGTTCATGCCAACATTTATATGTCAGCTAAACAACAAATGATAAAGACTTTATGCCAACATTTCTATGTCAGCTAAACAACAAATGATAAAGACTTCATGCCAACATTTCTATGTCAGCTAAACAACAAATGATAAATAGTTCATGCCAACATTTCTATGTCAGCTAAACAACAAATGATAAAGACTTCATGCCAACATTTCTATGTCAGCTAAACAACAAATGATAAAGAGTTCATCCAAACATTTCTATGTCAGCTAAACAACAAATGATAAAGACTTCATGCCAACATTTCTATGTCAGCTAAACAACAAATGATAAAGACTTCATGCCAACATTTCTATGTCAGCTAAACAACAAATGATAAAGACTTCATGCCAACATTTCTATGTCAGCTAAACAACAAATGATAAAGACTTCATGCCAACATTTCTATGTCAGCTAAACAACAAATGATAAAGAGTTCATGCAAACATTTCTATGTCAGCTAAACAACAAATGATAAAGACTTCATGCCAACATTTCTATGTCAGCTAAACAACAAATGATAAAGGGTTCATGCCAACATTTCTATGTCAGCTAAACAACAAATGATAAATAGTTCATGCCAACATTTCTATGTCAGCTAAACAACAAATGATAAAGACTTCATGCCAACATTTCTATGTCAGCTAAACAACAAATGATAAAGAGTTCATGCAAACATTTCTATGTCAGCTAAACAACAAATGATAAAGACTTCATTCCAACATTTCTATGTCAGCTAAACAACAAATGATAAATAGTTCATGCCAACATTTCTATGTCAGCTAAACAACAAATGATAAAGACTTCATGCCAACATTTCTATGTCAGCTAATCAACAAATGATAAAGAGTTCATGCAAACATTTCTATGTCAGCTAAACAACAAATGATAAAGAGTTCATGCCAACATTTCTATGTCAGCTAAATAACAAATGATAAAGAGTTCATGCCAACATTTCTATGTCAGCTAAACAACAAATGATAAAGAGTTCATGCCAACATTTCTATGTCAGCTAAACAACAAATGATAAATAGTTCATGCCAACATTTCTATGTCAGCTAAACAACAAATGATAAATAGTTCATGCCAACATTTCTATGTCAGCTAAACAACAAATGATAAAGACTTGATGCCAACATTTCTATGTCAGCTAAACAACAAATGATAAAGAGTTCATCCAAACATTTCTATGTCAGCTAAACAACAAATGATAAAGACTTCATGCCAACATTTCTATGTCAGCTAAACAACAAATGATAAAGAGTTCATGCAAACATTTCTATGTCAGCTAAACAACAAATGATAAATAGTTCATGCAAACATTTCTATGTCAGCTAAACAACAAATGATAAATAGTTCATGCAAACATTTCTATGTCAGCTAAACAACAAATGATAAATAGTTCATGCAAACATTTCTATGTCAGCTAAACAACAAATGATAAATAGTTCATGCAAACATTTCTATGTCAGCTAAACAACAAATGATAAATAGTTCATGCAAACATTTCTATGTCAGCTAAACAACAAATGATAAATAGTTCATGCAAACATTTCTATGTCAGCTAAACAACAAATGATAAATAGTTCATGCAAACATTTCTATGTCAGCTAAACAACAAATGATAAAGACTTCATGCCAACATTTCTATGTCAGCTAAACAACAAATGATAAATAGTTCATGCCAACATTTCTATGTCAGCTAAACAACAAATGATAAAGACTTCATGCAAACATTTCTATGTCAGCTAAACAACAAATGATAAAGACTTCATGCCAACATTTCTATGTCAGCTAAACAACAAATGATAAATAGTTCATGCAAACATTTCTATGTCAGCTAAACAACAAATGATAAAGAGTTCATGCAAACATTTCTATGTCAGCTAAACAACAAATGATAAATAGTTCATGCAAACATTTCTATGTCAGCTAAACAACAAATGATAAAGACTTCATGCCAACATTTCTATGTCAGCTAAACAACAAATGATAAAGACTTCATGCCAACATTTCTATGTCAGCTAAACAACAAATGATAAAGAGTTCATGCCAACATTTCTATGTCAGCTAAACAACAAATGATAAAGAGTTCATGCCAACATTTCTATGTCAGCTAAACAACAAATGATAAAGACTTCATGCCAACATTTCTATGCCAGCTAAACAACAAATGATAAATAGTTCATGCCAACATTTCTATGTCAGCTAAACAACAAATGATAAAGAGTTCATGCCAGCATTTCTATGCCAGCTAAACAACAAATGATAAAGAGTTCATGCCAACATTTCTATGTCAGCTAAACAACAAATGATAAATAGTTCATGCCAACATTTCAATGTCAGCTAAATAACAAATGATAAAGACTTCATGCCAACATTTCTATGTCAGCTAAACAACAAATGATAAAGACTTCATGCCAACATTTCTATGTCAGCTAATCAACAAATGATAAAGAGTTCATGCAAACATTTCTATGTCAGCTAAACAACAAATGATAAAGACTTCATGCCAACATTTCTATGCCAGCTAAACAACAAATGATAAAGAGTTCATGCCAACATTTCTATGTCAGCTAAACAACAAATGATAAATAGTTCATGCCAACATTTCTATGTCAGCTAAACAACAAATGATAAAGACTTCATGCCAACATTTCTATGTCAGCTAAACAACAAATGATAAAGAGTTCATGCCAACATTTCTATGTCAGCTAAACAACAAATGATAAAGAGTTCATGCCAACATTTCTATGTCAGCTAAACAACAAATGATAAAGACTTCATGCCAACATTTCTATGTCAGCTAAACAACAAATGATAAAGACTTCATGCCAACATTTCTATGTCAGCTAAACAACAAATGATAAAGACTCCATGCCAACATTTCTATGTCAGCTAAACAACAAATGATAAAGAGTTCATGCCAACATTTCTATGCCAGCTAAACAACAAATGATAAAGAGTTCATGCAAACATTTCTATGTCAGCTAAACAACAAATGATAAAGAGTTCATGCCAACATTTCTATGTCAGCTAAACAACAAATGATAAAGAGTTCATGCCAACATTTCTATGTCAGCTAAACAACAAATGATAAAGAGTTCATGCCAACATTTCTATGTCAGCTAAACAACAAATGATAAAGAGTTCATGCCAACATTTCTATGTCAGCTAAACAACAAATGATAAAGAGTTCATCCAAACATTTCTATGTCAGCTAAACAACAAATGATAAAGAGTTCATGCAAACATTTCTATGTCAGCTAAACAACAAATGATAAAGACTTCATGCCAACATTTCTATGCCAGCTAAACAACAAATGATAAATAGTTCATGCCAACATTTCTATGTCAGCTAAACAACAAATGATAAAGACTTCATGCCAACATTTCTATGTCAGCTAAACAACAAATGATAAAGAGTTCATGCCAACATTTCTATGTCAGCTAAACAACAAATGATAAAGAGTTCATGCCAACATTTCTATGCCAGCTAAACAACAAATGATAAAGAGTTCATGCAAACATTTCTATGTCAGCTAAACAACAAATGATAAAGACTTCATGCCAACATTTCTATGTCAGCTAAACAACAAATGATAAAGAGTTCATGCAAACATTTCTATGTCAGCTAAACAACAAATGATAAAGAGTTCATGCCAACATTTCTATGTCAGCTAAACAACAAATGATAAAGACTTCATGCCAACATTTCTATGTCAGCTAAACAACAAATGATAAAGACTTCATGCCAACATTTCTATGTCAGCTAAACAACAAATGATAAAGAGTTCATGCAAACATTTCTATGTCAGCTAAACAACAAATGATAAAGAGTTCATGCCAACATTTCTATGTCAGCTAAACAACAAATGATAAAGAGTTCATGCAAACATTTCTATGCCAGCTAAACAACAAATGATAAAGAGTTCATCCAAACATTTCTATGCCAGCTAAACAACAAATGATAAAGAGTTCATGCAAACATTTCTATGTCAGCTAAACAACAAATGATAAAGAGTTCATGCAAACATTTCTATGTCAGCTAAACAACAAATGATAAGGAGTTCATGCAAACATTTCTATGTCAGCTAAACAACAAATGATAAAGAGTTCGTGCAAACATTTCTATGTCAGCTAAACAACAAATGATAAAGAGTTCATGCCAACATTTCTATGTCAGCTAAACAACAAATGATAAAGAGTTCATGCCAACATTTCTATGTCAGCTAAACAACAAATGATAAAGAGTTCATGCAAACATTTCTATGTCAGCTAAACAACAAATGATAAAGAGTTCATGCAAACATTTCTATGTCAGCTAAACAACAAATGATAAAGAGTTTATGCAAACATTTCTATGTCAGCTAAACAACAAATGATAAAGAGTTCATGCAAAACATTTCTATGTCAGCTAAACAACAAATGATAAAGAGTCCATCCAAACATTTCTATGTCAGCTAAACAACAAATGATAAAGAGTTCATCCAAACATTTCTATGTCAGCTAAACAACAAATGATAAAGAGTTCATGCCAACATTTCTATGTCAGCTAAACAACAAATGATAAAGACTTCATGCCAACATTTCTATGTCAGCTAAACAACAAATGATAAAGACTTCATGCCAACATTTCTATGTCAGCTAAACAACAAATGATAAAGACTTCATGCAAACATTTCTATGTCAGCTAAACAACAAATGACAAAGAGTTCATGCCAACATTTCTATGTCAGCTAAACAACAAATGATAAAGAGTTCATGCAAACATTTCTATGCCAGCTAAACAACAAATGATAAAGAGTTCACGCAAACATTTCTATGTCAGCTAAACAACAAATGATAAAGAGTTCATGCAAACATTTCTATGTCAGCTAAACAACAAATGATAAAGAGTTCATGCCAACATTTCTATGTCAGCTAAACAACAAATGATAAAGAGTTCATGCCAACATTTCTATGTCAGCTAAACAACAAATGATAAAGAGTTCATGCAAACATTTCTATGTCAGCTAAACAACAAATGATAAAGAGTTCATGCAAACATTTCTATGTCAGCTAAACAACAAATGATAAAGAGTTCATCCAAACATTTCTATGTCAGCTAAACAACAAATGATAAAGAGTTCATCCAAACATTTCTATGTCAGCTAAACAACAAATGATAAAGAGTTCATCCAAACATTTCTATGTCAGCTAAACAACAAATGATAAAGAGTTCATCCAAACATTTCTATGTCAGCTAAACAACAAATGATAAAGAGTTCATCCAAACATTTCTATGTCAGCTAAACAACAAATGATAAAGAGTTCATCCAAACATTTCTATGTCAGCTAAACGACAAATGATAAAGAGTTCATCCAAACATTTCTATGTCAGCTAAACAACAAATGATAAAGAGTTCATGCAAACATTTCTATGTCAGCTAAACAACAAATGATAAAGAGTTCATGCAAACATTTCTATGTCAGCTAAACAACAAATGATAAAGAGTTCATGCAAACATTTCTATGTCAGCTAAACAACAAATGATAAAGAGTTCATGCAAACATTTCTATGTCAGCTAAACAACAAATGATAAAGAGTTCATGCAAACATTTCTATGTCAGCTAAACAACAAATGATAAAGAGTTCATGCAAACATTTCTATGTCAGCTAAACAACAAATGATAAATATCATTTTCATACCAACTTTGTGCTATGAAAGTCAAACATGGACCCTTTGTAAATCACAATTATGAAAGATCAATACATGTGAGATGCGATGCTTGAGAAAAGTAACAAACAACACAAGAAGAGATAGAATATCAAAGGAAAACATAAGAAAAATGTTAGGAATAAAACCCTGCCAAGAATATATAGAACAACAACTTAAATGGTTTGGTCACCTGGTCAGAATGAATCCTCACCAATCACCATCAAGGGCGTTCTTCTCGAGAATGCACTGAAAAAGACCAAGAGGAAGACCTAGAAGAAGATGGATAGATGCAGTGACAGAGACATGTAACAACAAAGGAAAATCACTAATTCAGACAGTTCGAGCAGCTCAAGAACGACAAATGATATAAACCACGACACCTTTTAGGTATCAGTGAAGAGAGAAAAGAAAGAAGATGGATAGATGCAGTGACAGAGACATGTAACAACAAAGGAAAATCACTAATTCAGACAGTTCGAGCAGCTCAAGAACAACAAATGATATAACCACGACACCTTTTAGGTATCAGTGACAAAGAGAAAAGAAGAAGACTGAAAGAGTTAAAAGTGCAACAATCACAGCTTGTTTGAAAACACCTCCCATCGCATCTACGTCCACGTCACGTTTTACTAAGGACCGACGACTCTGGAGAAAGCAGAAAAAGAAGAAGGGAAATGTGCACCCAGAATATGTCAAGAAGAACATTTAAGGTTGATGCTATTCAAATTAACTCTTCGGTTTCCAACCCTCGTGATGTTTACTTCAAACACTTCCTGATCTCTTGATATGTGTACTGTCCTACAACTACTAAACACAATTCAAACAAGAGAAATGAGATTTTTTGGGCACGTTGAAAGTCACAGCAGCCTACTAAAAGTAATCTTGGAAGGGAAAATACAAGGTAAGAGAGGCAGAGACAGGCCAGGACTAACATGGACGAGTAACATAAAAAAATGGACAAGTCACCCTATGACAACCTGCACCATCAAAGCAAGAGACAGAGCAGAATGGCGCTCTATGGTAGCCAACCTTCGTGCGGAGCGGCACTCAATGCTGATGATGATATTCTCTGTCCGTAAATGCCACGAACCTTCGCACCAGCATGTTTGTAATCTCAACACGGTCCACAGTGAATAATTTAGGAAAAAAAAAAGATAGGAATAACCCCCTCCATAGAATATATAAAGAAACAACAGATAAAATGGTTTAGCCAAGTGACAAGACGGAAAGATCAAAACACAACACAACGAGCTTTCAATAAACGATACGAGAACACCAGACCCAAGGGCCAACCACGAAAAAGATGGATTGACCGAATATTAGAAACACTAGGATACGTAACAGCAGCAGAGGTGAACAGAAGAGCAATTGACCGCAAATTACATCTCCCCTCGACGCTGAAGGGCAAATGAGGAAGGAAAGAAGTAGAAGAAGAACACACGAACACTGTAATACAAGAAATGACAAATGAAAACAAAACAATATATATAAGGGTATGGTTAATACTTTAATCATATTTTTTATCATTTCTACTTACAATTACCTTCACTGCAGCTTCACATTTTTATGCATTTCTTTGCCTTGACCCTACAAGATGACATTTGTGGTAATTCACTTAATCAACATTCTACCAACTAATGAACATTCTACCATCTGATGAACATTCTACCATCTGATGAACATTCTACCATCTGATGAACATTCTACCATCTGATGAACATTCTACCAACTGATGAACATTCTACCAACTGATGAACATTCTACCAACTGATGAACATTCTACCATCTGATGAACATTCTACCATCTGATGAACATTCTACCAACTGATGAACATTCTACCAACTGATGGACTTTCTACCAACTGATGAACATTCTACCAACTGATGAACATTCTACCATCTGATGAACATTCTACCAACTGATGAACATTCTACCATCTGATGAACATTCTACCATCTGATGAACATTCTACCAACTGATGCACATTCTACCAACTGATGAACATTCTACCAACTGATGAACATTCTACCAACTGATGAACATTCTACCAACTGATGAACATTCTACCATCTGATGAACATTCTACCATCTGATGAACATTCTACCATCTGATGAACATTCTACCATCTGATGAACTTTCTACCATCTGACGAACATTCTACCAACTGATGAACATTCTACCATCTGATGAACATTCTACCATCTGATGAACATTCTACCAACTGATGAACATTCTACCATCTGATGAACATTCTACTAACTGATGAACATTCTACCAACTGATGAACATTCTACCATCTGATGAACATTCTACCATCTGATGAACATTCTACCAACTGATGAACATTCTACCATCTGATGAACATTCTACCAACTGATGAACATTCTACCAACTGATGAACATTCTACCAACTGATGAACATTCTACTAACTGGAAAAGGGAAAAAAAAACTATTGTTCCGGCACTGGACTACTAACGACGAAAGGTCGAAGTCTCGAGGCAACATTTTTTTCTGACCTAAAAGGCTCCACGGTCTACCCAGTCTCTTAAAATGAGTAGCATGGATACTCTCTGGGAATGAAATGCAGTAAGGAAAGACAGTAATGAATGACAGTAATGAAAGACAGTAAGGAAAGGAACAAGCCACCCTCACTTCGTGAAGATTGGGGTTTAGTATATGAACACTAATTTCCGACTTGTTTCAGGAGCAACTGAGTTAAGTGCTCTGTGCGCTCCGTGAGCTGTGCGTTTCATCCGGTTTGATCGTGTTTCCATATTCCGATTGCTTACGATGAATGATGATATCGTATGCCAGGGAACAGATTGATGTGTTCACTTTCTGTGTGGTTTCGCCTTATGTCTTTTGGCGTGTGCTGAGATTGCTATGATGGGGACTACAGTTATCTTTCTCTGTTTGGGAGATGAGATAATAATTCGGATGATTCCACTGGCACGGGCGGTTGAGCAATTATGGATTTTAATTCGTTTGCAGTCAGACCGGGGCCTTTCATAACCATAACTATAACCATAATTATAACCATAACTATAACCATAACTATAACCATAACTATAACCATTACTATAACGATAACTATAACCATAACTATAACCATAACTATAACCATAACTATAACCATATTTATAACCATAACTATAACCATAACTATAACCATAACTATAACCATAACTATAACCATAATTATAACCATAACTATAACCATAACTATAACTATAACCATAACTATAACCATTACTATAACGATAACAATAACCATAACAATAACCATAACTATAACCATAACTATAACCATAACTATAACCATAACTATAACCAAAACTATAACTATAACCATAACAGTGAATTATCCAATACAATTACTATGGGACTAGATTGACATTTGTATTCAGCTTGTGAGTAGCCAGTTGCAACCTAAAAGACAGACGATCAGAAGAATTTCGTTTTTGCTGGAATCATGAAACCGAGAAAGATCACATGATCATGTCACGTGAGTAAAAAACAACTAACTGTTTGTAGTAGAGGGAAATTCAGTATTAAAAATACATCTAAAAATAGATGAGTCACTTATGCTGGAAAGGTGTCAGCACTTGTTATGTATGGAATACGTGTTTCAGTATTCGCTCTCCTTTCATTGGGCGCTGTAGCTAGTTCGTTGCCCTCGGGCGGATCAAGACCTCGTTTGGGCCTCGAACAAGAGACTTCCTCGAAGACAGAGACCCGTATAATTATATTGTCAAAAGTGGCATACTTAAAGAGGGGAAATTATTCTAGTCATATCAGCAAATGATAGCTTTTAAATGAGGTGTTTATTAAATTAGTCAATAGTTAATGAGAAACTCGCGGAATATAATCATTGTGGCCAAGAAGATGTTATCTTGTTGTGTTAGTCCCGCATTATCGTCATTGCACATCAAATAACGGGAGCCGCGATAGCTGAATGGTTAGTGTACAGAACTACAAAGGACAAGAGGTTTTGTTTCGATCCCAACCGACGGCTTCCGGTTCATCCAGCCTTTAATGGGCACCGGATTTTTTTTCTGGGTAAGTAAAGCGGCATGGGCGTAATACCGACCACATTACCCCAAAAATCATGTGCCGAAGGTCTGTAAAAGTTATAGTCATTAACACCATATTCCCTATTCGCCACTTGGCATAACTGGGGTGCTTTACTTTTTTTTAAATATCACAAAATTATAGCTTTTAATTGAGGTGTTTATTAAATTAGTCATTAGTTAATGAGAAACTCACGGAATATAGTCACTGTGTTAGAAGTCAAGCAGATGTTATCTTGTTGTGTTAGAAGTCAAGAAGATGTTATCTTGTTGTGTTAGAAGTCAAGAAGATGTTATCTTGTTGTGTTAGAAGTCAAGAAGATGTTATCTTGTTGTGTTAGAAGTCAAGAAGATGTTATCTTGTTGTGTTAGAAGTCAAGAAGATGTTATCTTGTTGTGTTAGAAGTCAAGAAGATGTTATCTTGTTGTGTTAGAAGTCAAGAAGATGTTATCTTGTTGTGTTAGAAGTCAAGAAGATGTTATCTTGTTGTGTTAGAAGTCAAGAAGATGTTATCTTGTTGTGTTAGACCCGCATTATCGTCATTGCACATAAAATAACTGTACACAAGTGCAAACATGTCGTCCTCAACAAATGCGATAGTGTGAAACAAATGCGATAGTGTGAAACAAATGCGATAGTGTGAAACAAATGCGATAGTGTGAAACAAATGCGATAGTGTGAAACAAATGCGATAGTGTGAAACGAATGCGATAGTGTGAAACAAATGCGATAGTGTGAAACAAATGCGATAGTGTGAAACGAATGCGATAGTGTGAAACAAATGCGATAGTGTGAAACGAATGCGATAGTGTGAAACAAATGCGATAGTGTGAAACGAATGCGATAGTGTGAAACAAATGCGATAGTGTGAAACAAATGCGATAGTGTGAAACGAATGCGATAGTGTGAAACAAATGCGATAGTGTGAAACGACCGAGAAATGAACCTTTGCTGTTTCCTTGTAGATCTCTTGAATATAGACCCCATCCCTCTTAACTTGCCAATCTGGGAGTCACACCAGGGTTCAGATTTGTCATTTCTCTGCACTTACTTTAGAGCGTTAGGGATATACAATATGTCCATCACGTGGCCACACCACCCATCACTGTGACGTAGTACACACAGCGTATGACAGCAATGGGTGTACCCACAAAGCTGCATTCACAAAGCTGGATCAATCACAATGGATATAACAGACTTTAATTATGATGTTCTGTCTGTGGAGTACCCCCGTGCAGATGGAATGCTGGGCCACGTGCCACGAAGGGGTCCATCCCAAGTTATTGGTGGTCACCCTGACCCATTTTGGAGAGCTAAGAAATGGGACCAAAGACAAACTACTGCTGACTGGAAAGGCCTCAAGAAACAGCTGAATATAATACACTGGAATGCGGAGGGCATTTACCACCAAAAAAAAAAACAAGCGCTAACAATCAGACTAGTAGAGGAGGAGATAGACGTTGCCTGCATCCAGGAAACTCACATTAATCCTCAGCACAGATTTATGATTAGGGGCTACCAAACATTTAAACAAGACAGGGAAGGTCACAAGGGTGGAATTCTTATACTTATTAAACATTACATCCAGCAAAACTGATAGGTGTAGTCACAAACGGAGAGGCAGAGATCATTGATACAGACCCATACATAACATCGCTAGTATAAGGATATTTAATATATACTGTCCAAATGACAAATTACTGAAGCTGGAGTCAATGGAAATAACACCATCAAAGTGTCTGGTAGTAGGAGACTTTAACAGCCACTCTGAAAGATGGGGATATAAGGAGTCCAATGTTCGAGGTGAAGAAGTGGAAGAATGGGAAATAGACAACAACATATTCCTCATAAACTCTAAGGAGGACCCCCCAACCTTCTACTCAAGAAGATGGAAAACAACTTCCACTCCCGACCTAGCATTTGCAACTGGAGACATATCTATCAAAATAACCGGAAAAGTGCTGAACCAACTTGGAGATAGTGACCATAGACCAATCAAACTTTCAGTGGCTCTTGCTCACAAACAGGAGTTGCAAATACCTCTTCCCCGCTGGAACTATAAGAGAGCAGATTGGGCAAAGTTTGCAAGGCTCACTGACGCATATACTGCGCCTATCAACACCCACGAAAAGAAGGTCAATAATATGATAGAGCGGTTAACAAATGGCATCCTGAGAGCTGCTAAAGAATCCATTCCTAGAGGAGCAAGAAGAAACTACAAGCCATACTGGAGCAATGAAATACAAAGGCTAGAAGAGGAACTGGACTCTGCCAGAGAACTAGCTGAAACATCACACAGCACAGAGAGCAACATTGCCTACAAAGCAGCCGCTGCCAAATACAGACTTGAGGTCATGATATCAGCAACACAGAGCTGGATAGACAAAACAGAGAGCCTTAATCTAGACAAAAATGGTCATAAACTATGGAAGCTTGCGAAAGCTCTGAGCGATGAAAACAACTGCCGACCTCCAATATCATTAACACACAATCAGAACATCCTCACAGGAAAAAAGGCTGCAAATCTACTGATAGAGACTTACAAAAACATTAGTAGAATAACCATTCCAATAGACAAACAGAAAGCTGCAAGACGGGAAAACCAAGATGCAAAACTAGAAGAGCATCAGGCGACCATCTTTACCCCAACTGAATTAGATGTTGCCCTCAAAGGATTGAAGCTCAAAAGTTCCCCTGGTAAAGATGGAATCTCCAACGAAATGCTCCTAAATCTGGGACAGAAAACCAAGAGCCAGCTTCTAAGGATAATAAATGCTAGCTGGAAGAGAGGTCATGTGCTGGCAATCTGGAAAGAAGCTATTATGGTGCCCATCCTCAAGCGTGGAAAAGACCCACTAGACCCAAGTAGCTATAGACCAATTAGCTTACTGAGCTGCCTGAGTAAACTCATGGAAAGGCTGGTTAACAGAAGACTTATGTGGCATTTGGAGACAAAACAACAAATCGTACCACAACAAAGTGGCTTTCGTCAGCACATATCAACTGAAGACCTGGTCACCTCATTGCACAGGAAATAGAGGATGCTCTACAAGAAAAGAAACACACACTGGCAGTGTGGATCGACATGGAGAAGGCTTTTGATAGGGTTTGGCGAGAGGGTTTAAAGAACAAGCTTTTTAGACTTGGCATCCAGGGTTGTTTATTCAATTGGGTCTCTCAATACCTTCAGGATAGAACGGCCAAAGTACAAGTTCAAGGTCAACTAAGTAAAAAGGTCTCTATCGAACAAGGTGTCCCACAAGGCGGAGTCTTGTCCCCAACACTCTTTTTAATTTTCATAAATGACATCGTAATGGACATTCCACCCAGAATACACTCAGCAATAAAGGCAGATGATCTGGCGTTATGGGCTCGCAAGGAAAGTATGTCGATGGCTGGACCCAAGATCCAAGATCCCTTCATCATCATCATCATCAAGTACCGGGCCTACTGACGTAGGTGATATGTCTCTCCACAACTTTCGATCTCGGCAGCTATTTATCATTTCTGTTGTTGACCTTCTGCCAAGCCATTCTCTTAAGCTATCTGTTATTTTTTCTCTTTGCTTCCCTCTATCTCTTCGTCCCTCAATTTTTCCAGTTGTTACAATATATTCCAGTTGTTCTCTTCTCATTACATGGCCAAAAAATGATGATTGTCTCTTCCTAATATTGGAAATTAGCTCTCTTCTCGCTTTGACCTCTCTCAGAACATCTTCATTACTCTTCTTAGCTGTCCATGGTACTTTCAATATTCTTCTGTGAAACCACATTTCTACAGACTCCAGTGATTTTCTTGTCTTTATTTTGCTTACAGTAGCTTGATGACAATCAGGTATCACCTGTGCGATTCATGATTGTACAAAGAAGTTACGACGGTTTTCTGTTGCCTTCCGTCGGTTTGTTTACGGTTGTCTCCGCTAGCCTTTGACTAAAAAGTCTCACCCACAAGGCAGCGGGGTTGTTTTATTTCGGGGTACCCTCCCTTATCCTTTTGCTCTCCCGAGCTTACCTGCGAGGCAGCAGGACAGCCACAGGTTGTACTGTTTACTGCATACAGTAGCAGGTAAAATTATCTGACCTGACCGTAAGGTGATGCCCTAGGTGAACTTGAAAAATGGACGAACACCTGGTTCTTACCAATCAATGACCACACGCGATCCGTTATAGATTATCTATCACAATAAATAAATCTATCACAATAAATACGCATTTCTGGTAAACTTACTTTTTTTACAATTTCATTTCTGATATTGTCTCTTCCTGTTACATTCTGTTTTCTTCTTCCGTGCATTTCATTTCAAAGTTACAATTGTTCATGTTTGGCTCACACTGATTGCAATAATGTAACATTGTTACTGCTTTTCTTATACAATAAATTATAATTAAAAATGTAACATTTTGTTAATTAATCAGGCGATTCAACATTGGATGACATAATTTCCGATAAGCCGAGAAGGGGGCGATCCACAAACGATGAACGAAATCAATCAAAATAAATACCCTCAACAATTGAAATATACTCAACAAGGAGAAAAATTAAGAGAAATAGTTAAAAGTGGAACGCCTTGAACTGTACTAGATCCGTCATGATGAGTAAAGATATTTGAGACTAAATGAGACACGCACACAACTTTGGAAATGGAATGCACTAAGAGATGGGAGCTATGGAGCATCGCCATGATGAAGTCACTATTATGGCAAACATTGTCAAGGGGATCTAACTCTTAACTGCTGAGTTGTTTTTATATAATTCTACCAGCAGTTACCGTTCTTACATTAAATTTTCTTTCATGTTATCACATCGATGTTACTCTTCTATGTGTAAACTTACATCACAAATATACCACAAGGAGAATAAATATACCACAAGGAGAATAAATATACCACAAGGAGAATAAATATACCACAAGGAGAATAAGTATACCACAAGGAGAATAAATATACTACAAGGAGAATAAATATACCACAAGGAGAATAAATATACCACAAGGAGAATAAATATACCACAAGGAGAATAAATATACCACAAGGAGAATAAATATATCACAAGGAGAATAAATATACCACAAGGAGAATAAATATACCACAAGGAGAATAAATATACTACAAGGAGAATAAATATACCACAAGGAGAATAAATATATCACAAGGAGAATAGATATACCACAAGAAATTAAATATACCACAATAAAGTAAAAATACCACATCATCATCATCATCATGTGCCATACCGGTTGACGTAGGCGATCATGTCCCTCCATAATCTTCTATCTACAGTGCATCATATCAGTTCTGTTGTTGACTGTTTTCCATGCCATGACACCAAGCTACCCAGTACTTTCTCACTTTGTCGTCCGCGATCTCTCTTTCCTTTTATTTTGATAGTTGTAACCAAGTATTCAAATTTTCCTATTCTCATGATGTGCTCGAAAAATGTTGATTGTTTCTTTCTGATGTTTTTTAAGAGCTCCCTTTTTGTGTTAGCCTCTTTGAGAGCTTCCTCATTGGTCTTTTTAGCTGTCCAGGGAACTTTCAACATTCTTCTGAGAAATCCCATCTCTGTGGCCTCTAATCATCTTTTCATTTGTTTGTCTACTGTCCATGATTCGCTTCCATAGGTCAAAATTGGTTCTACATGGCACCGATGAACTCTCTTTCTCAATTCTATTGACATAGATTTGTTGTATAAGATATTATTCAATTTCTGAAATGCTATTTTGGCCTGGGCTATTCTGCTTTTTATTTCTGTCGTGCATCTCCCATCTGATGTTATTATTGTGCCCAAGTATTTGACGCGTTGCACTTGTTTCAGATTTGTCCTGTTTATTTTTATGCTGCATGATGGTGGTGATTGTTTCTTCGATATGACCATTACTTCTGTTTTCTTACTATTCAGACTGAGACCTTTCTTGATGCTTTCTTTTACTATTATGTCTATCATTTCTTGTAGTTCGTTCTCTGTCTCTGCTTTTAAGACTGTCAACCGCATGTCAGTAGTATAGCAGGGTCCATTTGACCCGCATTGTGGCGCTAAATTAACAAAGATATATAGGGCGGCGCGCGGCGCGCATAAAGCGTGTGGCGCAGGGGGAGTTAATCATGACCGATCGTGTCCGGATAATGACCTCTAGTCCCGGTGACCCCGGAAGTGACGTGTTTATGTCTGGTGTATGCTGACTTTGGAGTTCTTTATGTACTTGATCGTTAGTGATAGGTAAGTAGATTATACAACATCAATGAAAAACAATAGCATTAAATATAAAACAGAAAGCAAAAGATATATTTTATTCTTTTATTATCTCAATAGGTGTATAACATTACAAACATATTCAGTACACACACTCTCTCTCTCTCTCTCTCTCGCTCTCTCTCTCTCTCTCTCTCTCTCTCTCTCTACTATTCCAGCCTAGATTTCCCTCCATTGAAACACTTACTCATTCTCTCCATTTATCCCTATCATCGCGCCTTCCTTTTCTCTCTCGCTTTCTCCCCTATCCTCTCTTAGACTTCTAACCTATCAGTCCACCCTCCGCCTCTCCCTTTAGCGTCCCTCCTATTGTAACACTTGATTATTCTCACCATTAATACATAGCATCTCGCCTTCTTTCTCATAGGCTTCTCTCGCTCTCTCTCTCTCTCTCTCTCAGTTAGAGATTACTGGTTAGTCTAAGCTGGTAGTGTAAATATGTTCCTCGGTGTTAGTGGTTCGCTATCTCTCTCTCTCTCTCTCTCTCTCTCTCTCGCCCTCTTTCTCTCTCTCTCTCTCTTTCTCTCTCTCTCTCTCTACTATTCCAGCCTAGATTTCCCTCCATTGAAACACTTACTCATTCTCTCCATTTATCCCTAGCATCGCGCCTTCCTTCTCTCTCTCTCTCTCTCTCTCTCTCGCTTTCTCCCCTATCCTCTCTTAGACTTCTAACCTATCAGTCCACCCTCCGCCTCTCCCTTTAGCTCCCCCGCCCTCCCTCATATTTTTAGCGTCCCTCCTATTGTAACACTTGATTATTCTCACCATTAATACATAGCATCTCGCCTTCTTTCTCATACGCTTCTCTCTCTCTCTCTCTCTCTCACTCTCTCTCTCTCGCTCTTCTAACCCCTACTAGACTTCTCTCCTACCATTCCACCTTTCTTCCGCTCTCTCTCTCTCTCTCTCTCTCTCTCTTTACCTCGCCTAGCGTTCCGCCTTCATTCGTATTTTTACCTTACCACCAGTGTAACACATTAATAACATTGAATATCAATTACAAAAAGACTTGAAATATCTACTTTTTAAAGAACCAATAAGATAAACATATGAAAAACGAAGGAATAATACACTCGACAAGGCTTAACAGACGTACTTTATACACATCACCATTAATACAACTGAAATTCCTTTAATGATAACCTATCACATCGTTATGAGCTAAGAGAAAAACAGAAAAAAAATTCAACTTACACCGTAAAATATTCCACTACAACACAGACCGCTAGACTGAACAGTACTACGAAAATAAACGTCCGTGAATCAAGCGCGCTTATAACACGAAGTCTCACATCCGACTAGTTTAAATATAATCTGGTAAATAAAATTTGGACGATACTATTCCACCCTCGACTAATATCTAGGTTAACCAATCAGAGAAGAAGATTTCTATCGGACACCCATCAACGAAATGACTGACCTCTGGATTAACTAATTGGAGAAGAGGGTTACTGTTATCGTGATAACTGACCTCATTTTCAACTTGAAGTGCTGTCGAGTCTGATGGATGGGTTACTTTAAATCGATTCGGCCTCTGATACAATCCACCTAGCGGGTCAATGGTGGGGGAAATAATACAAGTGGCGGGTTACTTGAACGCGTTTTGACCCCTGCTGCAATACCAGGAGTTCCATGACAGTTATAAATAGTTGGATACAACAAGCAGGAAGTTATATTAGGACAGAAATCTAGCAGGCAATGGCAGAAACCTAAGAGGCAAGGACAGAAAACTAGGGGGGGGGGGGGGTCGTGGTTCGTGGCTCGGTAAGTCCGTGGTTCGTTAAGTCCGTGGTTCGTGGGGTTGTGGTTCGTGGTTCGTTAGTTGATGGTTCGTTAAGTCCGTGGTTCGTAGTGTTGTGGTTCTTGGCTCGTTAGTTGATGGTTCGTTAAGTTCCTGGTTCGTAGGGGTTGTGGTTCGCGGTTCGTGAGTTGATGGTTCGTTAAGTTCGTGGTTTGTTAAGTTCGTTGTTCGTGAGTTTGTGGTTCGTTAGTTGATGGTTCGTTAAGTCCGTGGTTCGAGGGGTTGTGGTTCGTGGTTCGTTAGTTGATGGTTCGTTAAGTCCATGGTTCGTAGGGGTTGTGGTTCGCGGTTCGTGAGTTGAGGGTTCGTTAAGTCCGTGGTTCGTGGGGTTGTGGTTCGTGGTTCGTTAGTTGATGGTTCGTTAAGTCCGTGGTTCGTGGGGTTGTGGTTCGTGGTTCGTTAGTTGATGGTTCGTTAAGTCCATGGTTCGTAGGGGTTGTGGTTCGCGGTTCGTGAGTTGAGGGTTCGTTAAGTCCGTGGTTCGTGGGGTTGTGGTTCGTGGTTCGTTAGTTGATGGTTCGTTAAGTCCATGGTTCGTGGGGTTGTGGTTCGCGGTTCGTGAGTTGAGGGTTCGGTAAGTCCGTGGTTCGTGGTTTGTTAAGTTCGTTGTTCGTGAGTTTGTGGTTTATTAAGTTTGAAGTTTGTTAAGTGCGTGGTTCGAGAGGTCGTGGGCAAGGGCAGAAACCTAAGAGGAAAGGGCAGAAACCTAGGAGGCAAGGTCAGAAACCTATGAGGCAAGGGCAGAAACCTAGGAGGCAAGGGCAGAAACCTAAGAGGCAAAGACAGAAACCTAGGAGGCAAGATCAGAAACCTAGGAGGTAAGGGCAGAAACCTAGGAAGCAAAGGCTGAAAAACACTCGTACTGACTAAGGCTTCCAAGGTGTATTTGATTGACGCCCTATTTTTGTCTGTATAACCTAATATATCACTTTCATTTAATCTATCGATAAACGTTTCAAATTCATTTCTGTTGTTAACTAACAAGGGTTTGTCTAATCCTGTCGCGTTATTTGAGCTTGTGTGTGAAAGTAACGCAGCCAAATAGAACTGACCTCTGAGGCAATACCGGATGTGTTACTAAAAAGATTTTGACGTATGATGGCAATTTTATGAGTTTACCCCCTGATCATTTTTTAGGGATACGCCCATGAAATCGGTAAAAATCGTAAATTTTCACTCTAGGCATACCCCAAACTCTATTTTAGACATCCCCATTGCAAAAATTTACATTAAAAACCACTTTTAGGATTTTACCCCCTTATCACTTTTTGAGAGTTACGCCCATGGAATCGATAAAAAGCGTTAATTTAGCACGCAGGCTTACCTAAAACTTTATTTTAGACATCCCCACACCAAAAATTTACTTAAAAATCACTTTTGAAATTGTTACTCCCTTACCATTTTTTAGGGTTACGCCCATGGAATTGATAAAAATCGTAAATTTAGCACGTAGGCATACCTAAAACTTTATTTTAGACATCCCCACGCCAAAAATTAACTTAAAAATCACTTTTGAAATTGTAACCCCCCTTACCATTTTTTAGGGTTACGCCCATGGAATTGATAAAAATCGTAAATTTAGCACGTAGGCATACCTAAAACTTTATTTTAGACATCCCATACCAAAAATTTACTTAAAAATCACTTTTGAAATTGTAACCCCCCTTACCATTTTTAGGGTTACGCCCCCGAAATCGATAAAAAATTGAAATATAACCTCAAGGCATACCCCAAACATAATATTTGACACCCCTACATATCAAACTCCATCAAAAAATCAACAAAAACTAGTAGTGGTGTAGTGGTTTTTGAGCCGTTCATACTACGCAGATGTACGGTGCAGCACGTGCAATCGATATAAAAATTGAAATATAACATCAAGGCATACCCCAAACATAATATTTGACACCCCTACATATCAAATTCCAACAAAAAAACAACAAAAAAACTACAACAAAACTAGTAGTGGTAAAGTGTTTTTGAGCCGTGCATACTACGCAGATGTACGGTGCAGCACGTGCAATCGATAAAAAAAATGAAATATAACCTCAAGGCATACCCCAAACATAATTTTTGACACCCCTACATATCAAATTCCAACAAAAAAACAACAAAAAAATAGTAGTAAGGAGTGTGTTTTTGAACCGTGCATACTACGCACATGTATAGTACTGCACGATACATGTGAAAATGTTAAAATCCTTGCTCAAAACACCCTTCCTTACTACTATTTTTTTGTTGTTTTTTTGTTGGAATTTGATATGTAGGGGTGTCAAAAATTATGTTTGGGGTATGCCTTGAGGTTATATTTCATTTTTTTTATCGATTGCACGTGCTGCACCGTACATCTGCGTAGTATGAACGGCTCAAAAATCATTTACCACTACTAGTTTTGTTGTTGTTTTTTTTGTTGTTTTTTTTGTTGGAATTTGATATGTAGGGGTGTCAAATATTATGTTTGGGGTATGCCTTGATGTTATATTTCAATTTTTTTATCGATTGCACGTGCTGCACCGTACATCTGCGTAGTATGAACGGCTCGAAAACCATTAAACCACTACTAGTTTTTGTTGATTTTTTGATGGAGTTTGATATGTAGGGGTGTCAAATATTATGTTTGGGGTATGCCTTGAGGTTATATTTCAATTTTTTATCGCTTTCAGGGGCGTAACCTTAAAAATGGTAAGGGGGGTTACAATTTCAAAAGTGATTTTTAAGTAAATTTTTGGTATGGGGATGTCTAAAATAAAGTTTTAGGTATGCCTACGTGCTAAATTTACGATTTTTATAAATTCCATGGGCGTAACCCTAAAAAATGGTACGGGGGGTTACAATTTCATAAGTGATTTTTAAGTTAATTTTTGGCGTGGGGATGTCTAAAATAAAGTTTTAGGTATGCCTACGTGCTAAATTTACGATTTTTACCGATTTCATGGGCGTATCCCTAAAAAATGATCAGGGGGTAAACTCATAAAATTGCCATCATACGTCAAAATCTTTTTAGTAAAACATCCGGTATTGCCTCAGAGGTCAGTTCTATTTGGCTGCGTTACTTTCACACACAAGCTCAAATAACGCGACAGGATTAGACAAACCCTTGTTAGTTAACAACAGAAATGAATTTGAAACGTTTATCGATAGATTAAATGAAAGTGATATATTAGGTTATACAGACAAAAATAGGGCGACAATCAAATACACCTTGGAAGCCTTAGTCAGTACGAGTGTTTTTCAGCCTTTGCTTCCTAGGTTTCTGCCCTTACCTCCTAGGTTTCTGACCTTGCCTCCTAGGTTTCTGCCCTTGCCTCCTAGGTTTCTGCCCTTGCCTCCTAGGTTTCTGACCTTGCCTCCTAGGTTTCTGCCCTTGCCCACGACCTCTCGAACCACGCACTTAACAAACTACAAACTTAATAAACCACAAACTCACGAACAACGAAATTAACAAACCACGAACCACGGACTTACCGAACCCTCAACTCACGAACCGCGAACCACAACCCCACGAACCATGGACTTAACGAACCATCAACTAACGAACCACGAACCACCACCCCACGAACCACGGACTTAACGAACCCTCAAATCACGAACCGCGAACCACAACCCCTACGAACCATGGACTTAACGAACCATCAACTAACGAACCACGAACCACAACCCCACGAACCACGGACTTAACGAACCATCAACTAACGAACCACGAACCACAACCCCACGAACCACGGACTTAACGAACCCTCAACTCACGAACCGCGAACCACAACCCCTACGAACCATGGACTTAACGAACCATCAACTAACGAACCACGAACCACAACCCCACGAACCACGGACTTAACGAACCATCAACTAACGAACCACAAACTCACGAACAACGAACTTAACAAACCACGAACTTAACGAACCATCAACTCACGAACCGCGAACCACAACCCTTACGAACCATGGACTTAACGAACCATCAACTAACGAACCACGAACCACAACCAGACGAACCACGGACTTAACGAACCATCAACTAACGAACCACGAACCACAACCCCACGAACCACGGACTTAACGAACCACGGACTTACCGAGCCACGAACCACGACCCCCCCCCCTAGTTTTCTGTCCTTGCCTCTTAGGTTTCTGCCATTGCCTGCTAGATTTCTGTCCTTAATATAACTTCCTGCTTGTTGTATCCAACTATTTATAACTGTCATGGAACTCCTGGTATTGCAGCAGGGGTCAAAACGCGTTCAAGTAACCCGCCACTTGTATTATTTCCCCCACCATTGACCCGCTAGGTGGATTGTATCAGAGGCCGAATCGATTTAAAGTAACCCATCCATCAGACTCGACAGCACTTCAAGTTGAAAATGAGGTCAGTTATCGCGATAACAGTAATCCTCTTCTCCGATTAGTTAATCCAGAGGTCAGTCATTTCGTTGATGGGTGTCCGATAGAAATCTTCTTCTCTGATTGGTTAACCTAGATATTAGTCGAGGGTGGAATAGTATCGTCCAAATTTTATTTACCAGATTATATTTAAACTAGTCGGATGTGAGACTTCGTGTTATAAGCGCGCTTGATTCACGGACGTTTATTTTCGTAGTACTGTTCAGTCTAGCGGTCTGTGTTGTAGTGGAATATTTTACGGTGTAAGTTGAATTTTTTTTCTGTTTTTCTCTTAGCTCATAACGATGTGATAGGTTATCATTAAAGGAATTTCAGTTGTATTAATGGTGATGTGTATAAAGTACGTCTGTTAAGCCTTGTCGAGTGTATTATTCCTTCGTTTTTCATATGTTTATCTTATTGGTTCTTTAAAAAGTAAATATTTCAAGTCTTTTTGTAATTGATATTCAATGTTACTAATGTGTTACACTGGTGGTAAGGTAAAAATACGAATGAAGGCGGAACGCTAGGCGAGGTAAAGAGAGAGAGAGAGAGAGAGAGAGAGAGAGAGAGAGAGAGAGAGAAAGAAAGGTGGAATGGTAGGAGAGAAGTCTAGTAGGGGTTAGAAGAGCGAGAGAGAGAGAGAGAGCGAGAGAGAGAAGCGTATGAGAAAGAAGGCGAGATGCTATGTATTAATGGTGAGAATAATCAAGTGTTACAATAGGAGGGACGCTAAAAATATGAGGGAGGGCGGGGGAGCTAAAGGGTGAGGCGGAGGGTGGACTGATAGGTTAGAAGTCTAAGAGAGGATAGGGGAGAAAGCGAGAGAGAGAGAGAGAGAGAGAGAAGGAAGGCGCGATGCTAGGGATAAATGGAGAGAATGAGTAAGTGTTTCAATGGAGGGAAATCTAGGCTGGAATAGTAGAGAGAGAGAGAGAGAAAGAGAGAGAGAGAGAGAAAGAGGGCGAGAGAGAGAGAGAGAGAGAGATAGCGAACCACTAACACCGAGGAACATATTTACACTACCAGCTTAGACTAACCAGTAATCTCTAACTGAGAGAGAGAGAGAGAGAGAGAGAGCGAGAGAAGCCTATGAGAAAGAAGGCGAGATGCTATGTATTAATGGTGAGAATAATCAAGTGTTACAATAGGAGGGACGCTAAAGGGAGAGGCGGAGGGTGGACTGATAGGTTAGAAGTCTAAGAGAGGATAGGGGAGAAAGCGAGAGAGAAAAGGAAGGCGCGATGATAGGGATAAATGGAGAGAATGAGTAAGTGTTTCAATGGAGGGAAATCTAGGCTGGAATAGTAGAGAGAGAGAGAGAGAGAGAGAGCGAGAGAGAGAGAGAGAGTGTACTGAATATGTTTGTAATGTTATACACCTATTGAGATAATAAAAGAATAAAATATATCTTTTGCTTTCTGTTTTATATTTAATGCTACTGTTTTTCATTGATGTTGTATAATCTACTTACCTATCACTAACGATCAAGTACATAAAGAACTCCAAAGTCAGCATACACCAGACATAAACACGTCACTTCCGGGGTCACCGGGACTAGAGGTCATTATCCGGACACGATCGGTCATGATTAACTCCCCCTGCGCCACACGCTTTATGCGCGCCGCGCGCCGCCGTATATATCTTTGTTAATTTAGCGCCACAATGCGGGTCAATGGACCCTGCTATACTACTCATGTCGCAAATTATTTATGTTGTGACCGTTGACTTCAATTTCAATTTTGTCTACTATTGATCTCATAATATATTCGCTGTAAAGTGAAAACAAATCCGGCGACAGAACACAGCCTTGTCTGACTCCTTGTTTTATATATTGGAATTGTCCTGATTGGTTGCTAATTCGTATAGCTGCTGTTTGTTGCCAGTACATGTTTTTTTATGATTCGCAGATCCTTGCCATCGATGTTTAATTTCTCCAGCATATTGATTATTTCCACATGCTTTACTTTGTCAAATGCTTTTGTGTAGTCTATAAAGCACATATATAGATCTTTCTTTACCTCTATAGATCTTTCTATTAATGTTCTTAAGATGAATATTGCATTATTGGTGCCCTTTCCTTCCACAAATCCACATTGTTCCTCACTTATTTCTGGTTTTATTTTGTTCCTTACACGTCTCATGATTATTCTTAGTAATATTTTCGTCATATGGCTCATGAGACTAATAGTGCGATTGTCTTCACAATCAGTGGCGCCTAACTTCTTTGGTATGGCTACAAAGATAGATTTTAGTAGATCTTCGGCTATGTGTCCAGTGATATATATGTCATTGTCATTATCACAAGGTAAGTAAAAATACCACAAGGAAAGTAAATATACCACAAGGTAAGTAAAAATACCACAAGGAAAGTAAAAATACCACAAGGAAAGTAAAAATACCACAAGGAAAGTAAAAATACCACAAGGAAAGTAAAAATACCACAAGGAAAGTAAAAATACCACAAGGAAAGTAAAAATACCACAAGGAAAGTAAAAATACCCCAAGGAAAGTAAAAATACCACAAGGAAAGTAAAAATACCACAAGGAAAGTAAAAATACCACAAGGAAAGTAAAAATACCACAAGGAAAGTAAAAATACCACAAGGAAAGAACTATCGTCATCACTTGTTCCGCAACCTTGTGATCGTTGTTCTGTTCTGATATTGAATCATACATCATATGATATAGCATGATATTGACTGATATTGAATCATACATCATATGATATAGCATGATATTGACTGATATTGAATCATACATCATATGATATAGCATGATATTGACTGATATTGAATCATACATCATATGATATAGCATGATATTGACTGATATTGAATCATACATCATATGATATATCATGATATTGACTGATATTGAATCATACATCATATGATATATCATGATATTGACTGATATTGAATCATACATCATATGATATAGCATGATATTGACTGATATTGAATCATACATCATATGATATAGCATGCTATTGACTGATTTTGAATCATACATCATATGATATAGCATGCTATTGACTGATATTGAATCATACATCATATGATATAGCATGCTATTGACTGATATTGAATCATACATCATATGATATAGCATGATATTGACTGATATTGAATCATACATCATATGATATAGCATGATATTGACTGATATTGAATCATACATCATATGATATAGCATGATATTGACTGATATTGAATCATACATCATATGATATAGCATGATATTGACTGATATTGAATCATACATCATATGATATAGCATGATATTGACTGATATTGAATCATACATCATATGATATAGCATGATATTGACTGATATTGAATCATACATCATATGATATAGCATGATATTGACTGATATTGAATCATACATCATATGATATATCATGATATTGACTGATATTGAATCATACATCATATGATATATCATGATATTGACTGATATTGAATCATACATCATATGATATAGCATGATATTGACTGATATTTCACAGCAGTCGCGAATTTCCCATGTCCGCTCCACCTCATAAGCATTGCGTTCTTTGGAACAAACTCAACGACGACATCACTGTTTTCTTCCAGCGTTATCTTTATGATCAGAGATATGTAGATAATCCGGTCGGTCTCTACCCTTGCTTTGAGTTATTGAGTGATTTACATTAGCATTGCACTCCGAACATGTCCATAGGTGCTCAAATGCCCCTTTCAGCAAGCCCCCCGGCGTCCAGCGACTGACGACTCCAGTTCTGTGTTGGTTGATTAGTCTCCTTACACGCCCTCTAAGTTTCTCGTTTCTGGCTGTGCCCATCTTAACTCCCGTCTCCATCAACCGAAGAAGTGACGTGGATCTGTGTTTGTCGAAGTCCTATGCTCTTCCCACATCTCGGAGGGCATTGATGATATCCGCCCGATCCATTGGTTGACGTCTTCAACGACAGCGCAGCTAGCCAACCTGTCCGCTCTTTCATTTCCCCGTTCTCCCGCATGTCCAGGGACGTAGACAAAGGTGACCTAATTTCGACTTCTGCAATGACTCCTCTACCCGTTGCCTGCGTACAAAACCGGCGTCCACTTTTCATGCTCATGGAATCACTTAATATGCAGACTCTCTCCTTGCTTTGTCTTCTTTTTCCTGGCACTGTGCCCTGCACAATGCTCTTTACAAAGCTCGTGAATCATGCCTTTGCCATTTCAATTTTCATTCGTTGACCGTTGACAGTAAGTCTTTTATTTTCCCTTCCTCATTGGTTTTATGACCTCTCTATTATCATCTAATTTAAAGAGCATTGATTCATCTTTGAATATCAACAAATGAATGTCATTGTTTTGCAGACTTATGCATGCATTGGTTGTACTGTTCATAATAAATTGGTGTTTGATATGCAGATGTTTTAGCATTTCCATGTAAGGATTAGTGTTATCATCACGGTATGGTTTAGTGTTATCTATAAGAAGTAATAAAGCCAAGACACAGGAAGCTTACACAGAGGTGAACAAAGAAGTGAGAAGATGCATTAAAAGGGATAAGAGGAAATATATAGATGAATTAGCTAAAGAGGCAGAAGAAGCAGCAAATAAAGGGAATATGAAAGAACTGTACAACAGCACAAAGAAATTAGGTGGAAAATACAAACAGATCAACGCCTTTATCAAAGATAAGAAAGGAAATCTGCTTAGTAATATAAAGGAACAAATGGAGAGATGGAAGGAGCACTTTGAAGAACTTTTGAACAGACCTGGCTCAAATAATCCTCCAGATATACTACCAGCAGAAGAAGAATTACACGTTAACTGCGGAAAACCAAGCAAAGAAGAAATAATGAAAGCCATCAAACTGTTAAAAGATGGTAAAGCCACAGGACCAGATGAAATTCCTTCGGAAGCCATCAAAGCAGATATTATCACCTCTACCAAGATGTTACATAATCTATTGGATAAAATTTGGGAGAGGGAAGAAATACCTAAAGGCTGGAAAGAAGGTTATATGATCAAACTACCAAAGAAAGGAAGTTTACAGGAGTGCACAAATTATAGGGGAATTATGCTACTATCAGTGCCAGGAAAAATATTAGGCAGAATCATTCTGGAGAGACTAAAAGAGGCTATAGAGAAACACTTGAGAGATGAACAAGCAGGTTTTAGGAAGAACAGATCATGTGCTGATCAAATAACTACTCTACGTATAATAGTTGAACAAAGTTTAGAACTAAAATCCCCACTTTATATTGGATTCATAGATTACGAAAAGGCATTTGATAGTTTAGACAGAAGAATGCTTTGGAAGTTGCTGAGTCATTATGGAATCCCCATAAAGTTTATTAACCTGATAAAAACAATGTATGAAGGAACAAAATGTAGTGTGGTGCATGAAGGCCAGCTTACAGAAGCATTTGAAATAAGAACAGGAGTAAGGCAAGGATGCCTTCTGTCTCCATTTCTCTTTCTACTGGCCATAGATTGGATTATGAAAATAACTCAAAACAACAGAAATGGGATCCAGTGGTCACTGACCAAACAACTTGATGATTTAGACTTTGCTGATGACATAGCTCTCCTATCACACAGCCACCAACAGATGCAAGATAAAATGAGTATATTAGATGAGAGATCACAACAGCTAGGACTAAAGATTAATAGAGATAAGACCAACATTATGAGAATTAATGCAGTTGGCAATAACCAAATAAAACTAGGAGAAATACCTCTACTAGACGTACAATCTTATATATATCTGGGCAGTAATATAGATAAAGAGGGAGGAACAGAAAACGATACCAAAATAAGGATATCAAAAGCAAGAGGAGCTTTCATTGCACTGGGAAACATATGGAAATCCAAAGAAATTAGGCTAAATACAAAAATACAAATTTTCAACTCCAATGTTAAGTCGGTTCTATTATATGGCTGTGAAACATGGAGAATAACAAAATTGACAATCACGAAGGTACAGACTTTCATTAATGGATGCTTGCGCAGAATAAAGGGATGGAAATGGCAGGACAAAGTCACAAACGTGGAATTATGGAAATGTACCGGTCAAATACCAGTGGATAAAGAAATACAGCGAAGACGATGGCGATGGATAGGACACACACTACGGAAACCAACTGAGAGTATTACACAACAGGCCCTTTTTTGGAATCCCCAGGGGAAAAGACAAAGAGGAAGACCAAGGAATTCTTGGAGAAGACAGATTGAAGCAGAGATGAAGATGATGGGGAAGACATGGAATGATCTTAAAAGAATTGCAAAAAACAGAACGACTTGGAAAGTGTTTGTTGAAGACCTATGCTCCACTGGGAGCTAAAAGGTAGAAGAAGAAGATGTGCCCTGCACAATGCTCTTTACAAAGCTCGTGAATCATGCCTTTGCCATTTCAATTTTCATTCGTTGACCGTTGACAGTAAGTCTTTTATTTTCCCTTCCTCATTGGTTTTATGACCTCTCTATTATCATCTAATTTAAAGAGCATTGATTCATCTTTGAATATCAACAAATGAATGTCATTGTTTTGCAGACTTATGCATGCATTGGTTGTACTGTTCATAATAAATTGGTGTTTGATATGCAGATGTTTTAGCATTTCCATGTAAGGATTAGTGTTATCATCACGGTATGGTTTAGTGTTATCATCACGGTATGGTTTAGTGTTATCAACACGGTATGGTTTAGTGTTATCATCACGGTATGGTTTAGTGTTATCATCACGGTATGATTTAGTGTTATCATCACGGTATGGTTTAGTGTTATCAACACGGTATGGTTTAGTGTTATCAACACGGTATGGCTTAGTGTTATCACGCCTGTCTGCATTAGCAGTTCATATTCTTGGTTCATAAGTCTTGGTCAGTAACAATGTAGACTAGATTTAAAAAAAAAACAAATGGAAAACGATATGCTAATATATGTAGGAGTAGACAATGAGTAGAAGAAAAAAAGGATGACAAAGTGACGTGACACAGCTGGTGGCAGGAGGACATCTGTGTGATCGTTTCCAGAAGCATCATAGCGGTATATACCCTAATGTCAGTACTCCGATCTCAATCCACTTTAGTTCTCCTGACCATTTAGTCTCCCAAGAATTTCCGATTGCGTGCCTTATTCCTTGCACTTCTGATGACCGCAGTGTGTTCGTTCTTGAGAACAGTCCCCTGTTCTGTTTTGGTTCTTTGTGCCAAAGAAGGTAAATTTCAAACACAACCAACACACCACACTACTCTTGTCTACCATGCTACTCTTGACCATCACTCCTTTACTTGTTCTATCACAATCTACTTTAAAAAGCACTCGCTCATGGTCACGTTAGCTCGCTTCTAACCAAAAGTGCCTGGTTCAAAACCATTAAATTAATATGGAGACGAACGCAACACTTATCCCTTTCTTTATATCAATAGGTGAAGAGTTCTCTCTATGATATCTTATCACTAGGTGAAGAGTTCTCTCTATGATATCTTATCACTAGATGAGGAGTTCTCTCTATGATATCTTATCACTAGGTGAAGAGTTCTCTCTATGATATCTTATCACTAGGTGAAGAGTTCTCTCTATGATATCTTATCACTAGGTGAAGAGTTCTCTCTATGATATCTTATCACTAGGTGAAGAGTTCTCTCTATGATATCTTATCACTAGATGAGGAGTTCTCTCTATGATATCTTATCACTAGGTGAAGAGTTCTCTCTATGATATCTTATCACTAGGTGAAGAGTTCTCTCTATGATATCTTATCACTAGGTGAAGAGTTCTCTCTATGATATCTTATCACTAGGTGAAGAGTTCTCTCTATGATATCTTATCACTAGATGAGGAGTTCTCTCTATGATATCTTATCACTAGGTGAAGAGTTCTCTCTATGATATCTTATCACTAGATGAAGAGTTCTCTCTATGATATCTTATCACTAGGTGAAGAGTTCTCTCTATGATATCTTATCACTAGGTGAAGAGTTCTCTCTATGATATCTTATCACTAGGTGAAGAGTTCTCTCTATGATATCTTATCACTAGGTGAAGAGTTCTCTCTATGATATCTTATCACTAGATGAAAAGTTCTCTCTATGATATCTTATCACTAGATGAAAAGTTCTCTCTATGATATCTTATCACTAGGTGAAGAGTTCTCTCTATGATATCTTATCACTAGATGAAAAGTTCTCTCTATGATATCTTACCACTAGGTGAAGAGTTTTCTCTATGATATCTTGTCACTAAGTAAAGAGTTCTCTCTATGATATCTTATCACTAAGTAAAGAGTTCTCTCTATGATATCTTATCACTAGGTGTTATTAGAATTATCCTTTACTTTCCTCTGTGCAATTTTCTATTAACATTCTCTCGCAGAGGGTAGATTCTCTTGTTCCAATTTTCTCCCTCAATCATATTATTGTGTTGCCCTAACTCCATTTGGAGCCGCGATAGCTCAGTGGTTAGTGAACTGGACTACAAAGGACAAGAGTTTCAGTCCCAACCGACGGCTCCGGTTCACCCAGCCTTTAATGGGTACCGCATTTTTTTTCTGGGAAAGTAAAGCGGCACGGGCGTAATGCCGACCACATTACCCCAAAAATCATGCGCCGAAGGTCTTTAAAATTTATGGTCACTAACACCATATTCCCTATACGCCACTTGACGTGACGGGGGCTCTTTACTTTTCTTTACTAACTCCATTTTGCTCACAAAACGTCATCTAACATCGCTGCATTCTCATAACAGCAGTTCTGTTTTGTAAGACAATAAATGCCCAGATTGGTTATAGAGCTTATGGCTATATTTCCACAAATGAAGACTTCAGCAATGACAGACCTCACAGTATGTCATCCTTATACTGTTAAACCTGCTCATTCTTTGATGGTATCTTCCAATCTTTTTCTCAACCTGTCTCCCCTTCTCGTCCCTTTCACAGTTCCTTGCAGGATGATCTTTAAAAGTAAAAAAAAAAAGTAAAGAGCTCCGTCACGCCAAGTGGCGTATAGGGAATATGGTGTTAGTAACCTTAAATTTTACAGACCTTCGGTACATGATTTTTGGGGTAATGTGGTCGGTAATACGCCCGTGTCGCTTTACTTTCCCAGAAATCCGGTACTCATTTAAGGCTGGGTGAACCTGGAAGCCGTCAATCAGGATCAAACCCGACCTCTTATCCTTTGTAGTCCAGTTCACTAACCACTGAGCTATGGCGGCTCCCTAGGATGGTCTTAGCTAGGCCGAAATACAGAAGGAGGGATGAAAAGAAACAAATAAAAAAACAGGCATTAAATAAAAATAGTATCAATTCTATCCATGTAGCCATTGTCCATTCGCCAGCGAAAGTTCATTTCAAAATAGCCAAGCAAATAATGTTTCTCGCTGGATAAAGCGATGAGCCATTATTTGTTGAACAGCTTCAATCACAGAGTTGCAGGTAATTGTTTTGCAAAGCCCGGAATAGAAACATATTAATCGTTGAACAATTTACCCTGAGCGCTTTTACAAGGATGTTCTAGCAATACGTAATGTTGTGAAATCAGAGCGGTTGGCCAAGTGGAGGAACCTTTAGCCGTCCAGTCAGTTGAAGGATGGTTAGGGTTAGGGTATGGTCTAATTAGTGTAACTGTTTTGTACTCTTTTCGAGTGTCAATTTTGTCCAGTTTTTTCTAAAATTGTCAATTTTTGTCCCGTTTCTCTTAGTATAATTATTCAATTTTGTCACGTTTCATTTAGTAAAATTGTTAAAATTTGTCAAATTTTTACTAAAATTATCCACTTTTGACCCGTTTCATTTAGTAAAATTGTTAAATTTTGTCTAGTTTTGACTAGATATGATACTATAAATATACTTTAATGTTGGTCAATTGTAAATCATGGGCGCCGCGATAGCTCAGTGGTTAGTGTACCGGACTGCAAAGGACAAGGGGTAGGGTTCGATCCCACTCGACGGGTTCCGGGTTCACCCAGCCTTAAATGGGTACCGGATTTTTTTCTGAAAAAGTAAAGCGGCACGGACGTAATACCGACCACATTACCCCAAAAATCATGAGCCGAAGGTGTGTGAAATGTATGGTCACTAACACCATATTCCCTATACGCCACTTGGCGTGACGGGGGCTCTTTACTTTTTTTTAAAAATTGTAAATCATAAACTATAACCTCGGTGGTAATGCCAACAACCTGGTCAAAATGCTGTCGTGGAGGACAGAAGGTTTGATATCCTCATCTTCTTCATCTTTGTTATCGTCTTCTTCATCACAGAACTGGCAGAATTCCTCAAACTTCTTTCTTTCTTTACATTTTCTTTTACTTCACAATAATCCAAAGACTACTCCCATTGCTTGTTGTATCAGCAACCTTTTACAAAGACCATCATTTGCAGAGCCAGATTACTTCTATCGAAGAATATTCGAATTGTACGGTAGTAGTGAATTGTATGATAGTAGTGAATTGTATGATAGTAGTGAATTGTATGATAGTAGTGAATTGTATGATAGTAGTGAATTGTACAATAGTAGTGAATTGTACGATAGTAGTGAATTGTACAATAGTACTGAATTGTATGATAGTAGGGAATTGTATGATAGTAGTGAATTGTATGATAGTAGTGAATTGTACAATAGTAGTGAATTGTACGATAGTAGTGAATTGTACGATAGTAGTGAATTGTACAATAGTAATGAATTGTATGATAGTAGTGAATTGTATGATAGTAGTGAATTGTACAATAGTAGTGAATTGTATGATAGTAGTGAATTGTACGATAGTAGTGAATTGTACGGTAGTAGGGAATTGTACAATAGTAGTGAATTGTATGATAGTAGTGAATTGTACAATAGTAGTGAATTGTACGATAGTAGTGAATTGTACAATAGTAGTGAATTGTACGATAGTAGTGAATTGTACGACAGTAGTGAATTGTATGATAGTAGTGAATTGTATGATAGTAGTGAATTGTACAATAGTAGTGAATTGTATGATAGTAGTGAATTGTACGATAGTAGTGAATTGTACGGTAGTAGGGAATTGTACGATCGTAAAGAATTTTACGATAGTAGTGAATTGTACAGTAGTAGTGAATTGTACGATAGTAGTGTATTGTACGATCGTAATGAATTTTACGATAGTAGTGAATTTTGCGGTAGTAGTGAATTGTACGATAGTAATGAATTGTACGGTAGTAGTGAAATGTACGGTCGTAGTGAATTTTACGATCGTAGTGAATTGTACGATAGTAGTGATTTGTACGATAGTAGTGAATTGTACGATAGTAGTGAATTGTACGGTAGTAGTGAATTGTACGGTAGTAGTGAATTGTACGATAGTAGTGTATTGTACGGTAGGAGTGGATTGTACGATAGTAGTGATTTGTACGATAGTAGTGAATTGTACGATAGTAGTGAATTGTACGATTGTAGTGAATTGAAGGGTAGTAGTGAATGGTACGATAGTAGTGAATTGTACAATAGTAGTGAATTGTACGATAGTAGTGTATTGTACGGTAGGAGTGGATTGTACGATAGTAGTGACTTGTACGATAGTAGTGAATTGTACGATAGTAGTGAATTGTACGATAGTAGTGAATTGAAGGGTAGTAGTGAATGGTACGATAGTAGTGAATTGTACAATAGTAGTGAATTGTACGATAGTAGTGAATTGTACGATAGTAGTGAATTGTACAATAGTAGTGAATTGTATGATAGTAGTGAATTGTATGATAGTAGTGAATTGTACAATAGTAGTGAATTGTACAATAGTAGTGAATTGTACGATAGTAGTGAATTGTACGGTAGTAGGGAATTGTACAATAGTAGTGAATTGTATGATAGTAGTGAATTGTACAATAGTAGTGAATTGTACGATTGTAGTGAATTGTACAATAGTAGTGAATTGTACGATAGTAGTGAATTGTACGATAGTAGTGAATTGTATGATAGTAGTGAATTGTATGATAGTAGTGAATTGTACAATAGTAGTGAATTATATGATAGTAGTGAATTGTACGATAGTAGTGAATTGTACGGTAGTAGGGAATTGTACAATATTAGTGAATTGTACGATAGTAGTGAATTGTACAATAGTAGTGAATTGTATTATAGTAGTGAATTGTACGGTAGTAGTGAATTGTACAATAGTAGTGAATTGTACTGTAGTAGTGAATTGTACGGTAGTAGTGAATTGTTCGGTAGGAGTGAATTGTACGGTAGTAGTGAATTGTACGGTAGTAGTGAATTGTACGATAGTAGTGAATTGTACGGTAGTATTGAATAGTACGATCTTAATGAATTGTACGATAGTAGTGAATTGTACGATAGAAGTGAATTGTACGATAGTAGTGAATTGTACGGTAGTAGTGAATTGTACGGTAGTATTGAATTGTACGATCTTACTGAATGGGACGATAGGAGTGAATTGTACGATAGTAGTGAATTGTACGGTAGTAGTGAATTGTACGGTAGTAGTGGATTGTACGATAGTAGTGAATTGTACGGTAGTAGTGAATTGTGCGGTAGTAGTGAATTATACGATAGTAATGAATTGTACGGTAGTAGTGAATTGTACGATAGTAGTGAATTGTACGGTAGGAGTGAATTGTACGATAGTAGTGATTTGTACGATGGTAGTGAATTGTACGATAGTAGTGAATTGTACGATAGTAGTGAATTGTACGATAGTAGTGAATTGTACGGTAGTATTTAATTGTACGATAGTAGTGAATTGTACGGTAGTAGTGAATTGTACGATAGTAGTGAATTGTAGGATAGTAGTGAATTGTACGGTAGTAGTGAATTGTACGATAGCAGTGAATTGTAAGGTAGTAGTGAATTGTACGATAGTAGTGAATTGTACGGTAGTAGTGAATTGTACGGTAGTAGTGAATTGTACGGTAATAGTGAATTGTACGATAGTAGTGAATTGTACGGTAGTAGTGAATTCTACGATCTTAATGAATTCTACGATAGTAGTGAATTCTACGATAGAAGTGAATTGTACGATAGTAGTGAATTGTACGGTAGTAGTGAATTGTACGGTAGTATTGAATTGTACGATCTTAATGAATTGGACGATAGTAATGAATTGTTCGGTAGTAGTGAATTGTACGGTAGTATTGAATTGTACGATCTTAACTAATTGTACGATAGTAGTGAATTGTACGATAGTAGTGAATTGTACGGTAGTAGTGGATTGTACGATAGTAGTGAATTGTACGGTAGTAGTGAATTGTGCGGTAGTAATGAATTGTACGGTAGTAGTGAATTGTACGGTCGTAGTGAATTGTACGGTAGTAGTGAATTGTACGATCGTAATGAATTTTACGATATTAGTGAATTGTACAGTAGTAGTGAATTGTACGATAGTATTGTATTGTACGATCGTAATGAATTGTGCGATAGTAGTGAATTGTGCGGTAGTAGTGAATTGTACGATGGTAATGAATTGTACGGTAGTAGTGAATTGTACGGTCGTAGTGAATTGTACGGTAGTAGTGAATTGTACGATCGGAATGAATTTTACGATAGTAGTGAATTGTACGATAGTAGTGATTTGTACGATAGTAGTGAATTGTACGATAGTAGTGAATTGTACGGTAGTAGTGAATTGTACGATAGTAGTGAATTGTACGGTAGTAGTGAATTGTACGGTAGTAGTGAATTGTACGATAGTAGTGAATTGTACGGTAGTAGTGAATTGTACGGTAGTAGTGAATTGTACGGTAGTAGTGAATTGTACGATAGTAGTGAATTGTACGATAGTAGAGAATTGTACGGTAGTAGTGAATTGTACGATAGTAGTGAATTGTACGATAGTAGTGAATTGTTCGATAGTAGTGAATTGTACGATAGTAGTGAATTGTACGGTAGTAGTGAATTGTACGATAGTAGTGAATTGTACGGTAGTAGTGATTTGTACGATAGTAGTGAATTGTACGATAGTAGTGAATTGTACGGTAGTAGTGAATTGTACGATAGTAGTGAATTGTACGGTAGTAGTGAATTGTACGGTAGTAGTGAATTGTACGATATTAGTGATTTGTACGCTAGTAGTGAATTGTACGGTAGTAGTGAATTGTACGATAGTAGTGAATTGTACGATAGTAGTGATTTGTACGGTAGTAGTGAATTGTACCGTAGTAGTGAATTGTACGGTAGTAGTGAATTGTACGGTAGTAGCACATCGCTAAGTTTGCCTAAGTGAAATCTTGGATGAGTTTTTTGTTTGTTTCTTCAACTTGACTTACGCCCAACTGCTCCTCGTAGAGCAAAGGGCAACAACCCAACTCTGCCAACGGAGCCGGTTCTGTGCTATCTTCTCCAATTGAGTCCACATCAAACCTGTAGCCTTTACGTCTGTCTCGGCGGCTCTTCTCCATGTCTTGCTTGGGCTTTCCAACTTTCCTAGTTCCTTGTTGATTCCAGTTCATTGACTGTCTTGCAATATTGCATTGTGATCTTCGCAATGTGTAGCCAATCTACTCACATTCTCTTTTCTTCCTCTCCGTTCCTATCGATATTTGGGTAACTCCCTACCAAAAGTTTTCATTTCTAATTTTGTTTGACCGTCTAATATTAAGGAGCTTCAGCCAGCCTTAAGTAGGTATCGGATTTTTTCTGGGAAAGTAAAGCAGCACGGGCGTAATACCGACCACATTACCCCAAAATCATTTGCCGAAGGTCTGTAAAATGTATGGTCACTAACACCATATTCCCGATAAGTCACTTGACGTGACGGAGGCTCTGTACTTTATTTTTGTACTTGCTAATATTAAGAAGCAGGTGGTGGATGGTGTTGTGGGAGCAGCCGACAAGTAGTGCCGGTTATGGTCCTCACACCGCTATGGCAGGGAAAGGATCTCATGTATAGAGACAATGGCTGCTATCTCCGACTAGTACAGCCACTGCCAAGAAGGAAAGGAATGGAAAACTACCTTCTTAAATTGCCTGGAATAATCATGACAAATCACAAATGAAAAGACGATTAGAGCCCACAGAGATGGGATTTCTCAGAAGAATGTTGAAAGTTCCCTGGACAGATAAAAAGACCAATCAGGAAGTTCTCAAAGAAACCAACACAAAAAGGGAGCTCTTAAAAAACATCAGAAAGAAGCAATCAACATTTTTCGGGCACATTATGAGAAGAGGAAAGTTGGAATACTTGGTTACAACTGGCAAAATAAAAGGAAAGAGAGATCGCGGACGACAAAGAGAGAAAATACTGGATAGCTTGGTGTAATGGCATGGAAAACAGTTAACAGCAGAACTGATACAATGCACTGTAGATAGAAGATTGTGGAGGGACATGATCGCCTACGCCAACCGGCAGGGTACATGATGATGATGATGAATATTAAGAATTGAATGGAAAAAAATAGAAAACAAACGATGAATTCTTAAAGCAACTGAAAATGAGACGAGAACTACTAAACACAATTCAAACAAAAACAAATTAGATTTTTTGGGCATGTTAAAAGTCACAACTGCCCACTAAAAGTAATCTTGGAAGAGAAAATACAAGGTAAAAGAGGCAGACCAAGGCTAACATGGACGACTAACATCAAAAGAAGGACAAGTCAGCCTATCACAACCTGCACCATCAAAGCAAGAGACAGAGTGGAATGGCGCCCCATGGTAGCCAACCTTCGATGCGGAGACGGCACTAGATTATGATGATCAATATTAAGTAGCTATCGGAAGCATCTATTTATGAACAAATTGAGTCTCCGACAGGTCTTTGTTTCCCTTCTTCAAACAATAGGGCGGGATTATCTTGACATTTGTGTTGAGGATGCAGATTTTTTTATTTCGCAGAGAAAGTGTGCACGACTTCCACTTAGAGCCAATGGTGTTGTTGTAGCAGTTCTAGCATTGTTAACTCTGTTTATAATGTGCTCGTATATGTTAACTACACAGAGCACACGACTTGGGCAAACTCAGATCCACGTCACTTCCTCGGGTGATGGGAGTTAAGATGGGCACAGCCAGAAATGAGAAACTTAGTGGGCGTGTAAGAAGACTTATCAACCAACACAGAACTGGAGTCGTCAGTCGCTGGACACTGAGGGACTTTCTGAGGAGGGATCTGAGCACCTATGGACATGTTCGGAGTGCAATGATGATGACCCGCAAATAACTCAATAACTCAATGCTAACTACACTGTCTAAATGGGTACAATTTGCTGCCACTGATGTTTTGTTTCATTGGACCAGGACTGGCATCTGATGTTTGCTCTTGATTTTCCTCATCTTCGACTTTGATCCATTAAGACCCGAGCCCATTAATCTTCAAACCGGTTCTCTCGCCCCCTTCTATTTAGTTTACATTGGACATGTTTCTCTTTATTACTTTTAAACTGAAGAATAAAAAGCTGTATATGTTTATGTAATTAAACTTCGCCGTTATATGTTATATCTTCTTTTTTTGTTAACTCATTACGAATTGTATATTAATTCCTTCCGTCCTGTTTTCGCTAACCCATTGTCCAAATTTTTTGTCCAAGAAAATATGATAAGCCTAAGTCAAATATGTTTTCTTCTGTTGCGGATGTACACAACGTGACAACAGCACAGATGCCTGTAACACAGAGCCTGTAGCGAGAATGGTATATCCAAGAGTGGTCCACGAAAGCGATGGATTGATGGAATGTTAGAAACACTAGGAAACAACAGCAGTAGAGGCCAACAGAAAAGCCCAATAGAAGAGCCGAAAAGAAAAATCCAATAGAAAAGCCCAATAGAAGAGCCCAACAAAAGAGCCAATAGAAGAGCCGAACAGAAGAGCACAATAGAAGAGCCCAACAAAAGAGCCCAACACAAAAGTCCAACAGAAGAGGCCACAGAAGAGCCCAACAGAAGAGGCCAACAGAAGGGGCCAACAGAAGGGGCCAACAGAAGGGGCCAACAGAAGAGGCCAACAGAAGAGCCCAACAGAAGAGCCGAACAGAAGAGCACAATAGAAGAGCCCAACAAAAGAGCCCAACACAAAAGTCCAACAGAAGATGCCACAGAAGAGCCCAACAGAAGAGGCCAACAGAAGAGCCCAACAGAAGAGGCCAACAGAAGAGGCCAACAGAAGGTGCCAACAGAAGAGGCCAACAGAAGGCCAACAGAAGCCAACAGAAGAGCCCAAGAAGAGCAACAGAAGAGGCCAACAGAAGAGGCCAACAGAAGAGCCCAACAGAAGAGGCCAACAGAAGAGCCCAACAGAAGAGCCAACAGAAGAGCCCAACAGAAGAGCCCAACAGAAGAGGCCAACAGAAGAGCCCAACAGAAGAGGCCAACAGAAGGGCCAACAGAAGAGGCCAACAGAAGAGGCCAACAGAAGAGGCCAACAGAAGAGGCAACAGAAGAGCCCAACAGAAGAGGCCACAGAAGAGCCCAACAGAAGAGCCTAACAGAAGAGGCCAACAGAAGAGGCCAACAGAAGAGCCCAACAGAAGAGGCCAACAGAAGAGCCCAACAGAAGAGCCCAACAGAAGAGCCCAACAGAAGAGCCCAACAGAAGAGGCCAACAGAAGAGCCCAACAGAAGAGGCCAACAGAAGGGGCCAACAGAAGAGGCCAACAGAAGAGGCCAACAGAAGAGGCCACAGAAGAGCCCACAGAAGAGGCCCACAGAAGAGGCCAACAGAAGAGGCCAACAGAAGAGCCCAACAGAAGAGGCCAACAGAAGAGGCCAACAGAAGAGGCCAACAGAAGAGGCCAACAGAAGAGGCCAACAGAAGAGGCCAACAGAAGAGGCCAACAGAAGAGCAAAAGACCGTAAACTATGTCTCTTCTAGGCGCTGAATTTTAAATGAAAAAGGAAAGAAGATGTAATGAAAATATAGATAGATGTTGAAGAAAATAGAATTGATATTACAAGGACATAGTAATATTTGGACATACATGCATCACTTTCAGACGTTAGAAGGACACCATAATATTTTGACATACATGCATCAATTTCAGACGTTAGAAGGACACCATAATATTTGGACATACATGCATCACTTTCAGACGTTAAAAGAGATAACACAGAGTTTAAGAATAAAATAAAATAAACAAACTTGAGTGCATGCAGAGAAAACAATTCCTTGTCTTTATTGACGCTAAACACAACTCACCCCGACATCATAGAAATTAAGATATTCACCTCGAAGAATTCTCGTTGACAACAAAGAACGTAATTAACAATTCAATGTATGTAATGGAAGATTGTAATGGAATAATGGCAACAACAAAACACAACAGCTAAACAGTTTTTGTTATTCAACATGCTGCTAAATACAACAAAAAATTTCGTTCCTTTCGTTCTCGTTCTCCTAAAGAAAGCTCTGGTTCTTGCCCTTCTAACAGCCTGAACCATTGTCCATTGTTGTTGTTGAAGCGTTTCTTGAATGTTGTCAATGTATGTTATTCAGGGTCTACCATGGACTCTTATTTTATCTCCACTTTTAATATGTTTTGTATGTTATAGAATCTCATGGCAGCCGCGATAGCTCAGTGGTTAGTGAACTGAAGTACAAAGGACAAGAGGTAGGGTTCGATCCCAACCGACGGCTTCCGGGTTCACCCAGCCTTTAATGGGTACCGAATTTTTTTTTTCTGGGAGAGTAAAACGGCACGGGCGTAATACCGACCACACTACCCCAAAAATCATGTGCCGAAGGTCTGTAACATTTATGGTCACTAACACCATATTCCTTATACGAGTGTGATGTTTTATAATATTTTTTTATTTTTTTTTATTTTCATTTTTATAGAATCTCCTAACATTCTTTCAAGACGAGGAAACCATCCTAATTGTGTGTCTCTGCATGTAGTTCAAAGCAGATAGATCAAACCCCAGCACAACCAGCTTTCAATAAACGTTTCGAGAACAAAGCCAACACAAGAGCCAACCACGGAAAAGATGAATTGACGGAATATTAGAAACACTAGGAAACATAACAGCAGCAGAGGCGAACAAAACAGCAAAAGACCGCAAATTGTATCTCCCCTCGACGCTGAAAGGCAGATGAGGACGGAGAGAAGAATAAGAAGACGTATGTAGCTCGGGAATGGCTTAATGCCCACTGTTTCTCTGACAT
The DNA here is from genome assembly GCA_032433765.1 of Megaustenia siamemsis. NCBI lineage: Eukaryota > Metazoa > Mollusca > Gastropoda > Stylommatophora > Ariophantidae > Megaustenia > Megaustenia siamemsis. Next base: position 30,352,240 of record JAVIAB010000025.1, on the reverse strand, counting down.
TACCATTTCTAATTCTGTCTCTTCTGGTCACTGCAAGTGTTTTTCTCAAACATCACATCTCTTTGGTGATTCAATCATTGAGTGCCGTCTCCGCATTGAAGGTTGGCCACCAGATAGCGCCATTCAGCTCTATCTGTTGCTTTGATGGTGCAGGTTGTCATAGGCTGGAGATAACTAATAATAAATGAATATTATTATAGAGGGAAACTTCCGAGGCGATAATCAACGAATCATTTCAGAGGAAGAGGTATGTTTACAGCACTCTGAAAAAATGACAAATATTCAACAACAGAAAAAAAGAACAATATATGGACCGAAGCAGGAACGAACCCGTACTCAGTGGCATAGCGCCTTGCCACGAAGAGCCAAACGCTAGGGAACACTGCCACTCAGCTAACTAAATTACTATTTTTTCCGAGTGCAGTAAACATTCCTCTTCCTGTGAATTGATTTGTCATAGGCTGACTTGTCCATCTTTTGATGTTACTCATTCACGTTTAATCTTGGTCTGCCTCAGCCTCTTTTACCTTCTCCGGCATAAGTTAGAATTTCTCTCCATGGCTTTCTCTGGAATAGTACGTGATGAGGCTCCAATCTCTGGAATAGTAGGTGATGAGGCTATAATCGCTGGAATAGTACGTGATGAGACTCCAATGTCTGGAATAGTAGGTGATGAGGCTCCAATCTCTGGAATAGTACGTGATGAGACTCCAATCTCTGGAATAGTAGGTGATGAGGCTCCAATCTCTGGAATAGTACGTGATGAGGCTCCAATCTCTGGAATAGTAGGTTATGATGCTCCAATCTCTGGAATAGTAGGTGATGAGGCTCCAATCTCTGGAATAGTACATGATGAGACTCTAATCTCTGGAATAGTAGGTGACGAGGCTCCAATCTCTGGAATAGTAGATGATGAGGCTCCAATCTCTGGAATAGTACGTGATGAGGCTCCAATCTCTGGAATAGTACGTGATGAGACTCCAATCTCTGGAATAGTAGATGATGAGGCTCCAATCTCTGGAATAGTACGTGATGAGGCTCCAATCTCTGGAATAGTACGTGATGAGGCTCCAATCTCTGGAATAGTAAGTGATGAGGCTCCAATCTCTAGAATAGTACGTGATGAGGCTCCAATCACTGCAATAGTACGTGATGAGGCTTAAATCTCTGGAATAGTACGTGATGAGGCTCCAATCTCTGGAATAGTAGGTGATGAGGCTCCAATCTCTGGAATAGTAGGTGATGAGGCTCCAGTCTCTGGAATAGTTGGTGATGAGGCTCCAATCCTGGAATAATAGGTGATGAGGCTCCAATCTCTGGAATAGTACGTGATGAGGCTCCAATCTCTGGAATAGTACGTGATGAGGCTCCAATCTCTGGAATAGTAGGTGATGAGGCTCCAATCTCTGGAATAATAGGTGATGAGGCTCCAATCTCTGGAATAGTACGTGATGAGACTCCAATTTCTGGAATAGTAAGTGATGAGGCTCCAATTTCTGGAATAGTACGTGATGAGGCAGCAATCTCTGGAATAGTACGTGATGAGGCTCCAATTTCTGGAATAGTACGTGATGAGGCTGCAATCTCTGGAATTGTACGTGATGAGGCTCCAATCTCTGGAATAGTACGTGATGAGGCTCTAATCTCTGGAATAGTACGTGATGAGGCTCCAATTTCGTGAATAGTACGTGGTGAGGCTGCAATCTCTGGAATAGTACGTGATGAGGCTCCAATCTCTGGAATAGTACGTGTTGAGGCTGCAATCTATGGAATAGTACGTGATGAGGCTCCAATCTCTGTAATAGTACGTGATGAGGCTCCAATCACTGCAATAGTACGTGATGAGGCTCCAATCTCTGTATAGTATATGATGAGGCTCCAATTTCTGGAATAGTACGTGATGAGGCTCCAGTTTCTGGAATAGTACGTGATGAGGCTGCAATCTCTGGAATAGTACGTGATGAGGCTCCAATTTCTGGAATAGTACGTGATGAGGCTCCAGTCTCTGGAATAGTACGTGATGAGGCTGCAATCTCTGGAATAGTACGTGATGAGGCTCCAATCTCTGGAATAGTACGTGATGAGGCTCCAATTTCTGGAATAGTACGTGATGAGGCTCCAATTTCTGGAATAGTACGTGATGAGGCTGCAATCTCTGGAATAGTACGTGATGAGGCTCCAATCTCTGGAATATTACGTGATGAGGCTCCAATCTCTTTCACTGTGTCAGCCACATTCGTCTTTCGTGTCCTGGATATGCCTCTTGTGTACCACACATTTTGCTGTTTTCGCTTTCTGGGCCGCTAAGCATTGCCATTCACGATGCGGTGATTAGCTTCCTTTTATGTTTTATCGTGAGCGAGCATGTTTGGCACTGACAACACAAGATGGGAATGAATATACTGTGTATATGATATGTCTTTGTGACGAAAGACACTATCTTGTGCTGAAGTATAGGGACTAGCCGACCCAATATTTTCTTCTAAAACAGTTGGCGCCATCTTTATACTACCATATATTTCCTAATCAACAAGAATGGCCGCGGATGTCTCACTCGCTAGGAAACTCAACATTTCGTTAATAGTTTTGCCACTAATGATGTTGCTAAGATATTAGCAGTGGACTTAATTCATTTTGTAAGAAATATGACGACATCATGCGCTGGAAGTGACCACCATTTGTATCCAGGCACGACAGTTATTGTTCGAGAAATCCCATGTTCTGTAACGAGCGAGACACTAAGTAACGTCACTATCAAGAATTATCTCTCCTGAGTACACCAAACTGAGGCTGGCTTTGAGAGCTGTTTGCTTCCTTCATCGCGGGGTACGACCCATTCTACCGCAGACTCTTTCTTATAGGTTATATAACACTGCATCTGCCTTTACAAAAAAAATTGTAGTTAAAAACTAATTTTATTTAATATAGCAATGTAAAGTGCTGCATTTTAATGTTATAAAAACGATTACTCTACGTCGCTATTACAAGAACGTTAAATTGTCGTAATTACACTGTGCTTTGATTTACATCAATCTCTGTGCATACCGGTCAATTCAATACAACTATAACATTTTTGGGAGCCGCGATAGCTCAGTGGTTAGTGAACTGGACTACAAAGGACAAGAGGAAGGGTTCGATCACAACCGACGGCTCCGGTTTCACCCAGCATTAAATCGGTACCGGATTTTTTATGGGAAAGTAAAGCGGCACGGGCGTAATACCGTCCACGTGATCCCAAAAATCATGTGCTGAAGGTCTGTAAAATGTATGGTCACTAACACTATATTCCCTATACGCCACTTGGCGTGACGGGGGCTCTTTACTTTACATATAACATTTTTAAATCATCGGTCCGTAACTTGACCTTTGAACACTGCCCCCATCAAAGCTCGTGCGACGGAAACTGTACTCTTCACTTCCTCAATTGTCAAGTTGAAGGTTTTTTAAAGCACCTTCACCTTGGTCTCCACTTGCCTTGTCTATATGAAACCGTGTCTTCCTTTATTGCTCGTTCCAGATCATTGTATTCTTTAATGTAGTTCTACTTTTCTATTAGCCTTTATAAGATGCTGTTTATAAAAGCAGCTACTTCCAAATTCAAGACGATCACATTTTTCGGGAGGACGTGAACTTCCGGTCAATATGGCGGATAGGCGACATAAACCGTTAAAGGCTGTGTCTGAAAAATGTTCCCTGTTGCAGTTTCCTCAAATTCTAAGTCCGGCTTGCTGCCGGAGTTACTGAGCTGAGTGCTCTGTGTACACCGTGAGTTGCGCATTTCATCCGTTTTGATCGTGTTTTGATATTCCTATTGTTTACAATGAATGATATCGTATGACGGGGAACAGATGGCTGTGTTCACTTTCTGTGCGGTTTAGCCTTTTGTCTTTTGGTGTGTGCTGAGATTTCTACGATGGGGACTACAGTTACCTTTCTTTGTTTGGGAGATGTGATGGAATTCGGATGATTCCACAAGCACTGGCGGCTGAGCAATTATGGATTTTAATTCGTTTGCAGTGATACCGGGGCCTTCCATAACCAATAACCATAACCATCAAGACTTTTATTATTTCTACATTTCTCTGTTCCATTTTCCGAAGTGTTATACAAAATATATATGTAATGCCTTTAAAAAAAATCTTCTTTATTATTTACTACCTTCTTATTAAAAAAAGAGATAATTTCCAATATTAGGAAGAAACAATCATCATTTTTTGGCCATGTAATGAGAAGAGAACAACTTGAATATATTTCAACAACTGGAAAAATTGAGGGATGAAGAGATAGAGGGAAGCAAAGAGAAAAGATACCAGACAGCTTAAGAGAATGGTTTGGCAGAAGGTCAACAACAGAAATGATAAATAACTGTCGAGATCGAAAGATGTGGAGAGACATGATTACCTACGCCAGCAGGCTTGGTACTTGATGATGACGATGACGTTGTTATATTTTGGATAATAATTATGTCAACAATATGTTTACAATGCACTGTAGATCAAATAGTGTGGAAGGATATGATCGTCTACGCCATCCTGTATGAAACATGATGATGATTGTTTGCTAAATTATCCATGATTTGCCACCATACGCTGATATAGGAAAGATATTTATGTACCCTACAGCTTTCTCTCCTGGATCCCTACTCGTTTGACCAGACCGGTTCATCTGTTTCTACAACCAGCACAAGAAGATTGACTAAGACATTGGTGAGCTCATGTTCGCTGCCATGATTTACAATGGTGAAATTTTACAAATTCGTGACAATGAAGAAAAAAAGAGGAAGAAGAAGAAGAAAGATGTGAAATCCTAGACGCAAAAGCAATCTCAAATGACATTTTTGACACAAATCATACAATTATAAAGCAAATGAGAAAAAATAATTATAACTAAAAACAACATAAAACATGCAACTAAAAACGAAGACGTAATCAAAATGACAAATTATAAAAATGGATTAAAGAACATCAAGAAGGCAAAGTTGAATTAATGTTGAAATAACGACAACCTGATGCTTTCTGACATTGTGAAGAATAAATGGAAATAATATCTGAACTACATTAGTTGATGTATGAGCTGAGGTGGCACAGTGGTTAGTGTACTGCCCGGCTAGTGACAGGAGGTCTGGTTCGATCCTGACCGACCGCTCCAAGTTCACCCAGGTTAAATTGGGTACCGAATTTTTTTTTTTTTCTGGGAAAGAAAGACGGCACTGACGTTATGCTGACATTACCTTAGAATAATGTGTCAACTGGTAAACAAACACACAAGAAGAAAACTTCTTTGTGGTAATGTTGGATTGTGTAAGTAGCTGTAGGGAGAACAAAAATAATGATACAGGTAGCCCCATAGTAACGAAGTGTTAAAGACATCATTGTACTAAGCATCATTCGGCGTGATGGCAAGTTCTCTTCCTCGCTACCTTTCCTTCCTCGCTACCTTTCCTTCCTCGCTACCTTCACTTCCGCGCTACCTTCACTTCCCCACTACCTTTCCTTTCTCACAAATACTTCCTTCCTCGCTACCTTTCGTTCCTCGCCACCCTTCCTTTCTCACTAACCTTTCCTTCCTCGCTACCTTTCCTTCCTCGCTACCTTTCCTTCCTCGCTACCTTTCCTTCCTCGCTACCTTTCCTTCCTCGCTAACTTTCCTTCCTCGTTACCTTTACTTTCTCACTAACCTTTCCTTCCTCGCTACCTTTCCTTCCTCACTAACTTTCCTTCCTCGTTACCTTTTCTTCCTCACTACGTTTCTTTCCTCGCTACCTTTCCTTTCCCACAAATATTTCCTTCCTCGCTACCTTTCTTTCCTCGCCACCTTTACTTTCTCACTACGTTTCTTTCCTCGCTACCTTTCCTTTCCCACAAATATTTCCTTCCTCGCTACCTTTCTTTCCTCGCCACCTTTACTTTCTCACTAACCTTTCCTTCGTCGCTACCTTTCTTTCCTCGCCACCTTTACATTCTCACTAACCTTTCCTTCCTCGCTACCTTTCCTTCCTCGTTACCTTTCCTTCCTCGCTACCTTCACTTCCTCACTACCTTTCCTTCCTCGCTACCTTCCCTTCCTCGCTACCTTCACTTCCTCGCTACCTTCACTTCCTCGCTACCTTAACTTCCTCACTAACCTTTCCTTCCTCGCTACCTTCACTTCCTCGCTACCTTTCCTTCCTCACTACCTTCACTTCCTCGCTACCTTCACTTCCTCGCTACCTTTCCTTCCTCACTATCTTCACTTCCTAGCTACCTTCACTTCCTCACTACCTTCACTTCCTCACTACCTTACCTTCTTCACTAACTTCACTTACTCACTACCTTCACTTCCTTACTACCTTCACTTCCTCACTACCTTCACTTCCTCACTACCTTCACTTCCTCACTACCTTCACTTCCTCGCTACCTTCACTTCCTCACTACCTTCACTTCCTCTCTACCTTCACTTCCTCACTACCTTCACTTCCTCACTACCTTCACTTCCTCGCTACCGTCACTTCCTCACTACCTTCACTTCCTCACTACCTTCACTCCCTCGCTACCTTCACTTCCTCACTACCTTCACTTCCTCACTACCTTCACTTCCTCGCTACCTTCACTTCCTCACTACCTTCACTTCCTCACTACCTTTCCTTCCTCACTACCTTTCCTTCCTCACTACCTTCACTTCCTCGCTACCTTCACTTCCTCACTACCTTCCTTCCTCGCCACCATTCCTTTCTCACTAACTTTCCTTCCTCACTACCTTACCTTCCTCACTAACTTTCCTTCCTCGCTACCTTTACTTCCTCACTAACTTTCCTTCCTCGCTACCTTTACTTTCTCACTAACCTTCCCTTCCTCGCTACTGTACCTTCCTCACTAACTTTCCTTCCTCACTACCTTACCTTCCTCACTAACTTTCCTTCCTCACTACCTTACCTTCCTCACTAACTTTCCTTCCTCACTAACCTTCCCTTCCTCACTAACTTACCTTCCTCACTAACCTTCCCTTCCTCACTAACTTTCCTTCCTCACTACCTTACCTTCCTCACTAACTTCCCTTCCTCACTACCTTCCCTTCCTCACTAACCTTCCCTTCCTCACTACCTTACCTTCCTCACTAACCTTCCCTTCCTCACTAACTTTCCTTCCTCACTACCTTACCTTCCTCACTAACTTCCCTTCCTCACTACCTTACCTTCCTCACTAACTTCCCTTCCTCACTACCTTACCTTCCTCACTAATTTCCCTTCCTCACTACCTTACCTTCCTCACTAACCTTCCCTTCCTCACTACCTTACCTTCCTCACTAACTTCCCTTCCTCACTTCTTACCTTCCTCACTAACTTACCTTCCTCACTAACCTTCCCTTCCTCACTTCTTACCTTCCTCACTAACTTACCTTCCTCACTAACCTTCCCTTCCTCACTAACTTACCTTCCTCACTAACTTACCTTCCTCACTACCTTCCCTTCCTCACTAACCTTCCCTTCCTCACTAACTTACCTTCCTCACTAACTTTCCTTCCTCGCTACCTTTACTTTCTCACTAACCTTCCCTTCCTCACTACCTTCCCTTCCTCACTACCTTACCTTCCTCACTAACCTTCTCTTCCTCACTACCTTACCTTCCTCACTAACCTTCCCTTCCTCACTACCTTACCTTCCTCACTAACCTTCCCTTCCTCACTACCTTACCTTCCTCACTAACCTTCCCTTCCTCACTAACTTACCTTCCTCACTAACTTTCCTTCCTCGCTACCTTTACTTCCTCACTAACTTTCCCTTCCTCACTACCTTACCTTCCTCACTAACTTTACTTCCTCACTACCTTCCCTTCGTCGCTACTTTACCTTCCTCGCTACTTTCTCTTTCTCGTTAACTTCTCTTCCCTCGCTACCTTCTCTTTCTCGCTAACTTCACTTCCTCGCTACCTTACCTTCCTCACTATCTTTCCTTTCCTATGTACCTTTCCTTTCTCGCTACCTTCTCTTCCCTGGCTACCTTTCTTTCCCTGACAATATTTCTAGAACTCATTAAAAGAGGCTGAATGGCCCCCCGTTTGGTCCCTGAGAGACTTTCCACTGGAATAAATGTCTGCCTGAACTGGTATTTGAACCAAGAACATCTAAGTTAGCAGGCGAGTGTACTATCTGCAACGCCATCTATCTATGTTCATAAAATAATATTTATACAAATTATTATATATAGATATATGTATATGGTCATGGATACATGGTTGGTAACAAGCAACCATGATTTGTCGGTAGTTATAACAGTGTCTTATGTTGAATGTTGATTTACTAAACATCCTCTCTAGTGACTGAGTCTGTCAATATCGGATACACAGATCCACCCGTAGATTGAACAATATGTGTTTCTAGCGCCTGGCCGCGTCTCCTTTCTCAACCTCCCTTTGCTTTCTGACATTTTCTCCTCCTTATTTGTTGCTGTGACTTTTTAAAAAAAAAATGTTTGCTCTCCACGTTCTGCGATCTGATGCCAGACTTTCAAAGTTTCATTCGTTGATAGAGAATTCACCCATTGAAGCTCTGCGAACATCCTTATATCTCAGCACTGGTCTGCTCTCTGGTCCTTTCTGTCTCTAAGTTCTCCATACAATATTTGTTTTTAGAAACATGAATTCGGTCTATTCCCTTCACGTGACACATCCACCTCACATATCATTGCCTTTATTGGATGAAAGTTTGGCTCGCTTCTACGACGTCAGAGTGGCCCTACCACATAATGTTCGTTATCTTGCCAAAGACAACGCCGCGAAGATTAATCAAATAAAAAGCAAACATTAAACACAAATAAACAACTATGACAACGAAGAGTACAACACAAATGATTAAAATTGCAACAAATGAAAACATGGGGATTTAACGAGGAGACAACAACAAATAAATCAACAAAGCTGTTAATATAAGTTTCCGAACAGAGAAAGGTGATGAATGAGAAAGGAACAATCTAATCCCCCAGAATATGCAAGACCTCTCAAATATCAACTATAAACAACAAACAAACGTTTTAAATGGCTCCTTAATCCCTTTAATGAGAAGAGAACAACTGGAATATATTGTAACAACTGCAAAAATTGAGGGACGACGAGATAGAGGGAAGCAAAGAGAAAAAATACCAGACAGCTTAACTCTTTCCGCACGTTTAGCCGCACAGTGCGTCACTCTCAGTTTGATTAGCGTAAACTGTCATCAAACCTTATTCTTTTTAATCTCGTATCATCTTAGTATTCTTCTTCTTCTACCTTTTTAGCTCCCAGTGGAGCATAGGTCTTCAACAAACACTTTCAGTCCCAGTGGAGCATAGGTCTTCAACAAACACTTTTAGCTCCCAGTGGAGCATAGGTCTTCAACAAACACTTTCCAAGTCGTTCTGTTTTTTGCCATTCTTTTAAGATCATTCCAGGTCTTCCCCATCATCTTCATCTCTACTTCTATCTGTCTTCTCCAAGAATTCCTTGGTCTTCCTCTTTGTCTTTTCCCCTGGGGATTCCAAAAAAGGGCCTGTTATGTAATACTCTCAGTTGGCTTCCGTAGTATGTGTCCTATCCAGCGCCATCGTCTTCGCTGTATCTCTTTATCCACTGGTATTTGACTGGTACATTTCCATAATTCTATGTTAGTGAATTTGTCCTGCCATCAATTTTGCTCCCGTGCGCTGCCGGGGTCCGAAAGGGGAGTAAAGAATAGCGGCGCTGTACCCTACCAGGCATGTTCGTAAGAGGCGAGAAAGGGGGGTTGGGCATGGGACTGGCTATCCCATGCTGTACAAAAATAAGCCGAAAAAAACTTCACAAACATCTTAGTATTGGTGAAATATAATTCCTTGTTTAATTATCTAAACATTCATGTATAATATGATAAGTGTTAAATAAATATAAACATGTAGATTCATATTTAAAAGCATTTTAAAAAATGTGTCACTGAAATCTCTACCTCTAAATTGATAAAAAGCTTCCGTACTGAAAGAGTTAAGAGAATGGCTTGGCAGAAGGTCAACAACAGAAATGATAAATAGCTGCCGAGATCGAAAGTTGTGGAGAGACATGATCACCTACGGCAAGGCTCGGTACTTGATGATTATGATGATGAACCCCTTTAATCTGTCAATAGAAGTAAGAAAGAGAGTTCATCGGTGCTATATAGAACCAATTCTGACATATGGAAGCGAATCATGGACAGTAGACAAACAAATTAAAAGACGATTAGAGGCCACAAAGATGGGATTTCTCAGAAGAATGTTGAAAGTTCCCTGGACAGCTAAAAAGACCAATGAGGAAATTGTTAAAGAGGTCAACACAAAACTGGAGCTTTTAAAGACCGTCAGAAAGAAACAATCGAAATTTTTCGGGTATATCATGAGAACAGGAAAGTTGGAATACTTGGTTACAACTGGCAAAATAAAAGGAAAGAGAGATCGTGGACGATAAAGAGAGAAAATATTGGATAGCTTGGTGTCATGGCATGGAAAACAGTCAACAACGGAACTGATAAAATGCACTGTAGATAGAAGATTGTGGAAGGACATGATCGCCTACGCCAACCAGTATGGCACATGATGACGATGAACCCCTTCACAAGAATGCAACTATATACGTTCAATATAAACAGGCAAGCTGACGCGTTCTATAGCGGAGCATATTGGCCACAACGGGTTAAATATAGTTCAATTATATCTGCTATAACAATCGCTTAAGTAACAGAAGAGAATGTTAAGACAGACTAATAAAGAGGAAGGTACAACAAACTAACTAAGACAAAGTTAAGATAATTAATAAAGAGAGAAAAAAAAAGATAAACTAATAAAGAGAAAGATGGAACAAATGTACAAATAGAAAGGTATGACTAACAACTAATTAAGAGAATGGTAAAAGAAACTAATAACGAGAAAGGTAAGACATACTACGAAACACAAGGTTAAGGCAAACTAAAAAATGGAAAAAAATCTGACAAATTAATAAAGAAAAAGGTAATGGAAAGAAAGGAAAAACAGGCAAATATAAAGAAATAAAGACAAACTAAACTATATAAACATGTGACAAAAATTAACAATAGGGAGGTCGTGTAAGATAAAATAATAAATAAATGTCAAATGTTAAAGAAAATAATATAAGAAAATGTAAGTTTAGCTAATACAGAATCTGAGAGTGAATATAAAAGAATATGATGTGAACAAATTGTCATAAGTAAAGTAAAGGCAACCACCAAAAGTATAGCTTTCATGTGCGTTGCCTTCGAAAGATAATGAACATGGCAGGACAAATCAACTCTAATATCTTACAACGAGCCAAACTCTCATCCATCTTGGGAGTCATAGACTAAGGTGGCTGGGTCATGTAAGAAGAATGGCAAACATTCGTATTCCGAAACAAATATTGTATGGCGAACAGAAAGAGATAAAAGGGCAGACCAGTGCTGAGATAAAAGGACAGACCAGTGCTGAGATAAAAGGACAGACCAGTGCTGAGATAAAAGGACAGACCAGTGCTGAGATAAAAGGACAGACCAGTGCTGAGATAAAAGGACAGACCAGTGCTGAGATAAAAGGACAGACCAGTGCTGAGATAAAAGGACAGACCAGTGCTGAGATAAAAGGACAGACCAGTGCTGAGATAAAAGGGCAGACCAGTGCTGAGATAAAAGGGCAGACCAGTGCTGAGATAAAAGGACAGACCAGTGCTGAGATAAAAGAATGTTTGCAGTCCTTGAGTGAATTCTCTATCAGTGAAAGAATTTGGTAAAATCTGGCTTCAGATCATAGCACACGCAGAACACAAATTAAAAAATGGTCCAACAACTTTCGAGGCAGTGCTGATATCAAATTCAGAAGACAAAAGGCAGGAGAAAGGAGACGAGGCACCAAGAATACATCTTGTTCATTCTGCGGATAGATCGGTATGTCCAAAATAGGCACAGTCAGCCACGAGAGAAGCTGTTCAGCAAAGTAACATCCATCAAAGACCCTAATATTTTTACCAAACTACTGACTTATCATGATTGCTTGCTACCAACTGTCTGTCAAGACGACAAAGGTCATGTTTACAGATGAAATGTGAATGTACGACAAAGTAGTTAAAACAATACAGGAAGAGGAAATACTTATAGCATCATCATGTGCCATACCGGTTGATGTAGTCGATCATGTTCTTACACAATCTTCTATCCACATTACATCGTATCAAATCTGTTCTTGACCGGTTTCCGAGCCATCACGCCATGCTATCCAGTATCGTCTTCCAAACATGGTGACTTCCGTTTCCAAACATGGTGACTTCCGTTTCCAAACATGGTGGAATGTGGTCACGTTCGCTGGTCCGCTGCAGAAGTTACATTAGGGAACTGATTAGCTTCGGTTCTACGGTGTAATTTTCTGTGTCTGAGCTAATCAACTGATCCAGTTAGCAAAGTTCGCCGATGATAACAGTTTGGACACACCTCATTGTTCTTCATTGTCGAGTCAAAAGTTTGTGAATACGACCTTCCCCTGCCTAGCGATATGTGCGAATTACGTCAACACATCGTGTGCTGTTCCAAAACCGTCGATGTAATTGTATGACGCCAAGTTCTTGAATTGTACAACTCCTTGCTAAGCTCTCCTCAGTCTAGTCAATATCAGTTTTCACTTTGGAAATTGTGCATCAGCTTTTCGTGTGCTGTTGGCTGCTTTTACTATAATAACTGGGATATTGTGAGTGCAGCCATTGTTGTGTGAGCTACGTCATCACGTTAGTGGCATAGCCCTAGGACGGTCGTACTCTAATCAATGAAAGACTGAGTGGGGTTTCGTACATGACTTATCAGCATCGGTGAGACTCCCGGAAGTTCGTGATAGTTAGGAGGGTCTTATAGTCTGTTGTTTGATGTGTGATGGTGATGATCTAATCACCAACTAATTACTACATCAAGCTTGGGCAGATGGTGCTCGTAAACCTGGAGGGAGGGGAGACCATCTAAGGGCAGAATCCCCCTACAGAAAAGACAATCTGCTGCCTTGCAGGAAGATTGGGGACAATCAAAGGCTAAGGAAAGCAAACCTGAATAAAATGCTGGCTGAAATCGGATGAACTGGGCCACTGGCGCAGAACACAGTGCAACGTTTTAACAAGTAATCAATCAGACTGGATCTAACAGACTCTAATTATGAAATTCTGTCTGTGGAGTCCCCCCCCCCCCGCCAGGCAAGTGGAATGCTGGACCACGTGCCACGAAGGGCTTGGGTCCACCCCAAGTTATTGGTGGTCACCCTGGCCCATTTTGGAGAGCTAGGAAATGGGACCAAAGAGAAACTACCGCTGACCGGAAAGGCTTCAAGAAACAGCTGAATATAATACACTGGAATGCGGAGGCCATATACCACAAAAAACAAGCTCTAACAATCAGACTAGCAGAGGAGGAGATAGACGTTGCCTGCATCCAGGAAACTCATCTTAATCCTCAGCACAGATTTATGATCAGGGGCTACCAAACATTTAGACAGGACAGGGAAGGTCACAAGGGTGGAATTCTTATACTTATTAAAAATTCCATCCCAGCAAAACTGATAGATGATAGATGACAAATTGCAAGTAATCAACAACAGAAAAAAAAAATAAAGAATAATAGATGGACCTAAGCAGGATCGAACCCGTATTCCCCGGCACAGCTCCTTGCGACGAGAAACAGACGGGCACATAGCCAACTCACCCACTCAACAAGGGTTGCCGACTCACCCTTTGTCTACCAGGAAAGCATCCAGATTTGGCACCTGGAATGTTCGCACCCTTAACGAACAGGGAAAAGCGCCACAAGTGGCAGCAGAAATGACCAACTACAAGATAGATATTCTAGGAATGTGTGAAACAAGATGGCAGGGAGCGGAGATAATAAAATTGAATACAGGGGAGATGATTTTATCATCAGGACACCAGGAACCAGGAGCACAACATAGCGAAGGGGTAGCTATAATGCTATCAAAGAATGCACAGAAGACACTAATAGAATGGGAGACAGTGGGACCAAGACTGGTGAGAGCAACATTTAGACCAACCAAAAACAAAATAAAATTACACATTATACAATGCTATGCACCAACTAACGATAAAGATGACTCAGTTAAAGATGATTTTTATAAACAGCTACAATGTCAGATGGATGCAAGACGAGCCAAGGATATTATAATCTTGATGGGAGACCTAAATGCTAAAGTAGGATCAGACAACAGAGGCTTCGAAGAGATTATGGGAAAACATGGACTTGGAGATATAAACGAGAATGGAGAGATATTTGTGAATTTCTGCGCCCTTAATCAAATGAGCCTAGGAGGAACAATATTCCAACATAAAAGAATACACAAAGCTACATGGGTGTCACCAGATCATAGAACGGAAAATCAAATTGATCACATATGTATTAATAATAAGTTTAAGTCATCCTTACAGGATGTAAAAGTATATAGAGGGGCAGATGTAGCTTCTGATCATCATCTTCTGTTAGCCAAACTTAAAATTAAATTTAAAAGGTATACTACAACGAATAAGGGTAGAAAGTATTTCAATGTAGAGTTTCTTAAAGAACAAGTAATTAAAGATTCGCAGTCACAATATCAAACAAATACCAAGTCTTCCAACAACTAGAAAATACAATAAATATAGAAGATCATTGGAAACAGGTAAAAAATATATGGAAAGAGATATGCGAAGAAACACTAGGGAAAAGAGAACGTCAGGATAAGGCATGGATGACAGCAGAGACCCTGGATAAAATTAAAGAAAGAAAGAGCAAGAAAGCGGACATAAAAAAAGCAAAACAAGAAGTAATAAAGCCAAGACACAGGAAGCTTACACAGAGGTGAACAAAGAAGTGAGAAGATGCATTAAAAGGGATAAGAGGAAATATATAGATGAACTAGCTAAAGAGGCAGAAGAAGCAGCAAATAAAGGGAATACGAAAGAACTGTACAACAGCACAAAGAAATTAGGTGGAAAATACAAACAGATCAACGCCTTTATCAAAGATAAGAAAGGAAATCTGCTTAGTAATATAAGGGAACAAATGGAGAGATGGAAAGAGCACTTTGAAGAACTTTTGAACAGACCCGGCTCAAATAATCCTCCAGATATACTACCAGCAGAAGAAGAGTTACACGTTAACTGCGGAAAACCAAGCAAAGAAGAAATAATGAAAGCCATCAAACTATTAAAAGATGGTAAAGCCACAGGACCAGATGAAATTCCTTCGGAAGCCATCAAAGCAGATATTAACACCTCTACCAAGATGTTACATGATCTATTGGATAACATTTGGGAGAGGGAAGAAATACCGAAAGACTGGAGAGAAGGTTATATGATCAAACTACCAAAGAAAGGAAGTTTACAGGAGTGCACAAATTATAGGGGAATTATGCTACTATCAGTGCCAGAAAAAATATTAGGCAGAATCATTCTGGAGAGACTAAAGGAGGCTATAGAGAAACACTTGAGAGATGAACAAGCAGGTTTTAGGAAGAACAGAACATGTGCTGATCAAATAACTACTCTACGTATAATAGTTGAACAAAGTTTATAACTAAAATCCCCACTTTATATTGCATTCATAGATTACGAAAAGGCATTTGATAATTTAGACAGAAGAATGCTTTGGAAGTTGCTGAGTCATTACGGAATCCCCCATAAAGTTTATTAACCTGATAAAAACAATGTATGAAGGAACAAAATGTAGTGTGGTGCATGAAGGACAGCTTACAGAAGCATTTGAAATAAGAACAGGAGTAAGGCAAGGATGCCTCCTGTCTCCATTTCTCTTTCTACTGGCCATAGATTGGATTATGAAAATAACTCAAAACAACAGAAATGGAATCCAGTGGTCACTGACCAAACAACTTGATGATTTAGACTTTGCTGATGACATAGCTCTCCTATCACACAGCCATCAACAGATGCAGGATAAAATGAGTATATTAGATGAGAGATCACAACAGCTAGGACTAAAGATTAATATAGATAAGACCAACATTATGAAAATTAATGCAGTTGGCAATAACCAAATAAAACTAGGAGAAATACCTCTACTAGACGTACAATCTTATATATATCTGGGCAGTAATATAGATAAAGAGGGAGGAACAGAAAATGATACCAAAATAAGGATATCAAAAGCAAGAGGAGCTTTCATTGCACTGGGAAACATATGGAAATCCAAAGAAATTAGGCTAAATACAAAAATAAAAATTTTCAATTCAAATGTTAAGTCGGTCCTATTATATGGCTGTGAAACATGGAGAATAACAAAATTGACAACCACGAAGGTACAGACTTTCATTAATGGATGCTTGCGCAGAATAAAGGGATGGAAATGGCAGGACAAAGTCACTAATGTGGAATTATGGAAATGTACCGGTCAAATACCAGTGGATAAAGAGATACAGCGAAGACGATGGCGCTGGATAGGACACACACTACGGAAGCCAACTGAGAGTATTACACAACAGGCCCTTTTTTGGAATCCCCAGGGGAAAAGACAAAGAGGAAGACCAAGGAATTCTTGGAGAAGACAGATCGAAGCAGAGATGAAGATGATGGGGAAGACATGGAATGATCTTAAAAGAATGGCAAAAAACAGAACGACTTGGAAAGTATTTGTTGAAGACCTATGCTCCACTGGGAGCTAAAAGGTAGAAGAAGACATAGCCAACTCGCTGTCTATTAAATGATAGCTATCATTGGCGATGTCTTTCACGCAGATGTACTCATGACTCTAGCTAGAGTTACGATCACAGCTCGGGAATAAATTGTTTATCTGTATTTTCCTATGAGGACAAAATATCTCCCGTAGGACTGAATACTTGCGCAGACAAACAGCTATAGGACGAAACAGCACAGATAGTAGTTTTCTGAGGTCTAGACTAGGGTTACAAACACCCTACTCGGAGTTACTTGTCTTAATAGGAAAATACAGATCTACACTTTATTCCCGAGTTGTGTTCGTAACCCCATACTGTAGTCATGAGTAGACATGCATGAAAGACATCGCCAATGATAGCTACTTTTTTAAGTAGCCGAGTTGGCCGTGTGCTCTAGTGTTTGGTTCTCGTGGCAAGGCGCTGTGCCAAGGAGTACAGGTTCGATCTCTCTTCAGACCATCTATTGTTCTTTGTTTTTTTTTCTGTTATTGATTTTTTGTCTGAGAATAAACAAATTAAGACACCCATTAAACATTAAGATCAAAGATAAAGAAATAAAACAAGTAGAGGAATTCAAGTATTTGGGCACAATGTTCACAGAAGATGGAAAACTAGACAGAGAAATTGACATGAGAATACAAAAAGCAAATGCTGTCACATACCAGCTTTCACCATTGCTAAGACACCCAAACATTTCTATGCCAGCTAAACAACAAATGATTGATAAATAGCATTTTCATACCAACTTTGTGCTGTGAAAGTCTAACTTGGACCCTATGTAAATCACAATTAAGAAAGATCAATACATGTGAGATGCGATGCTTGAGAAAAGTAACAAACAACACAAGAAGAGATATAATACCACATTAAACCATAAGAAAAATGGTAGGAACAAAACCCTGCCAAGAATATACAGAACAACAACTTAAATTGTTTGACCACCTGGTCAGAATGAATCCTCATCAATCACCATCAAGGGCGTTATTCTCGAGAATGCATGGGAAAAGACCAAGAGGAAGACCTAGAAGAAGATGGATAGATGCAGTGACAGAAACATGTAACAACAAAGGAAAATCACTAATTCAGACAGTTCGAGCAGCTCAAGAACGACAAATGATATAAACCACGACATCTTTTAGGTATCAGTGAAAAGAGAAAAGAAGAAGATGGTTAGATGCAGTGACAGAGACATGTAACAACAAAGGAAAATCACTAATTCAGGCAGTTCGAGCAGCTCAAGAACGACAAATGATATAACCACGACACCTTTTCGGTATCAGTGAAAAGAGAAAAGAAGAAAAAGATTATTTGTGATTTATTTTTCTTTCGAGTGTGGTAGACACCTTCCTCTTCACCGGAAGTTATTCGCTTTTCAGCAAGACTTGAAAGGACACCCCAGAAGGTGAAACTACTTTTATCAACTTCCCCTGTTTGATACTCAAGTCAGATTTCTATTTCTCTTTCTCGCAGGTTGAAATATCATCCTTCTCTAATTCCTTTTCTGTTTCCAATCAAAAGTTCGAGAGAAGCGTTCAGCATATTTCCCTTGGGAGAACAGTCGGCCATGGCTATATTTTGTTACTCAACCCATATTTCTGATGCGCATGCGTCAATGAGGAGAATTAACCGGAAATGATCCTAGGAGGACGGAAGAATTGTTCAACATGGGAAAACTATTCAGCAATAGAACAATTTTTGGATATAGCTTCGGAAAAAAGTCGAATTAAGCAGGGAATCCGAAAGCTTCTTCTTTCCTTCCTCATTTGCCTTTTAGCGTCTGCGGCATAGAGATAGTTTGCTCTTTGCTTCGCTTTCTCTGCCGTCATGCACTTTCAGCTTTCTTTCCCAGTTCAAGTACTTCAGTTTTTTTTCTCAGTTCAAGTATTTCAGCTTTCTTTCCCAGTTCAAGTACTTCAGTTTTTTTTCTCAGTTCAAGTATTTCAGCTTTTTTTCTCAGTTCAAGTATTTCAGCTTTCTTTCCCAGTTCAAGTATTTCAGCTTTTTTTCTCAGTTCAAGTATTTCAGTTTTTTTTCTGTTCAAGTACTTCAGCTTTTTTTCTCACTTGAAGTTTTATTCCCCCTTCAAGTATTTCAGGTCCCCCCCCCCCTTTTCCCTTTTACAAGCCTCGTATTCTAGAATTTTATCTTTTTTCTCCCTTGAAGAATTTTATCTTTTTCTCCCTTGAAGAATTTTATCTTTTTTCTCCCTTGAAGAATTTTATCTTTTTTCTCCCTTCAAGTATTTCAGCCCTTTTTTCCCCTCCCTTATACAAGCCCCATCTTTCAAGTATTTTATCTTTTTCTCCCTGATAAAAGTAGTTTCACCTTCTGGGGTGACCTTCAAGCCCTGCTGAAAAACGAATGACTTCCGGTGAAGAGATATGTTTACGACACTCAAAAAAAAATTACAAATAATCTTCTTCTTCTTTTCTCTTTCTCACAGGTACCTAAAAGGTGTCGTGGTTATATCATTTAAGCTTTTTCTTTCCATCATGCAAGTCCATCCCCAAAGTTTACTATTTTTATGTCGTTTATTGATAAGTTTAATAATCGTGTTTTTGTGTGTGTCCAGGTAAGTTTATTAATCGTGTTGTTTGTGTGTGTCCAGGTAAGTTTATTAATCGTGTTGTTTGTGTGTGTCCAGGTAAGTTTATTAATCCTGTTGTTTGTGTGTGTCCAGGTAAGTTTATTAATCGGGTTTTTGTGTGTGTCCAGGTAAGTTTATTAATCAGGTTTTTGTGTGTGTCCAGGTAAGTTTAATAATCGTGTTTTTGTGTGTATCCAGGTAAGATTAATATTAGTGTTTTTGTGTGTGTCCAGGTAAGTTTATTAATCGGGTTTTTGTGTGTGTCCAGGTAAGTTTATTAATCCTGTTGTTTGTGTGTGTCCATGTAAGTTTAGTAATCGTGTTTTTTGTGTCCATGTAAGTTTAGTAATCGTGTTTTTTGTGTCCATGTAAGTTTATTAATCGTGTTTGTTTGTGTCCATGAAAGTTTATTAATTGTGTTTGTTTGTGTCCATGAAAGTTTATTAATTGTGTTTTTTGTGTTCATGTAAGTTTATTAATCGTGTTTGTTTGTGTCCATGAAAGTTTATTAATCGTGTTTGTTTGTGTCAATGTAAGTTTAATAATTGTATTTTCTTGTGTCCATGTAAGTTTATTAATTGTGTTTATTTGTGTCCATGTAAGTTTATTAATTGTGTTTTCTTGTGTCCATGTAAGTTTATTAATTGTGTTTGTTTGTGTCCATGAAAGTTTATTAATTGTGTCTTCTTGTGCCCATGTAAGTTTATTAATCGTGTATCTTGTGCCCATGTAAGTTTAATAATTGTGTTTTCTTGTGTCCAGGGAAGTTTATTAATCGTGTTTTTTAAGTCCATGTAAGTTTATTAATCGTGTTTTTTGTGTCCATGTAAGTTTATTAAATGTATTTTCTTGTGTCCAGGGAAGTTTATTAATTGTGTTTTCTTGTGTCCAGGTAAGTTTATTAATCGTCTTTGTTTGTGTCCATGTAAGTTTATTAATCGTGTTTGTTTGTGTCCATGTAAGTTTATTAAATGTATTTTCTTGTGTCCAGGGAAGTTTATTAATTGTGTTTTCTTGTGTCCAGGGAATTTATTAATCGTGTTTGTTTGTGTCCATGTAAGTTTATTAATCGTGTTTGTTTGTGTCCATGTAAGTTTATTAATCGTGTTTGTTTGTGTCCATGTAAGTTTATTAATCGTGTTTGTTAGTGTCCATGTAAGTTTATTAATCGTGTTTTTTTGTGTCCATGTAAGTATATTAAATGAATTTTCTTGTGTCCATGTAAGTTTATTAAATGTATTTTCTTGTGTCCATGTAAGTTTATTAACTGTATTTTCTTGTGTCCATGTAAGTTTATTAAATGTATTTTCTTGTGTCCAGAGAAGTTTATTAATCGTGTGTGTTTGTGTCCATGTAAGTTTATTAATCGTGTTTGTGTCCATGTAAGTTTATTAATTGTTTTTTCTTGTGTCCAGGGAAGTTTATTAATCGTGTTTTCTTGTGTCCAGGTAAGTTTATTAATTGTGTTTTCTTGTGTCCATGTAAGTTTATTAACCGTGTTTGTTTGTGTCCATGTAAGTTTATTAATCGTGTTTTCTTGTGTCCATGTAAGTTTATTAATCGTGTTTTCGTGTGTCCAGGTAAGTTTATTAATCGTGTTTTCTTATGTCCATGTAAGTTTATTAATCGTGTTTTCTTATGTCCATGTAAGTTTATTAATTGTGTGTTCTTGTATCCATGTTAGTTTATTAATCATGTTTTCTAATGTCCAGGTAAGTTTATTAATTGTGTTTTCTTATGTCCATGTAAGTTTATTAATCGAGTTTTCTAATGTCCAGGTAAGTTTATTAATTGCGTTTTCTTATGTCCATGTAAGTTTATTAATCGTGTTTTCTTATGTCCATGTAAGTTTATTAATCGGGTTTTTTTTGTGTGTCCAGGTTAGTTTATTAATCCTGTTGTTTGTGTGTCCAGGTAAGTTTATTAATTGTGTTTTCTTGTGTCCATGTAAGTTTAGTAATCGTGTTTTTATGTGTCCATGTAAGTTTATTAATCGTGTTTGTTTGTGTCCATGTAAGTTTATTAATTGTGTTTTCTTGTGACCAGGTAATTTTATTAATCGAGTTTGTTTGTGTCCATGAATGTTTATTAATTGTGTTTTCTTGTGCCCATGTAAGTTTTTTAATCGTGTTTTCTTGTGCCCATGTAAGTTTAATAATTGTGTTTTCTTCTGCCCATGTAAGCTTATTAATTGTGTTTTCTTGTGCCCATGGAAGTTTATTAATCGTGTTTTTTGTGTCCATGTAAGTTTATTAATAGCGTTTATTTGTGTCTAGGTAAGTTTATTAATCGTGTTTGTGTCCATGTAAGTTTATTAGTTGTATTTTCTTGTGTCCAGGGAAGTTTATTAATCGTATTTTCTTGTGTCCAGGGAAGTTTATTAATTGTGTTTTCTTGTGTCCATGTAAGTTTATTAATCGTGCTTGTTTGTGTCCATGTAAGTTTATTAATCGTGTTTGTTTGTGTCCATGTAAGTTTATTAATCGTGTTTGTTTGTGTCCATGTAAGTTTATTAATCATATTTGTTTGTGTCCATGTAAGTTTATTAAATGTATTTTCTTGTGTCCATGTAAGTTTATTAAATGTATTTTCTTGTGTCCATGTAAGTTTCTATCTATCTATCTATTGACCTTTCGAGCCGTAACCGGCCCATAGGGCGTAGACCAAGATACACCTTCTCCTATATGAATTTTTGTTCTAGCAGTTTTCTTTTAAAGATATTTTATCAAATCTCGCCATCTGTCTCTGTTCTGTGCAAGCAGTTCTATCTCATTGAGGGAGCCGATTCCTGCTGCTCTTGCCTCTCTCATCAATGTTCTTCTCAGTGTCTCCCTGGGTCTTCCTCTTTTTCTTTTACCTGTTGTTTCCCATATGAGGGCTTGCTTTGCTATTCGATTATTATCTCTTCTCATCACATGTCCAACGTATGACCATCGTCTTTTCTTTATTACTGAAGATATTAGTGGTTGATTGGCGATTTCTCTAATTTCCTCGTTTGTTTTGAATTCGTTCCATTCTATACCAAGTATTTTCCTTAGACATTTATTTTCGAATGCGTTCAACTTTGTTTCTATATCTCTTGTTGTTTTCCAGCTTTCACACGCATACGTAAGGGTTGATAGTACATTTGATAAGTAAGTAAGTTTATTAACATGTAAGTTTATTAACTGTATTTTCTTGTGTCCATGTAAGTTTATTAAATGTATTTTCTTGTGTCCAGGGAAGTTTATTAATCGTGTGTGTTTGTGTCCATGTAAGTTTATTAATCGTGTTTGTGTCCATTTAAGTTTATTAATTGTTTTTTCTTGTGTCCATGGAAGTTTATTAATCGTGTTTTCTTGTGTCCAGGTAAGTTTATTAATTGTGTTTTCTTGTGTCCATGTAAGTTTATTAACCGTGTTTGTTTGTGTCCATGTAAGTTTATTAATCGTGTTTTCTTGTGTCCATGTAAGTTTATTAATTGTGTTTTCTTGCGTCCAGGTAAGTTTATTAATCTTGTTTTCTTATGTCCATGTAAGTTTTTAATTGTGTTTTCTTGTGTCCAGGTAAGTTTACTAATCGTGTTTTCTTATGTCCATGTAAGTTTATTAATTGTGTTTTCTTATGTCCACGTAAGTTTATTAATCTTGTTTTCTTATGTCCATGTAAGTTTATTAATCGTGTTTTCTTGTGTCCATGTAAGTTTATTAATTGTGTTTTCTTGCGTCCAGGTAAGTTTATTAATTGTGTGTTCTTGTATCCATGTTAGTTTATTAATCGTGTTTTCTAGTGTCCAGGTAAGTTTATTAATTGTGTTTTCTTGTGTCCATGTAAGTTTATTAACCGTGTTTGTTTGTGTCCATGTAAGTTTATTAATCGTGTTTTCTTGTGTCCATGTAAGTTTATTAATTGTGTTTTCTTGCGTCCAGGTAAGTTTATTAATCTTGTTTTCTTATGTCCATGTAAGTTTTTAATTGTGTTTTCTTGTGTCCAGGTAAGTTTACTAATCGTGTTTTCTTATGTCCATGTAAGTTTATTAATTGTGTTTTCTTATGTCCACGTAAGTTTATTAATCTTGTTTTCTTATGTCCATGTAAGTTTATTAATCGTGTTTTCTTGTGTCCATGTAAGTTTATTAATTGTGTTTTCTTGCGTCCAGGTAAGTTTATTAATTGTGTGTTCTTGTATCCATGTTAGTTTATTAATCATGTTTTCTAGTGTCCAGGTAAGTTTATTAATTGTGTTTTCTTATGTCCATGTAAGTTTATTAATCGAGTTTTCTAATGTCCAGGTAAGTTTATTAATTGCGTTTTCTTATGTCCATGTAAGTTTATTAATCGGGTTTTTGCGTGTGTCCAGGTTAGTTTATTAATCCTGTTGTTTGTGTGTCCAGGTAAGTTTAATAATCGGGTTTCTGTGTGTGCCCAGGTAAGTTTATTAATCGTGTTTTTGTGTGTGTCCAGGTAAGTTTAATAATCGTGTTTTTGTGTGTGTCCAGGTAAGTTTATTAATCGTGTTTTTGTGTGTGTCCAGGTAAGTTTATAAATCCTGTTGTGTGTGTCCAGGTAAATTTATTAATCCTGTTGTTTGTGTGTGTCCATGTAAGTTTAGTAATTGTGTTTGTTTGTGTCCATGTAAGTTTATTAATTGTGTTTTCTTGTGTCCAGGTAAGTTTATTAATTGTTTTCTTGTGACCAGGTCAGCTTATTAATTGTGTTTTCTTATGTCCATGTAAGTTTATTAATTGTGTTTTCTTGTGTCCATGTAAGTTTATTAATCGTGTTTTCTTATGTCCAGGTAAGTTTATTAATTGTGTTTTCTTGTGTCCAGGTAAGTTTATTAATCGTGTTTTCTTGTGTCCATGTATGTTTAGTAATCGTGTTTTTATATGTCCATGTAAGTTTATTAATCGTATTTGTTTGTGTCCATGTAAGTTTATTACTCGTGTTTGTTAGTGTCCATGTATGTTTATTAAATGTATTTTCTTGTGTCCATGTAAGTTTATTAATTGTGTTTTCTTGTGTCCATGTAAGTTTATTAATTGTGTTTTCTTGTGTCCAGGTAAGTTTATTAATTGTTTTCTTGTGACCAGGTCAGCTTATTAATTGTGTTTTCTTATGTCCATGTAAGTTTATTAATTGTGTTTTCTTGTGTCCATGTAAGTTTATTAATCGTGTTTTCTTATGTCCAGGTAAGTTTATTAATTGTGTTTTCTTGTGTCCAGGTAAGTTTATTAATCGTGTTTTCTTGTGTCCAGGTAAGTTTATTAATTGTGTTTTCTTGTGTCCAGGTAAGTTTATTAATTGTGTTTTCTTGTGTCCAGGTAAGTTTATTAATCGTGTTTTCTTATGCCCATGTAAGTTTATTAATCGTGTTTTCTTGTGTCCATGTAAGTTTATTAATCATGTTTTCTAATGTCCAGGTAAGTTTATTAATTGTGTTTTCTTATGTCCATGTAAGTTTATTAATCGTTTTTTCTTATGTCCAGGTAAGTTTATTAATTGTGTTTTCTTATGTCCATGTAAGTTTATTAATCATGTTTTCTAATGTCCAGGTAAGTTTATTAATTGTGTTTTCTTATGTCCAGGTAAGTTTATTAATTGTGTTTTCTTATGTCCAGGTAAGTTTATTAATTGTGTTTTCTTATGTCCAGGTAAGTTTATTAATTGTGTTTTCTTATGTCCAGGTAAGTTTATTAATTGTGTTTTCTTATGTCCAGGTAAGTTTATTAATTGTGTTTTCTTGTGTCCAGGTAAAATCAACGAAATTGTTTTATGCCAAATGTCAGTTGAAAAAACAAAAATACTGAAGCTCCGTTTGTGCTTTAAATTTTCTATATATTATATTACAGGATTATACTATAACATTATACTGTGCCATTATATTATACCATTATGCTATACCTTTATATTCCATATCACATATCAATATGTAATACAATTATACTATACCATTATACTATTTCATTATATTATATCATTATATTATACCATTATCATCATCAAATACCGGGCCTAGTGGCGTAGGTGATCATGTCTCTCCACAATGTTCGATCTCGGAGCTATTTATCATTTCTGTTGTTGACCTTCTGCTAAGCCATTCTCTTAAGCTGTCTGCTATTTTTTATCTTTGCTTCCTTCTATCTCTTCGTTCTTCAATTTTCCCAGTTGTTACAATATATTCCAGCTGTTCTCTTCTCATTACATGGCCAAAAAATGATGATTGTCTCTTCCTAACGTTGGAAATTAGCTCTCTTTTTATTTTTTTGAAAGCTGCTTTTGCCTGCACCATTCTGCATCTCACCTCTTTTGTACATCTTCCGTCTGAGGTTAACAAAGTTCCAAAATATTTAAATTCATTTACCTGTTTTAATATTGTTCCACTTGTCTTTATTTTTCACTGAGGTGATGTCTTTTTCTTTGTTGTTACCATTACCTCTGCCTTTTTGCTATTAAGGCTGAGTCCTTTATTTTTGCTTTCTTTCACTATAATGTCCAACATTTCTTGTAACTCATTTTCACTCTTAGCGATTAATACTGTATCATCAGCATACCTTATATTATTTATACCATTAAACTATACCATTATATTATATCATTACATTATGACATTATACTATACCATTATACTATACAAGTATATTACATTGATGTGTAAAGGCTGGTCACCTTTTTCAATTCCCTACTAGTTTATCAGAACTCGTTCCGACTGGACACACACATCCGTGCGTGTCCCACTTCTCTAGGTTTACGTTCTGACGAATCGCCGGTAAACACTTAATAAACAGAAGTCACTTACTTGTTCGACAACACTTAAATGCTGGCCGCATTTTCCGAGCCACTATTTGATACGTTGACTTTTTGGTCTCTGACAGCCTCCAATTTTATGATAGACTTTCCAGCGAAGAAACAACTTAAGATGTCGTAACATGGCCGGGACTTTTCCCCAACCGGTCGATGTAATCGCATTTTCCGCCCTGGAAATCGCTTTAAAGTCAGACACGTTCTGGTCATCTGCCGACAATTATCGCTTGTGTTTTCAGTATTTGTTTTGGGCCATTTCTGCAATGGTTGTTCCCTACAATGGGTTGTAAATTATTTGTTTTAGTTGCAAAGTGGATAGCATCAACACTATCACGATGATGGTAAAATATCCCGGTGTAAAAGTGATCACATAATATTTATTGAAATTATATCTTGATGTTATTATTATTGTTCATAAGGACATATTGTAATATCAATCAATCTCTCAACTTGTGTACTCACGAGTTCTTATAGGATATAGAAGCACAGTTCTTGTAGAATATATTGAAGCACAGTTCTTGTAGAATATATTGAAGTACGGTTCTTGTAGAATATATAGAAGCACAGTTCTTGTAGAATATATTGAAGTACGGTTCTTGTAGTATATATTGAAGTACAGTTCTTGTAGAATATATTGAAGTACAGTTCTTGTAGAATATATAGAAGCACAGTTCTTGTAGAATATATAGAAGCACAGTTCTTGTAGAATATATTGAAGTACAGATCTTGTAGAATATATAGAAGCACAGTTCTTGTAGAATATATTGAAGCACAGTTCTTGTAGAATACATTGAAGTACAGTTCTTGTAGAATATATTGAAGTACAGTTCTTGTAGAATATATTGAAGTACAGTTCTTGCAGCATATATTGAAGTACAGTTCTTGAAAACTCAACACTTCACAGTTTCCTAACTAATTCTCCTATTAATTCATAATTCTTACTAATTCTTCATTAACTCACTTGTTGTAATGTTCTATAGCTCAACTAATTGACTACTATCAACTTTATGATTCTTTACTAACTTTCCTTGCCTAAACTACTAGCTTGCGAACTAACTGTTGTGACTGTTCTAACTGTGTCTAATTTCCTAACTGTCTAATTCTCTCTAACTAACTGCCTTCGGCAGTTCGGCCGGAGCTGTAATAAGCTTACTTAGTCTACATTCTGACTTCTCTCTCTGTGTCTAATTCTATCCTGTCTTAAATCTATTGTGTTTAAGTTTAAATACTCAGCCACAACTCCTCGCGTGAATTACATGTAGCCAATCAAACTGTCGCAAAGTGACAATTTGTGCTCATCTGATCACGTGGAATTGGTCACTCCTCATCATTCTGTGACCGAAACTTAAATTATTCTCATGATTTGACGAAAACCCTTTGTTTTATTGAAATCTCTATGACCTATTTGTTGGATGACAACTTATTTATCAGACGGCCAAAGTCATGGGTTCAATACATGCGCTATTGTCATTTCCCCAACCTTCTGTTGTGGAAATCTGCGTGGAAATTTCCATGGACCTAAAGTCTGAGTATAATTCTACCTTTCCTTCCTTGTCCACTATCCCCTTTGAACTTCTACCTTAACTTGTTATGACCTGGAAAATTCTACCTTCCTACCTTGGTTTGGTGGGTGTCCTTGTTATGTCCGAGTATAATTCCTCGGTGGGTGTCCCTATCCCTACTATGAACTCTGCGCGATCTCTATTTTGATGACCATGAAATGAAAACCATGAACCTAATGAAAACCATCCATGTTTCTAGACTGGCTCTCTCTCCTTCTACCATTTTTTTAGCTCCCAGTGGAGCAAAGGTCTTCAACAAACATTTTCCAAGTCGTTCTGTTTCTTGCCATTCTTTTAAGATCATTCCATGTCTTCCCCATCATCTTCATCTCTGCTTCTATCTATCTTAACCGAGAATTCCTTGGTCTTCCTCTTTGTCTTTTCCCCTGGGGATTCCAAAAAGGGCCTGTTGTGTAATACTCTCAGTTGGTTTCCGTAGTGTGTGTCTTATCCATCGCCATCGTCTTCGCTGTATCTCTTTATCCGCTGGTATTTCAATGGTACATTTCCATAATTCTATGTTAGTGACTTTGTCCTGCCATTTCCATCCTTTTATTCTGCGTAAGCATCCATTAATGAAAGCCTGTATCTTTGTGATTGTCAATTTTGTTGCTCTCCATGTTTCACAGCCATATAATAGGACCGACTTAACATTTGAGTTGAACATTTTTATTTTTGTATTTAACCTAATTTCTTTGGATTTCCATATGTTTCCAGTGCAATGAAAGTTCCTTTTGCTTTTGATATCCTTATTTTTGTATCATTTTCTGTTCCTCCATCTTTATCTATATTACTGCCCTATTATATTTAAGATTGTACGTCTAGTAGAGGTATTTCTCCTAGTTTTATTTGGTTATTGCCAACTGTATTAATTCTCATAATGTTGGTCTTATCTCTATTAATATTCAATCCTAGCTGTTGTGATCTCTCATCAAGTATACACATTTTATCCTGCACCTGAAGCATTTTGAAGAACTTTTGAACAGACCCGGCTCAAATAATCCTCCAGAAATACTACCAGCAGAAGAAGACTTACACGTTAACTGTGGAAAACCAAGTAAAGAAGAAATAATGAAAGACTGGCTCTACATAACATTTAAGAACTCTTTTTCTTGTTTCTATTGTCATAAATGGATTGCATAGTATCATTCTTATTTTTTGGAAAGCTGCTTTTGCCTGAGCCATTCTACATCTCACCTCTGTTGTACATCTTCCGCCTGAGGTTAACAAAGTTCCAAAATATTTAAATTCATTTACCTGTTTTAATATTGTTCCACTTGTCTTTATTTTGCACTGAGGTGATGTCTTTTTCTTTGTTGTTACCATTACTTCTGTCTTTCTGCTATTAAGGCTGAGACCTTTATTTTTACTTTCTTTCACTAAAATCCTGGTCCACTAGAGTATCAAAAAGCGGCTGAAAAATATGCCCCTCGGGGGTATTCTGATGATCAGATTGCCTCCTGCTGGAAAACATCCGTATAAAGAATGTTGACTATAGACTATTTCTGTCTAGTACATCGTAATAAAGGAAATAGTAAAATGCATCACAATAAAGGAACAAAAGAAAAAAAAAACATAACACTAAATATATATTACAATGAACCATAATACATTAGGGAGTCGCGATAGCTCAGTGATTTGTGAACTGGACTACAAAGGACAAGAGGTAAGGTTCGATCCCAACCGATTGCTTCCGGGTTCACCCAGCCTTTAATGGGTACCGGATATCTTTCTGGGAAAGTAAAGCGGCACGGACTTAATACCGAAAACATTACCCCAAAAATCTTATGCCGAAGGCCTGTAAAATGTATGGTCACTAACACCATATTCCATTTGCTTGACGGGGCTTTTTACTTTTACTACCATAATAAATTAGTAAAACGAACCATAATGAAGAAAATAGTAAAACGAACCATAATGAAAAAAGAGTAAAACGACCAAACAAAAAAAAGAGTAAAACGACCAAAATATATTTTTTAAATGAGTAAAACGAACAATTCGAACGACCTCCTAGAACGAGTTAAGTTTGAAGAACCAAGTGACATATATTTTGTATTAACATCGTTTTCTGATTGATCTATTCTCGTTTGCGGCATACTATAGACAAGTTTTAATTAGAAATAACAGTTGTACACATCGATGACATTTGGTAGTTTACAATTTAAATTTGTAAAATATTTACACAATCTGGAAAATAATGTCAGAAAGTCACAATGACGGTGTGTTTGGAGTAAATCACTTTTATATTGGAAAGGACTTCGGTTCAATATGGTGGATAGGCGGCAGGAACCACTCAGGCTAAGTTAGAAAAGTGTTCCTTGTTGCAGTTGTCTAATATTCCAAGTCTACTTGGCTACCGGAGCTACTGAGTTTAGTGCTCTGTGCACAACGTGAGCTGTGCTTTTCATATGGATCGTCTTCGATATTCAGATTGCTTATGATGAATGATAGTATCGTAAGACGAGGGCAATTCAGCTGCGTTCACTTTCGGTGCCGCTTGGCCTTATGTCTTTTGGTGTGTGCTGTAGCTGTTATGATGAAGACTGCAACTACCTTTCTTTGTTTAGGTTCTTCAATGAGATGAGTTTTAATTCGGATGATTCCACTAGCACGGACTATTGAGCAATTATGGATTTTATTTCGTTTGCAGTGATACCGGGACCTTCGACTAACTATAACAACAACTATAACACTTGGAGTGGAGGGCTGACAGTGATACCGGGACCTTCGACTAACTATAACACTTGGAGTGGAGGGCTGACAGTGATACCGGGACCTTCGACTAACTATAACACTTGGAGTGGAGGGCTGACAGTGATACCGGGACCTTCGACTAACTATAACACTTGGAGTGGAGGGCTGACAGTGATACCGGGACCTTCGACTAACTATAACAACAACTTTAACACTTGGAGTGGAGGGCTGACAGTGATACCGGGACCTTCGACTAACTATAACAACAACTATAACACTTGGAGTGGAGGGCTGACAGTGATACCGGGACCTTCGACTAACTATAACAACAACTATAACACTTGGAATGGAGGGCTGACAGTGATACCGGGACCTTCGACTAACCATAACCATAACAACTGTTATATTAAAAAAAATTCAAAGTCCGAATAATATCAAAACTTAAAAAAAAACCCAGAAAAAACTTGTCATCAGCTTTGTAAATTATAGACGTTCATGTAAAGAGGTTTTAATTTACACAGAAAAAAAACCGTCAAATGTAAATATAGAATTGTAAGTACTACAACAATGAATAAGGACAAGAGGTAGGGTTCGATCCCAACCGACGGCTTCCTGGGTTCATCCAGCCTTAAATGGGTACCGGATTTTTTCTGTGAAAGTAAAGCGGCACGGACGTAACACCGACCACATTACCCCAAAAATCATATGCCGAAGGTGTGTAAACAATGAATGTTCACTAACACCATATTCCCTATACGCCACTTGACGTGACGGAACTCTTGACTTGTATTTACTAACAACAATGAAAGAATACATCGCAATTATGTAATGTTATAGAGTTGTGAATATGTTCCCTTATCTCTCTCTCTCTGCGTTCAGGACTCAATCAGAGTAAGGATTCCAGACTCTCATATGAAGTCAGCTGTCAGGCTAAGTGTGTTGATCGCCCCCACAGACAGAACATCACAATTAGAGTCTGTCAGATCCACTCTGACTGAACACCCGTTAATACGTTGCACTGTGTTCTGCGCCAGTGGCCCAGTGCATCCGATTTCAGCCAGCATTTTTTCAGGTTTGCTTTCCTTAGCCTTTGATTGTCCCCAATCTTCCTGCAAGGCAGCAGTTGATCTTTTCTGTCGGGGGATTCTGCCCTTAGATGGTCGGCCTTCCCAGGTTTACGAGCACCATCTGCCCGAGTCACTAGAGGTGACTAACACAGACATGCGACTTGTAATATGAGGAAACTGCAACAAGGAACTTTTCATGCATAGCCTTCATTTGTTCCCGCCGCCTATCCCCTTATACCGGTAAGTCACGTCCTCTTGAAAATGATGATCATCGTAGCACTTGATGATGTTAGGCCATCGTTGATGACTCCAATTCCGAACATAGAGACACACAGTCAGTCGTCAAATTCTTGTTGCACATCAAACAGCAGACCGTAAGATTTGCGCACGACCGGTTTAGGGAACCAATACGATGACGTAGCCCACAATGTCGCCAAACTCATAATCTCGATACCTTTAGACTTATGTCTGATTACTCAAGTGTAAGTAGTCTACGACGAACAAAACACGAAGCAACTTCCCCAAAGAGACAAAACTGCGACTGACGAAGTAGTTTACATTAATGTGTAACGTGGAAATAACTTGCGTCAAAGAATCCCAATAACGGTCTTGAACAGCACTAATGTGACGTAAAGCACAGATCTAGTCTAGACGGAGGAATGTCTCACTCACAACACTTGATTCGTCAAAAACGGACTGTTGTCGACCTACGACCTCGCTTTAGCGACACAGATGTATCAAGCATATCATCATTTTGACTTTTACGCAGAAAAGTGCAATGAAGATCCGAAATTAATCAGACCTTGGGTGCATTTTCTGCAGCGATCGAGAGGACGTGGACTAGATCCGCCATCTTGAAAACGGAAGTCCGATAGTTCGTCTGATTGGAGCAGATCGAGAACTAATATAACAGGAACTATCAAACAGGAACTAATACATCAAGAACTGATACACAGAAGTTTGTTCCCTTATGACAGGATACATTGTCAATATGTAACATAGAAATATGCAAAAAGAGTTGACAGCAGTAACGTGTAATCACTTTTCTGTAAAACATCGACGTTTGTCAAAACCAATTTTAGAAATATCTGTCTTCTTTCTTCTTCTTCTTGTTCTTTTTCTTCTACTTCTTGTTATTTTTCCTCTTCTACGTCTTCTTCTTCTGCTTCTTCTATTACAACCACTGCTGTTGTTTTTACTTGGCATCGTAATTAAATAAAATCTGTCACAGAAACGCCATGTTGACGCATTCTATGACAAATCTCATCATTTTGCGCGGTTTGTGACCAACTTTTGCAAGATGTCCATGTCTGGTTTGTGACCAACTTTTGCAAGATGTCCATGTCTGGTTTGTGACCAACTTTTACGAGATGTCCATGTCTGGTTTGTGACCAACTTTTACAAGATGTCCATGTCTGGTTTGTGACCAACTTTTGCAAGATGTCCATGTCTGGTTTGTGACCAACTTTTACGAGATGTCCATGTCTGGTTTGTGACCAACTTTTACGAGATGTCCATGTCTGGTTTGTGACCAACTTTTGCAAGATGTCCATGTCTGGTTTGTGACCAACTTTTGCGAGATGTCCATGTCTGGTTTGTGACCAACTTTTACGAGATGTCCGTGTCTGGTTTGTGACCAACTTTTGCAAGATGTCCATGTCTGGTTTGTGACCAACTTTTGCGAGATGTCCATGTCTGGTTTGTGACCAACTTTAGCAAGATGTCCGTGTCTGGTTTGTGACCAACTCTTACGAGATGTCCATGTCTGGTTTGTGACCAACTTTAACGATATGTCCATGTCTGGTTTGCATTGTCCATCTCTGCTTCCATCGCTTCAGCCAATTAACTATCTTTTGTCTTAATTTCACAGAGACCCAAAGCTTAGAAGTTTAAGTTATATGGTACTTTCAAGCTCTCCTGCTTCCTTCTGGCTTTCCCTCTAGAATCACGAAAGGAATAAATACTTAATTTCGTCATCCGCCCTTACAAAGACGTTAAGTGGGCGCAGATGCCTTGTGTTGTGAATTGCAGCATCAGCAGGCTCACATATTCGACTTCACCAGGCCCACATATTCAATTTCAGCAGGCCCACATATTCGAATTCAGCAGGCCCACATATTCGAATTTAGCAGGTCTACATATTCGACTTCAGTAGGACAACATATTCGACTTCAGCAGGCCCACATATTGACAAGCAGGCCCAACTATTCGACTTCAGCAGGCCTACATATTCGAATTCAGCAGGTCTACATATTCGACTTCAGTAGGACAACATATTCGACTTCAGCAGGCCCACATATTGACAAGCAGGCCCAACTATTCGACTTCAGCATGCCCACATATTCGAATTCAGCAGACCCACATGTTCGACTTCAGCAGGCCCACATAATGACTTCAGCAGGTCCACATATTCGACTTCAACAGGCCCACATATTGACCAGCAGGCCCACATATTCGACTTCAGCAGGCCCACATATTCGAAGTCAGCAGGCCCACATATTCGACTTCAGCAGGCCCACATATTCGACTTCAGCATGCCCACATATTCGAATTCAGCAGGCCCACATATTCGACTTCAGCATGCCTACATATTCGAATTCAGCAGGCCCACATATTCGACTTCACTAGGCCCACATAATGACTTCAGCAGGCCCACATATTCGACTTCAGCAGGCCCACATATTCGAATTCAGCAGGCCCACATATTCGATTTCAGCAGGCCCACATGTTCGAATTCAGCAGGCCCACATATTCTACTTCAGCAGGCCCACATATTCGAATTCAGCAGGCCCACATATTCGAATTCTGCAGGCCCACAAATTCTAATTCAGCAGGCCATTTTTGAGCACCGACTTCCCTACAGCACCGGGTTGTCTACAGCACCGGGTTGTCTACAGCACCGACTTGCCTACAGCTACGACTTGCTTACAGCACCGGGTTGTCTACAGCACCGGGTTGCTTACAGCACCGGGTTGTCTACAACTACGACTTGTCTACAGCACCGGGTTGCCTACAGCACCGGGTTGTCTACAGCTATGACTTGCCAACAGCACTGGGTTGTCTACAGCCCCGACTTGCCTACAGCACCGACTTGCCTACAGGTATGACTTGCCTACAGCACCGGGTTGTCTACAGCACCGACTTCCCTACAACTACGACTTGCCTACAGCACCGGGTTGTCTACAGCACCGGGTTGTCTACAGCACCGGGTTGTCTACAGCACCGGGTTGTCTACAGCACCTGGTTGTCTGCAGCACCGAGTTGCCTACAGCTACGACTTGCTTACAACACCGACTTGCATACAGCACCGGGCTGTCTACAGCACCGGGTTGTCTACAGCACCGGGTTGTCTACAGCACCGGGTTGTCTACAGCACCGGGTTGTCTACAGCACCGAGTTGCCTACAGCACCGGGTTGTCTACAGCCCCGGGTTGTCTATAGCACCGGATTGCATACAGCACCAAGTTCCCTACAGCAACGAATGGCCTACAACACCAGGTTGCCTACAGCACTAGGCTGCCTACAGCACCGAGTTGCCTACAGTACCGGGTTGTCTGCAGCACCGGGTTGTCTACAGCACCGACTTGCCTACAGCTACGACTTGCCTACAGCACCTACTTGCCTACAGCTACGACTTGCCTACAACACCGACTTGCATACACCACCGGGTTGTCTACAGCAACGAGTTGCCTACAGCACCGGGTTGTATACAGCACCGAGTTCCCTACAGCACCGAGTTGCCTTCAGCACCGACTTGCCTATAACACCAGGTTGTTTACAGCACCGGATTGCCTACAGCACCGAGTTGCCTACAGCACCGACTTGCCTACAACACCAGGTTGCCTACAGCACCGGATTGCCTACAGCACCGAGTTCCCTACAGCATCGAATTGTCTACAACACCAGGTTGCCCACAGCACTAGGTTGCCTACAGCACTGGATTGCCTACAGCACCGAGTTCCCTACAGCACCGACTTCCCTACAGCACCGACTTTCCTACAACACTAGGTTGTCTACAGCACGGGATTGCCTACAGCACCGTGTTGTCTACAACACCAGGTTGCCTACAGCACCGGGTTGTCTACACTGTTTGATCCCTCATCACTTGACAAGACTGGATAGTCTATTTTCTGGAGCACTGCTGGAGTGTGGAGCGGGGTCTTGATCAAACTTTGTTCGCTAATCTTGATCTTGTTCGCTTACAGTCAGCTATGGTTAACACTCAGCTCAGTTGCTGGTCTTGGCCTCTCTGTCCCAGTTGTTATTGAGATATATTATCAGGATTTATACACAAGCAATATGACAAACAATAGGACAACAGACAAGAAAATCACTGGAGACTGTAGAAATGTTGTTTTACAGAAGAATGTTGAGAATACAATGGACAGCTAAGAAGAGTAATAAAAACGTTCTGAAAGAGGCCAATGAAAAAAAAGCAGCTAATATCCAATATTAGGAGGAAACAATCATCATTTTTTGGCCATGTAATGAGAAGAGAACAACTGGAATATATTGTAACAACTGGGAAAATTGAGGGACGAAGAGAAAGAGGGAAGCAAAGAGAAAAGATACTAGAGAGCTTAAGAGAATGACGTGACAGAAGGCCAACAACAGAAATGATAAATAACTGTTGACATCGAAAGTTGTGGAGAGACATGATCGCCAACGCCAGCAGACATGGTGCTTGAGGATGATGATGATGATGATGATGACGATGTTATAGAATCTACTTTGTCCATTTTATCTTGTTTATTATTTCATGTCAGGTTAACAGAAATCCTTTCAATATTCTGACACAGACAATTTTTATCTCGGTAAATATGCATTTTTTAATGGCTGTAATTTAAAACTCGTCTCCAGACACACACACACACACAACTACAGGACGTTTAATTATCTTCAAATCTGATCAGATTTTTTTGCAAAAAATAAACTTACATTCAAAATTTAAAAGATTAAACGGAGGTAAGTAACCTTTCACAAACAAGACAGAGCCAGATTGAAGTTCTGTTTTGTCTTTATTTCAGGGGAAACAACTGAAAAGTTTGGTAGGTAAATTAGAATAGTGGACAATTAATGAAACAAATATCTGGGCTGAGAGTTTTCTCTAATGTTGTATAAAATAAATCTTCTGATGTGGTGGACATGTTCTCAGCCAGTGTTCATTTGTGATGTGGTTCTCATGTTCGTTACCAGTGCCCATTTTTTATGAGGTTCTCATGTTCTTTACCAGTGCCCATTTTTGATGTGGTTCTCATGTTCTTTGCCAGTGCCCCTTTTTATGTGGTTCTCATGTTCTTTGCCAGTGCCCATTAAGGGCTCAAAATGAACAGTTATAATTGAGCACTTTGTGTTTTCTGCCTGTGTTCCCTCCCTCTATGTAGGATGGATATAATTATGCGTGGATGCAGTAAAGCTGGTGAAAGGGAAAGTTGGAACATAATGTGAAGATTTTGCACTAAACAATTTAGTTCAGCTTTACAGTAATAAAAGACGATACAAAAACATTTAGGCTTTGCGATTTCAAATCTGATAGAATGGAATTTTGAATAGAATAGAACTTAATATAGAATAGAACATAATATAAAATACAACATAATAAAGATTAGAACATAATATATAGTAGAATAAAATCTTATTAAAGTCCACTTTCTTATTATTAGGGGACCGTTGAACTGGTCGCATCCACTCTTACTTCCTTTCATACTCCTTTCTCATCCTGTAACACCATTGCTAGTTGGTGCACCACTGACATACTTCCTCATCATGTAACACCATTGCTAGTTGGTGCACCACTGACATACTTCCTCATCCTGTAACACATTGCTAGTTGGTGCACCACTGACATAGTTCCTCATCCTGTAACACCATTGCTAGTTGGTGCACCACTGACAGACGTCATCAACCATCTCCATTGATCTCCATCTGCAGTTTCTGTTTTGTTCACTGCGAAGCCGATGCCTACCCACTGTTATCTTGTCAAGGAGATAACAAACATACACGCCATATGAAAGTAAACACCTAAATCGACAATTAACAATAAATAAATTCAGAAAATCAACAATTGATTAATTACTTTATAAATCGACAGCTATTTAAATATCTAATCCAATTATGAACCATCTTTCTTGAGAAAAAAAATGCTAGGAACCACTGCCTCCATAGAGTATATAAAGAAACAACAGATAAAAGAGGTTGACTTCGTGATAGTAAAGAGAGACCAAAACACAACGAGCCTTTAATAAACATTGTGAGAACACCAGGCGATCTAGACGTGGATTCGTGGAATATTAGAAACACTAAGAAACAACAGCAGGATAGGTCAAACAATGATATCTCCCCTCGACGCTGAAAGGCAAATGGGGAAACAAAGATGTAGAAGGAGAAGAACAACAATAAAGCAGGCACATGTGCACATTTTGAATAGGGCAATTAACAAACAATAAACAGATTAAAGGTAAAATGGTTACGTCGATCTTTAATAACTGATATAAAAAAAGAACAAAGTAAACATCTTAAGTCTTCTAGCATCAATACTTGGCTGGGTGGAGCCCCTCAACGGTCCTCAAACGTTGTAACGTGTACTCAGAAAATACAAGCTATGGAGATGAAATGTTAAACTTTTGGATATCTCTTACATACGAGTAGATCGTATCCCAAATGTTATCTAAATCTTTTGGACATTTCTGAAGAGATCGTATCACAAATGTTATCTAAAACTTGTGGACATTTCTTACTTAGATCGTATCACAATTGTTATCTAAAACTTGTGGACATTTCTTACATAGATCGTGTCACAAATATTATCTACAACTTTTGGACATCTCTTACATAGATTGTTTCACAAATGTTATCTACAATTTTTGGACATCTCTTACATAGATTATGTCACAAATATTATCTACAACTTTTGGACATCTCTTACATAGATCGTATCACAAATGTTATCTAAAACTTATGGACATCTCTTACATAGATCGTATCACAAATGTTAAAAAGTTTTTTTGGACATTTCTTACATACATCGTATCACAAATGTTTTCTAAAATTGTTGGACATTTCTTACATAGATCGTGTCACAAATGTTATCTACAACTTTTGGACATCTCTTACATAGATTGTTTCACAAATGTTTTCTAAAATTTTTGGACATTTCTTACATAGATGGTATCACAAATGTTAAAAAAGAATTTCGACATTTCTTACATATATCGTATCACAAATGTTAAAAAAGAATTTCGACATTCCTTACATAGATCGTATCACAAATGTTAAAAAAGAATTTCGACATTTCTTACATAGATCGTATCACAAATGTTATCTAAAACTTTTGGACATTTCTTACATAGATCGTGTCACAAATGTTATCTACAACTTTTGGACATTTCTTACATAGATCGTATCACAAATGTTATCTACAACTTTTGGACATCTCTTACATAGATTGTTTCACAAATGTTATCTACAACTTTTGGACATTTCTTACATAGATCGTATCACAAATGTTATCTACAACATTTGGATATTTCTTACATAGATCGTATCACAAATGTTATCTACAACATTTGGACATTTCTTACATAGATAATATCACAAATGTTATCTACAACATTTGGACATTTCTTACATAGATAATATCACAAATGTTATCTACAACATTTGGACATCTCTTACATAGATAATATCACAAATGTTATCTACAACATTTGGACATTTCTTACATAGATAATATCACAAATGTTATCTACAACATTTGGACATTTCTTACATAGATAATATCACAAATGTTATCTACAACATTTGGACATTTCTTACATAGATAATATCACAAATGTTATCTAAAACTTTTGGACATTTCTTACATAGATAATATCACAAATGTTATCTACAACATTTGGACATCTCTTACATAGATAATATCACAAATGTTATCTACAACATTTGGACATTTCTTACATAGATAATATCACAAATGTTATCTACAACATTTGGACATTTCTTACATAGATAATATCACAAATGTTATCTACAACATTTGGACATTTCTTACATAGATAATATCACAAATGTTATCTAAAACTTTTGGACATTTCTTACATAGATCGTATCACAAATGTTATCTACAACTTTTGGACATTTCTTACATAGATAATATCACAAATGTTATCTACAACATTTGGACATTTCTTACATAGATAATATCACAAATGTTATCTAAAACTTTTGGACATTTCTTACATAGATAATATCACAAATGTTATCTACAACATTTGGACATTTCTTACATAGATAATATCACAAATGTTATCTACAACATTTGGACATTTCTTACATAGATCGTATCACAAATGTTATCTACAACATTTGGACATTTCTTACATAGATAATATCACAAATGTTATCTAAAACTTTTGGACATTTCTTACATAGATCGTATCACAAATGTTATCTAAAACTTTTGGACATTTCTTACATAGATAATATCACAAATGTTATCTACAACATTTGGACATTTCTTACATAGATAATATCACAAATGTTATCTACAACTTTTGGACATTTCTTACATAGATCGTATCACAAATGTTATCTAAAACATTTGGACATTTCTTACATAGATAATATCACAAATGTTATCTACAACATTTGGACATTTCTTACATAGATCGTATCACAAATGTTATCTACAACTTTTGGACATTTCTTACATAGATCGTATCACAAATGTTATCTACAACTTTTGGACATTTCTTACATAGATCGTATCACAAATGTTATCTACAAGATTTGGACATTTCTTACATAGATCGTATCACAAATGTTATCTACAACTTTTGGACATTTCTTACATAGATAATATCACAAATGTTATCTACAAGATTTGGACATTTCTTACATAGATCGTATCACAAATGTTATCTACAACTTTTGGACATTTCTTACATAGATAATATCACAAATGTTATCTACAAGATTTGGACATTTCTTACATAGATAATATCACAAATGTTATCTAAAACTTTTGGACATTTCTTACATAGATAATATCACAAATGTTATCTAAAACTTTTGGACATTTCTTACATAGATAATATCACAAATGTTATCTACAAGATTTGGACATTTCTTACATAGATAATATCACAAATGTTATCTAAAACTTTTGGACATTTCTTACATAGATAATATCACAAATGTTATCTAAAACTTTTGGACATTTCTTACATAGATAATATCACAAATGTTATCTAAAACTTTTGGACATTTCTTACATAGATAATATCACAAATGTTATCTAAAACTTTTGGACATTTCTTACATAGATAATATCACAAATGTTATCTAAAACTTTTGGACATTTCTTACATAGATAATATCACAAATGTTATCTAAAACTTTTGGACATTTCTTACATAGATAATATCACAAATGTTATCTAAAACTTTTGGACATTTCTTACATAGATAATATCACAAATGTTATCTAAAACTTTTGGACATTTCTTACATAGATAATATCACAAATGTTATCTAAAACTTTTGGACATATCTTACATAGATAATATCACAAATGTTATCTAAAACTTTTGGACATTTCTTACATAGATAATATCACAAATGTTATCTAAAACTTTTGGACATTTCTTACATAGATAATATCACAAATGTTATCTAAAACTTTTGGACATTTCTTACATAGATAATATCACAAATGTTATCTAAAACTTTTGGACATTTCTTACATAGATAATATCACAAATGTTATCTAAAACTTTTGGACATTTCTTACATAGATAATATCACAAATGTTATCTAAAACTTTTGGACATTTCTTACATAGATAATATCACAAATGTTATCTACAACTTTTGGACATTTCTTACATAGATAATATCACAAATATTATCTACAACTTTTGGACATTTCTTACATAGATAATATCACAAATGTTATCTACAACTTTTGGACATTTCTTACATAGATAATATCACAAATGTTATCTAAAACTTTTGGACATTTCTTACATAGATAATATCACAAATGTTATCTAAAACTTTTGGACATTTCTTACATAGATAATATCACAAATGTTATCTAAAACTTTTGGACATTTCTTACATAGATAATATCACAAATGTTATCTAAAACTTTTGGACATTTCTTACATAGATAATATCACAAATGTTATCTAAAACTTTTGGACATTTCTTACATAGATCGTGTCACAAATGTTATCTACAACTTTTGGACATTTCTTACATAGATCGTGTCACAAATGTTATCTAAAACATTTGGACATTTCTTACATAGATCGTGTCACAAATGTTATCTAAAACATTTGGACATTTCTTACATAGATAATATCACAAATGTTATCTAAAACTTTTGGACATTTCTTACATAGATAATATCACAAATGTTATCTAAAACTTTTGGACATTTCTTACATAGATCGTGTCACAAATGTTATCTACAACTTTTGGACATTTCTTACATAGATCGTGTCACAAATGTTATCTAAAACATTTGGACATTTCTTACATAGATCGTGTCACAAATGTTATCTACAACTTTTGGACATTTCTTACATAGATCGTGTCACAAATGTTATCTAAAACATTTGGACATTTCTTACATAGATCGTGTCACAAATGTTATCTAAAACATTTGGACATTTCTTACATAGATAATATCACAAATGTTATCTAAAACTTTTGGACATTTCTTACATAGATAATATCACAAATGTTATCTAAAACTTTTGGACATTTCTTACATAGATCGTGTCACAAATGTTATCTACAACTTTTGGACATTTCTTACATAGATCGTGTCACAAATGTTATCTAAAACATTTGGACATTTTTTACATAGATCGTGTCACAAA
This sequence comes from Megaustenia siamemsis, assembly GCA_032433765.1. Lineage (NCBI taxonomy): Eukaryota > Metazoa > Mollusca > Gastropoda > Stylommatophora > Ariophantidae > Megaustenia > Megaustenia siamemsis. The sequence goes on along the minus strand of JAVIAB010000025.1, from coordinate 30,310,010 downwards.
TGTTATCTAAAACATTTGGACATTTCTTACATAGATAATATCACAAACGTAAAAGTTCGTAAAAAGATTCAATGAATCGACGGTGTGACATGAAGGTCTTCTCACAACTGCGAAGAAGCGCAAATTGATTTGACCTCGCATTTCGATCGTCTGGCCTCGCATTTCGATCGTCTGGCCTCGCATTTCGATCGTCTGGCCTCGCATTTCGACCGTCTGGCCTCGCATTTCGATCGTCTGGCCTCGCATTTCGACCGTCTGGCCTCGCATTTCGATCGTCTGGCCTCGCATTTCGACCGTCTGGCCTCGCATTTCGACCGTCTGGCCTCGCATTTCGATCGTCTGGCCTCGCATTTTGACCGTCTGGCCTCGCATTTCGATCGTCTGGCCTCGCATTTCGACCGTCTGGCCTCGCATTTCGATCGTCTGGCCTCGCATTTCGACCGTCTGGCCTCGCATTTCGATCGTCTGGCCTCGCATTTCGACCGTCTGGCCTCGCATTTCGATCGTCTGGCCTCGCATTTCGATCGTCTGGCCTCGCATTTCGACCGTCTGGCCTCGCATTTCGACCGTCTGGCCTCGCATTTCGACCGTCTGGCCTCGCATTTCGACCGTCTGGCCTCGCATTTCGACCGTCTGGCCTCGCATTTCGACCGTCTGGCCTCGCATTTCGACCGTCTGGCCTCGCATTTCGATCGTCTGGCCTCGCATTTCGACCGTCTGGCCTCGCATTTCGATCGTCTGGCCTCGCATTTCGATCGTCTGGCCTCGCAATGACCATTCAGACGGGAACTGTACAACGCCAGCAAGTGGTGGCAGACACAGATGGGACAATAACGTTAATGTATGTGCCAGCCTCGACCTTGCAGAGTTCCAAAGAATGATTAAAAACAGTATTTGCCAGGACGCTTTAACAGGAGAGTGACATGAGTGGAGCGGATATGGGACGTTTCCGACTGCAGTGATACTTTAACGACCACCGAAATTAAATGTGTCAGAAGAATGACAGGAAACAGCTTAAGGGACAGAGTAAGAAACACCGACCTGAGGAAGAAACTCGAAATCGAACAAGCCATCGAAGACATAAAGAAACAACAGATAAAATGGTTCGGTCACATAACAAAACAAAAAGAACTAACAATGATTCAAAGAGCCATAAACAAACGCTTTAAAAACGCCAGAGGAAGAGGAAGACCGAGAAAGAGATGGATAGAGTCACTAGGAGGGATATCACCAGAAGAGGCCAACAGAAGAGCAAAGAATCGCAGATTGCATCTCCCCTCAACGCCAACGGCACGAGAGGAAGGAAAGAAGAACAAGAAGAGCGATACCAATTCCACGAAAAAGGCAGAAAATACTGAAGACAGAAATCGATGGAGTAGGTTGACAAAGTCACTCAGTTATGCCTCAACACCCCGGTATAGGGAAGGCTTTAAAGTAGTGGCTTCACTCCAGTCGGGGCAATCTAATGTCTGCTCAGTCCTCGTTAACACAACCAACAAAGTGTTCCCCCTGATCGTTCACAATGTTCTATTGAACGTGTTGCGTTCTGTACAAATCGCACGTTTTTTTCATTCATACTGTTCTTTTGAACATGCTGAATACTGTATAAATGATGCGCAGCTTAAAATGGACACTTCCGGGTTGACTTTGTCGTCAGGTGAATGTGACCGGGCAACCGCTGTCTCCACAAACGAAAATCCTAACCAGAAAGAATTACTTGAGACCACACTGCAGCAAAAAATGTCCTGAGTTTGACTCTACTAAGCGTCTGTAGACCAGGACTGTGACATCAAAGTCAAGGTCAGAGCAATATATTTTTAGATGGTTGCTGGGAGACCAGAGAAGAATGGCTAAAAATAGATCAGATGGTCAAGGTCACGCTTGGTTTATGAATTATTATAGATATAGGACAGACGCTAGGTCACCAGACACAACGCCACCCGACAAAAGCGCAGGGAAGATGGACAGACAAAAGAAGACATAAATTGAGGGGTTACCTAAACCCAACTGAGAAGAAGACGACACTTAGCAGAAACACTTGAAGAGAGACGGGTCGAGTAACGCCGAGAGGGCGTTCTCCCGAGCTCTAAAGGGACTGAGTGTCCGGGAACCTCAGATGTAGCAAGCGGCTCCCACATCTGAGGGGGATATCTGCCAAATATGGCAAAGCTTAGTCAACCAGAGACAAGAAATGCTCTCTCACTGAAAAGCGGAACGTTGCGAGACCGAAACTCTCACTTAGAAAGCTGAGAGAGAAATCTGGGGAAATGGAAAAAAAGAGCTAAGTCAACCAGAGACAAGAAATGCTCTCTCACTGAAAGCGGAACGTTGCGAGACCGAAACTCTCACTTAGAAAGCTGAGAGAGAAATCTGGGGAAATGGAAAAAAAGAGCTAAGTCAACCAGAGACAAGAGCTCAGAGGAGCAATTGACAACCGAAGAGTCGAGTAACAAACCGGAATGGTGATAGCGAAGTCGACCAGAAACAAAGAAACGCTTGGAAAGAGAAACGCTCTATCAAGCACACTGATAGAAATACAGACCCAATGAGCTAGAGGAAGATAATCACGTGAACAGCTTCACCGATCATACTATTACTTCGGACACCTGAGTAGAGATAGCCCTCGACAGAACTGTGAAACCTTTAAGATTCAATGATGTAGATAAAGTCATATATTTGCTAGGATTGTGAGATGTGGACTATTTGAGTTGTGTATTTAGATACATGTGTGATCAACAACATCAACATCATCAACAACAACATCAAAAATATCAAAAATATCAACAACAACAACATCAAAAAACAACATCAACAACATCAACATCAACAACATCAACAGCATCAACAACATCAACATCATCAACATCAACAACAACATCATCAACAACATCAACAACAACATCAAGACCAACAACATCAACAACAACATCAACAACATCAACAACAACATCATCATCAACAACAACAACGTCAACGTCAACAACATCAACATCAACAACAACATCAACAACATCAACATCAACAACATCATCAATAATATCAACAACAACCACATCAAAAAACAACATCAACAACATCAACAACATCAACATGAACAACAACATCATCAACAACATCAACATCAACAACAACATCAAGACCAACAACATCAACAACAACATCAACAACATCAACAACAACATCATCATCAACAACAACAACATCAACGTCAACAACATCAACATCAACAACAACATCAACATCAACAACATCAACATCAACAACAACATCATCGACAACATTAAAATCAACAACATCAACAGCAACATCAACAACATCAACAACATCAACAACAACATCAACAACATCAACAACATCAACAACAACATCAACAACATCAACAACACCAACAACATCAACAACATCAACAACATCAATAACATCAACAACATCAACAACAACATTAACAACAACAACATCAGCAACATCAACATCAACAACATCAACAACATCAATAACATCAATAACATCAACAACATCAAGAACAACATTAACAACAACAACAACATCAACAGCAACAACATCAACAACAACATCAGCAACATCAACAACATCAACAACATCAACATCATCAACAACATCAACATCATCAACAACATCAACAACATCAACAACATCAACATTACTGTTTCAATTGGAACCGAGAAAACAGTTTCACTTGTATCTTGACCTGCCGAACAACTGCAAGTCCCGGGATAAAGAAAAAGTAGGCATTCAGAGAATGAATGACAGCAAACGAGAAAATGTGAAGTAGAAAAAATAGTCATTAATAATTAACGAAGAGAAATTAACGTAACCACTTGAGCTCTGTGTTAACAATTAAAATGAAACATAAATGAAATAAAATGTTCCTTCCATCCCTTTGCTATCCGTATGTGGAATAAGTGGAACATTAGGGAACCTATTTTATTGTTCCTTCCATCCCATTGTTATGCGTATGTGGAATAAGTGGAATATTAGGGAACATATTTTCCCATATAGTGAACATTTTGTTTACGATTAATGATGCTATCGTATGATGGAGAACAGATGACTGTGTTCACTTTCTGTGCGGTTTCGCCTTATGTCTTTTGGCGTGTGCCGAGGCTGCTATGATTGGGACTACAGCTACCTTTCTTTATTTAGGAGATGAGATAGTAATTCAGATGATTCCACTGACACGGGCGGTTGAGCAATTATGGATTTTAATTCATTTGCAGTGATATCGGGCCCTTCCATAACCATAACCATATTTTCTCATGAGAACGACACATTTCGGGTGATGGATATAACTAAGTCGCCTTTACTTCCCAGGATAATCTCCGGTACCCATTTATAGAACCTGGATGAACCCAGGAGTCCTGTTAGTCCGACAAAACTCTGCCACCTCTTGGAATTGAACAAGAACCATTCTGAACAAGAAACGAGAAGGCTAACCACTGAGCCACCAAGACAGATAATAAAGTAACAGGTAATAAAGGTAAAAGTGTGAGACTTGAACCGGCATCTTAGCACACCGGTTGTTTGCCTACCGATATGTGCTCTACCGCCTGTCTAGAAGTATGCAAGTTAGATCGTGATCATGTAATGTGGCTTTAAGAAGAGTCATGAAAACATTCTGAGAGGGGTCAAAGCATAAAGAGAGCTAATTTCCAATATTAGGAAGAAACAATCATCATTTTTTGACCATGTAATGAGAAGAGAACAGCTGGAATATATTGTAACAACTAGGAAAATTGAGGGACAAAAAGATAGAGGGAAACAAAGAGAAAAAATACCAAACAGCTTAAGAGAATGGCTTGGCAGAAAGTCAACAACAGAAATGATAAATAACTGTTGAGATCGAAAGTTGTGGAGAGACATGATCACCTACGCCAGCAGGCCCGGTACTTGATGATGATGATGACGATGATGATGATGATGATGATGAATGTGGGTTTAAACAAAATATAAATAAAATAATAACACAGATTTACGTCTTCGGTTTCATCTATTTTCTGATAAAATAAAATGATTGCGAGAGGGGAGGGGCAGGTAGAAAAGTGAACAGAAGGACTGAGTAATAAGAGAACATGCCCAGTGCAGCAATCACATCGTGTACAGGACATTTATTTTTATTCTATTTTTGTTGGTTTGAGTTTAAATATTTTTATTTAAATCTGTTTATATGCATCTGTTATAAATCTCTTTAAACATCTGTATGTATATATACATATATATATATATATATGTATATATTAATATATATATATATATATATATATATATATATATATCTGTTTATATATCTGTTTAAACATCTGTTTATAAATGGTTGAGAGATTCAAATAACTTTATGTTCATAAAATAAGTAAATGCTGTAAATATTAATTGTTCACATCTATTCACTGAAACCTGCGATCCTACATGAAACTGAATGCGCATCCGCGATATAAGGAACAAATCTGGTCGGTCACCAGCCACTTTCAACAATTACTTTACAACAATTACTTTACAACAATTACTTTACAACAAATATACAGAGCTGAAAAATAAATTATGTTGACGAATTTTTGTTGTTTTGAAATGTTACATCTTCTCAATATTCCTGTATGGTGCAGAAACATGGACATTAGACAAGAAAACAGAACAGAAAATTGAAGCCTACGAAATGTGGATTTATAGAAGAATAGGTAGAATTGGATGGAAAGAAAATAAAACAAACGATGAAGTTTTAAAACAACTAAAAATGAAAAGAGAACTACTAAGCACAATTAGAACAAGACAAATAATTTTTTGGAGCTTGTTAAAAGACACAACAGCCTAATAAAAGTAATATTGGAAGGGAAATACAAGGTAAAAGAGGCAGTGGCAGACAAAGACTAACATGGACGAGTAACTTCAAAAGATGGACAAATCAGCCTATGACAATCTACACCATCAAAGCAAGAGACAGAGTGGAATGGTGCTGCATGGTAGCCAACCTTCGATGCGGAGACGGCACTCAATGATGATGATAAGACGAATTTTGAGAAGGTCACAAACAGCAAAGAATCATGGATATGTCCGTAAACATATAGAAACATATTTATACAATCAAAATACAGAGCACACACACACAGTATCGGACTTCTGACATGTGATCCAGGAAACAAACAAGACGAGAGAGAATCGTTGGGCGAGCGCTGAAGAAGGAGGAAGAAGATGAAAACTGAGAAGAGTAATATGAAGAGTAAGAGGGACAAGAGGAAAAAAAGGGAAGAAGAAGAAAGAAAAGAGGAATATGACGAAGAAAAGAAGAAGGGTGAAAAAAATGTAACAGAAATCAAAACAGCACACGTCAAAAACATCCCATAACAGGAAATTAGTTAATTGAAGATAGGCGACCCAGAGATGATCTAAGTAGAAGGTTGAAGAATGCCGCAACAGCTTTTGTCAATGCAAATAACATTCTATGATCAAAGCGAGACTTTCTGGCTCAAAGTGAAACCCAACATGGCGTGACAATGCTAATATCAAAATATCCTCCTGTAGCAATAATATGGACGTCAAGGGATGAAGAATAAAGGGAGGGATAACATGGGTGAAACACGTAGAGAAGATGATTGGATAAGTCACTGCAGTGGAACATGTTATCAGAGTGATCATCATCATTGTGTGCCGTCTCCGCATCGAAGGTTGGCTACCATGGAGCGCCATTCCACTCTGTCTCTTGCTTTGATGGTGCAGATTGTCATAGGCTGACTTGTCCATCATTTGATGTTACTCGTCCATGTTAGTCGTGGTCTGCCTCTGCCTCTTTTATCCTGTATTTTTTCTTCCAATGTTACTTTTGGTAGTCTGTTGTGTCTTTTAACATGGCCCAAAAATCGCATTTGTCTTGTTTGAATTGTGCTTAGTAGTTCTCTTTTCATTTTTAGTTGTTTTAAAACTTCGTCGTTTGTTTTCTTTTCTTTCCATCCAATTCTACTTATTCTTCTATAAATCCACATTTCAAAGTCTTTAATTTTCTGTTCTGTTTTCATGTCTAATGTCCATGTTTCTGCACCATACCGCAACGTTGGGAAGATATAACATTTCACTATTCTTAGTTTTAGCCCTGGTGTTATTTGTTTTGATGTTAGTATACTTTTCATGACATTAAAATTACTTTTTGCCATTCCTAGTCTTTTGTTTATTTTAGTTGTACATTTTACATCACTGGTTATAGTACGTCCAAGGTAGTTGTAGCTCTGAACTGTCTCCAGATGTATTCCTTCAACTGTGATATTTATTTGTAGGTCTTGAGAATTTTCTTTCCTTATGATCATAGTTTTAGTCTTTTTGATATTCATACCTAGTCCATATTTTTTTACTTGGCATGTTTATTACATTTAGTAATTGTTGTAGTTCATTATGATTTTCTGCTAGTAGTACAGTATCATCAGCATGTCTTAGGTTATTGATTATCTTTCCATAGAATGATAGTGATATGAACATTGGAATGTTAGAGAAGATATACAGCGTTATCAACACGATGGCGACAAATTGAAGACATCGCTGATCTTTAGAACAAGAAAACCCATATCTAGACATGTTTCCCCATTTATCTATCTGATATAAGGTCTGTAGGGTTAGGGAAAAAAAGAATGGCAGTATGCCCAGCGCAGTGACAACTAGGTGTTCGAGTCAGAGTTAATCCCTGATAGCTGGCTCTCCATGGTCTAAACCAGTGGTTCTTAACATTTATTTATTCATTTTCACTTCAGCCCCCCTTCCGACAATGTCTCAACCTTTATTCTGAACGCCCCCCCCCCTTCCGACAATGTCTCAACCTTTATTCTGAATGCCCCCCCCCCTTCCGACAATGTCTCAATCTTTATTCTGAATGCCCCCCCCCCTTTCCGACAATGTCTCAACCTTTATTCTGAATGCCCCCCCCTTCCGACAATGTCTTAACCTTTATTCTGAATGCCCCCCCCCCCTTCCGACAATGTCTCAACCTTTACTCAAGAACTTTCATTTCAACAACGTCGGGTTATGACAACATAAAACAATACAGTTACCTATAATTGTATGTTTACAATGTGACGGTTGTAATAATAAACTCAGCTGGCAGTTCATGGATCCCCCCTATTGTACGTAAGCATCATTTCCCTGAACTATCGGTTTGGATCATTTGAAAGAAGTGATTAAGTCTTTGTCTTTAAAAGTTTTTACATTTCTGAACAAACATGATTGTTGGTCTGTCTGGCTTCCAAATTCTGTTTGAACGCGCGAAAATAATATTCCAGTGGTTTATCTTGTTTGTCTTTATGAGACGTTTCCAGATAATTCTCCTCGCACCTACAGGCCGCATATATATATAATCATCATCATCATCATCATCATCATCATCATCATCATCATCATCATCATCAAGTGCCATACCGGTTGGCGTAGGCGATCATGTCCTTCCACAATCTTCTATCCACAGTGCATAGTATTCTGTTGCTGACTGTTTACCTTGCCATGACACCAAGCAACCCAGTATTTTATCTACTTGTCGTCCGCGATCTCTTTTTCCCTGTATTTTGCACCTACCTACCACCTTTAATTTTGCCATTTCCAACTTTCTTCTACTCATGATGTGCCCGTAAAACGTTGATTGTTTCTTTGTAATAACATACACAATAAATTGGTGATTCTGACTGATGCACTGTCAGTACTATCAACTCTAAAAAGCCCCAAGAACAATGAACTAGATGACTTGAGAACAACCCTGGACCAAATATTTAATAACTTCCAGAGAGTAGTCATTCAGTGGATACCATCACAGTGTAATATACACGGGAATGAACGCGCAGACAAATTAGCTAAAGAGGGAGGGAGATTACCACAAGAGAACCATCCGCTCAGTTATGATGAAGCTAAATCCATCCTCAAAGGTTAGTTCCATGAAAAATGGAAACGAGAACACCCAAAGCATAACGAGAGTGACGGATACCACCAACTATCAAGGAGGGATCAAGTCATCATACTTCGCCTACGCACTGGCCACAATAGAATGAGAAACCACATGTTCACCAAATTCAAAATAGGTACAACCAGTCTATGCCACTGTACACTGGACAATATGACTACAAAACATGTTCTACAGGATTGCTCCCAGTACACAGACCTGAGAAGAGCAATGTGGTCCACGCCCACCTCCCTGGAAGAGAAACTATATGGGGCAATCGATTCGCTTAAACAGACAGCTGACTTCATGAGAGAGTCTGGAATCCTATTCTGATTGAGTCTTGATCGCAAAGGAAGAGAGAGAGTTTCTTTCTAATGTTTTCTAGGAGCTCCCTTTTTGTGTTGGCCTCTTTGAGAATATCCTCATTGGTCTTTTTAGCTGTCCAGGGAACTTTCAACATTCTTCTGAGAAATCCTATCTCTGTGGCCTCTAATTGTCTTTTCATTTGTTTGTCTACTGTCCATGATTCGCTTTCATAGGTCAGAGTTGGTTCTGTATAGCACCGATGAACTCTTTTTCTCACTTCTATTGACATAGATTTTTTTCATTTTCTGAAATGCTATTTTGGCCTGAGCTATTCTGCTTATTAGGGTGTCCGGTTAGCGCAATCGATAGGCGGTTGGCTTACCACGGCAACAGCCGGGGTTCGTAATCCTGGCGAGGACACCTGGGTTTTACTAATTCCCTAAAAATTAGTAGGAGCCGCGATAGCTCAGTGGTTAGTGAACTGGACTACTACGGACAAGGGGTAGGGTTCGATCCCAACCGACGGCTCCGGGTTCACCCAGCCTTAAATGGGTACCGGATTTTTTCTGGGAAAGTAAAAAAGCAGCACGGGCGTAATACCGACCACATTACCCCAAAAATCATGTGCTGAAGGTCTGTAAAATATAGGGTCACTAACACCATATTTCCCTATACGCCACTTGGCGTGACGGGGGGTACTTTACTTTACTACTTTTATTCTGCTTATTATTTCTGTGGTGCATCTCCCATCTGATGTTATTATTGTGCCCAAGTATATGACGCGTTGCACTTGTATCAAATTTGTCCTGTTTATTTTTATGCTGCATGATGGTGATGATTGTTTCTTCGATATGACCATTACTTCTGTTTTCTTACTATTCTGACTGAGACCTATCTTGTTGCTTTCTTTTACTATTATGTCTATCATTTCTTGTAGTTCATTCTCTGTCTCTGCTATTAAGACTGTGCCATCCGCATATCACAAATTATTTATGTTGTGACCGTTGACTTCAATTCATTTTTTGTCTATTATTGATGTCATACTATTTTCGTTGTAAAGTGAAAATCATCTATATCATATATATATATTAAAGTATCTATGTTTTTCTTGTTCACTAATTAGAACATTATAGAACAAATTTCACTTGCATTTTCTTTCAAATGAACCAATGTTCCTGAATGTTTGCGAGATTTCAGTGAATCACAAACACATGTAACTATCAGTGGTGTTAGTTTTATTGTTTTGTTGATATTATCTCATGTTCTACATTAAGAAGAAGACCGTCCTGTAGAAACCTTCATCTGTGTATATGTTCTGATACAACAAGAACGCCTGCCATCCCTTTTCCCCATTCAAATACTCAGTACCAAATTGTCCGCTAATTTTTACCAATGTCGCTTTCTGCTTTTCTTCCACAACTTTTGCCTGTTATCACACAATTCCTTCAGGAAAACGAAACAAAAATTAATTGATTCATGCTGCTGGGTTGTAGCTTAAGACATGAGCTGGAAGCTCTTGAACTCTATTGACGCCGACAGATGAATATAATTGAATTTTTAGTTTCCAGTTCAGTAGAAAAATATAAGAATGTGTCCTTGTTAACTGGTAGTGCTGTGCTAGACTTTAGTTTCCACGTTATTAGTTGTCACGTTATTAGTTGTCACGTTATTAATTGCCACGTTATTATTTCCCAAGTTATTAGTTGCCACGTTATTAGTTGCGGCTTTATTAATTGCCACGTTATTATTTCCCAAGTTATTAGTTGCCACGTTATAAGTTCCCAAATTATTAGTTGCCACGTTATTATTTCCCAAGTTATTACTTCCACATTATTAGTTGTCACGTTATTAGTTCCCAAGTTATTAGTTACCACGTTATTAGTTCTCACGTTATTTTGTTCCCAAGTTATTATTTCCCAAGTTATTAGTTCCCAAGTTATTAGTTGCCACGTTATTATTTCCCAAGTTATTACTTCCCACATTATTAGTTGTCACGTTATTAGTTCTCAAATTATTAGTTACCACGTTATTAGTTCTCGCGTTATTTTGTTCCCAAGTTATTATTTCCCAAGTTATTAGTTCCCAAGTTGTTAGTTGTCATGTTATTATTTCCCAATTTATTATTTCCCAAGTTGTTAGTTGTCACGTTATTATTTCCCAAGTTATTAGTTCCCAAGTTGTTAGTTGTCATGTTATTATTTCCCAAGTTGTTAGTTGTCACGTTATTATTTCCCAAGTTATTAGTTCCCAAGTTGTTAGTTGTCATGTTATTATTTCCCAAGTTGTTAGTTGTCACGTTATTATTTCCCAAGTTATTAGTTCCCAAGTTATTAGTTACCACGTTATTATTTCCCAAGTTATTAGTTCCCACGTTATTAGTTGCCATCACTCTGATGATATCCTGGCACTGAAGAACACCACGGTACAATAAGTAGTCAAAACTTGTTTTTCTTGTTGTTGTTTCAAGTACATATTTTTTTGTGTCTTGTATGTTTGTTCCTGCTAAAACTCTATTGAGGTGAAACGTTTTTTTTCCCCTCTCCAGCTTTGACCTTTGACGAAGTTCCTAGAGACTAGGGACTGAATTTTGCGTCTTAATCCATTTTTCCCTGGCAACCATGTGCACAGGGGTACCTCGCCGCACAGGCAGATAACTCCCACTTCAGAGGTACTCATATTTTTTTTTCCGTCAATGAGTAATTGACGTTTCAAGCCGGGCCTCGCTGCTGAGACCAGGGGTGGTTGCCGCAGAGAGAAATCATAAATATAAATCCCAACCGGTGTAGCCGGGATTTGAACCCACAACCTGTCTGTCTTGAAGCCGGCGTCTTGCCTCGAGACCAACCAGTCCCATAAACGTTGTTCTAATTTGTGTTGTCCTGTTATAAGGTAAAGTCCTAACCATACAGTTTTATTTTTCTATTTTTATTCTATTTCATTTGTTTCATTTCTCCTATTGAATGCCTGCACTGACATGCCTATTGTATATAGCTTCCCATGTATCTAAAGTGATCTCCGTCTAGCGCATCTGCTCTGAACGTAACTTTCTTTGAACTGTTAGCTTTTATCATGCAGGTTCTCACGCTCCTATATAGTTCGTGTTGAGTGATGAAAGGACCTAACATGTGCGAACCTGCAATCTTTGATTACACTCAAAAGTTCTCTTCAATAAATTGTATATAGAGACATCAGTGAAAATGACTGGGAACATCTGGCAAGTGATTGCACATCATGGAGAGCATGTATAAGGGATGGTATAACATCATTTGAGACTGTAAAAAAAAAGTAAAGTACCCCTGTCACGCCAAAAGGCGTATAGGGAATACGGTGTTAGTGACCATACATTTTAAAGACCTTCAGCACATGATTTGTGGGGTAATGTGGTCGGTATTACGCCCGTGCCGATTTACTTTCCCAGAAAAAATCCGGTACCCATTAAAGGCGGGGTGAACCGGAAGCCGTAGGTTGGGATCGAACCCTACCTCTTGTCCTTTGTAGTCCAGTTCACTTACCGCTGAGCTATCGCGGCTCCCATTTGAGACTGTGCTAAGGCAAAACTTAGAAGCGAAAAGACTCATAAAAAAGATGGAAAACCCTGTAGGCCTGACTTTTTCATTCTGTGACCGCGTGTGTTTGTCAAACATTGGTAGAATTAGCCACGAGAGAAGCTGTTCGACAAAAACAAAACCTTAAAAAAAAAAAATTAAACAATAGCCTCCACTAGACCGTCTGACAAGACGAAAAGGGCCATATACACAATAGCCTCCAGTAGACCGTCTGACAAGACGAAAAGGGCCATATACACAATAGCCTCCACTAGACCGTCTGGCAAGACGAAAAGCACCATTTACACAATAACCTCCACTAGACCGTCTGACAAGACAAAAAGGGCCATATACACAATAGCCTCCACTAGACCGTCTGACAAGACGAAAAGCGCCATATACACAATAGCCTCCACTAGACCGTCTGACAAGACAAAAAGGGCCATATACACAATAGCCTCCACTAGACCGTCTGACAAGACAAAAAGGGCCATATACACAATAGCCTCCACTAGACCGTCTGACAAGACGAAAAGGGTCATATACACAATAGCCTCCACTAGACCGTGTGACAAGACGAAAATGGCCATATACACAATAGCCTCCACTAGACCGTCTGACAAGACAAAAAGGGCCATATACACTATAGCCTCCACTAGACCGTCTGACAAGACGAAAAGGGCCATATACACAATAGCCTCCACTAGACCGTCTGACAAGACGAAAAGGGCCATATACACAATAGCCTCCACTAGACCGTCTGACAAGACGAAAAGGGCCATATACACAATAACCTCCACTAGAACGTCTGACAAGACAAAAAGGGCCATATACACAATAACCTCCACTAGACCGTCTGACAAGACAAAAAGGGCCATATACACAATAGCCTCCACTAGGCTGTCTGGCAAGACGAAAAGGGCCATATACACAATAGCCTCCACTAGACCGTCTGACAAGACAAAAAGGGCCATATACACAATAGCCTCCACTAGGCTGTCTGGCAAGACAAAAAGGGCCATATACACAATAGCCTCCACTAGACCGTCTGACAAGACGAAAAGGGCCATATACACAATAGCCTCCACTAGACCGTCTGACAAGACGAAAAGGGCCATATACACAATAGTCTCCACTAGACCGTCTGACAAAACGAAAAGAGCCATATGTAGACATCAGTGACGCCACATCTGTACACTACCAGGGCTGAATGAGGTCAGCGAATCATAGCTGACTAATTACGCCAGGATCAGCAAGAACAAGAGCTAACCAAGAACCTACACACGATATCCCTGGAAACAAACCAACCAGTCCACTCAAGACAGCAGGGATCGAATAGGAAGTCAACCCGATGTTCAAAGATGCCATGTCGAGGTTGCATTGGTTGAACCGGAAGGCGCCAAATATTTGTAGGCGCTGTAAACTAAATACAACGCATGTACGCCTGCTCAGCGACTTTTTAAGGATGAACACTGACGAATGGTCATTGGATGAGTACGAGAAAGAAAGTGAAAAGTCCCCGAAACAAGTGAGTAAAGAAGAAAGAAAGTAAAGAAAGAAAGAAAGAAAGAAAATTAAGAAAGAAAGAAAGAAAGAAAGAAAGAAAGGAAGGAAGAAAGAAAGTAAATAAAGTGAATGGTAGCTCACTGTCCTGTGTAAATTAATGGCCTTTTTAAGCCAAGCAACAACATATACGGTTCTATAATATTCAAATCTTCCAAAAGTATTATATGTACTTTCATCTCATGTTTTTGACATTCTATTTCCTCATTCTTTCGACTCCATCAAGTACATTTACCTGATTTTCTGTATCTTATTTTTATTGCAATTTGTTTTAACTTCATTTCCGATATCATCACTTTCAGCTGCTGGTGATTATCCTATTGTTTATAATTCTGCATCGCCTGGTGGTTTATTTGTTCCCATCAATATCTTATCACTTGTTTCTTTAAATTTTCTTTGTCGTCGCTGTGCTTTTGTTTACATTTTTTTTTTTTTTCATTTTCGATAATTCTTTTCTAGAGCGTCATTCTGTTTTTGTCTTCATACCTAATCAGTCTAATACATTTGTAGGGAACAGGCTAATAATTGCAATGCTGCGTCAAAGCTGGTAGCAAAAATCCAGTGGTGGGGTGTGTTAGACACTCCAAGGTATGGTGACAGCTTTACAAAGAAGGAACACAACACAATGCTGACGTTTCGGCCTGTGGCCTTCTTCAGAAAACAAGGACAACGACAACAAACGATGAAGCACAATTATCTATAAGTACATGGGCCGCGATAGCTCAGTGGTTAGTGAACTGGACTACAAAGGACAAGGGGTAGGGTTCGATCCCACACGACGGCTTCCGGGTTCACCCAGCCTTAAATTGGTACCGGATTGTTTTCTGGGAAAGTAAAGCAGCACGGGCGTAATACCGACCACATTACCCCAAAATCATGTGTTGATGGTCTGTAAAATATAGGATCACAAAAACCATATTTCCCTATACGCCACTTGGCGTGACGGGGTTTTTTTACTTTTTACATGTTAGATGATCAGGAGAATGGAGAGGTGGACAGAAAAGAAGAGAAGAAAGTAGGATGTTGAAATAAGAAAGGAGGCTACATGAGGGGAGGTAGGATGAAAGTCAAGATGTGTAGAATAGAAAGATAAGAAAAATGAGGAAGAAATAGAAATGTCAATAGTACAAAGTGGATAATGTATCGTAAAACATATAAGAAAAATCAAACACTTAGCTGGGA
Organism: Megaustenia siamemsis; assembly: GCA_032433765.1. NCBI lineage: Eukaryota > Metazoa > Mollusca > Gastropoda > Stylommatophora > Ariophantidae > Megaustenia > Megaustenia siamemsis. Next base: position 30,294,497 of record JAVIAB010000025.1, on the reverse strand, counting down.
TAACTTGACTGTCCGATGTGAAGCAATCGAGAGAATGATAGGGATATACACAAGGCATAGAACAGGATCCTGGGGAAACGATAGAGAGGGGAGGAGGAGGGTTAATTAGGGGGGATGGGGAGAGAAGAAAAGGCGGGTAGCCAGACTAGTGTGAAAACACTGGTGGAAATAAGTAGAAAGAAACCACAACAGAGGCTAGGGTAAGGCATGTCAGCGACCAGACAAAGGGCGGTAGGAGTAGAAGACAATAGGTCCCATAAAATGAATGGAGCCTAACAGAGGGGAAAGATCCAAACAAGGGAATCGGAGAAGTAAAAGACAAGGGGGAGAACTGGGGGATGAGCAACAGAGGTAGTCATAGGTGGGCTAAAAATAGCAGGATAGCTCAGTGGTTAGTGAACTGGACTATAAAGGACAAGGCGTAGGGTTCTATCCCAACCGACGGCTTCCGGATTCACCCAGCCTTAAATGGGTACCGGAATTTTTTATGTGAAAGTAAAGCGGCACGGGCGTATTACCGAACACATTACCCTGAAAATCATGTGCCGAAGGTCTGTAAAATGTATGGTCACTAACACCATATTCCCTATACGCCACTTGGCGTGACGGGGGCTCTTTACTTATTTTTACAAAAGGCATTTTGATGTCTGTACCCTTTTACTTGTAAAGTAAATGAATACAAATGCTGGAAGATGCATATAGATGCGTAGTTGATGTAAAGCTGATGATAAGAATGAACATTTAAATACAAAAAGAAAAAGTGGTAAGGTAACAGCTTTACGTAGGTGAGAAAGAAAACAAAAGTTGAACGACGTTTCGGCCTTGTAGGCCTTCAGCTGGAAAAATAAACAACAACACAAAAATATATAAAGTAAGAAAAAATGTCAAGAGCACCGTCACACCAAGTGGTAAATAGGGATTATGGTGTTGGTGACCATAATTTGTACAGCCTTCGGGAATGATTTTACGAGTAATATGGTCGGTAATATACCAGTCAACCACCAGTAGATAAAGAGATACAGCGAAGACGATGGCGATGGATAGGACACACACTACGGAAGCCAACTGAGATTATTACACAACAGGCCCTTTTTTGGAATCCCCAGGGGAAAAGACAAAGAGGAAGACCAAGGAATTCTTGGAGAAGACAAATAGAAGCAGAGATGAAGATGATGGGGAAGACATGGAATGATCTTAAAAGAATGGCAAAAAACAAAACGACTTGGAAAGTGTTTGTTGAAGACCTATGCTACACTGGGAGCTAAAAAAGGTAGAAGAAGAAGAAGATGGTCGGTAATACGCCCGTGCTGCATTACTTTCCAGAAACATTCCGGCACCCATTTATGGCTGGGTGAACCTGAATACCGTCGATCAGGATCGAACCCGACCTCATGTCCTTTGTAGTCAAGTTCACTAACCACTGAGCCATCGCGGCTCCCTAAAATATATAAGAATATATTCAGAAATCTAACTCTTCTTTTTTCTCTTTCTCACTGATACCTAAAAGGTGTCGTGGTTATATCATTTGTCGTTCTTGAGCTGCTCGAACTGTCTGAATTAGTGATTTTCCTTTGTTGTTACATGTCTCTGTCACTGCATCTATCCATCTTCTTCTAGGTCTTCCTCTTGGTCTTTTCCCATGCATTCTCGAGAAGAACGCCCTTGATGGTGATTGGTGAGGATTCATTCTGACCAGGTGGCCCAACCATTTTAGTTGCTATTGTTCTATATATTCTTGGCAGGGTTTTGTTCCACCTATTTTTCTTATGGTTTCATTTGGTATTCTATCTCTTCTTGTGTTGTTTGTTACTTTTCTCAAGCATCGCATCTCACATGTATTGATCTTTCTTAAAAGTGATTTAGAAAGGGTCCATGTTTGACTTTCATAGCACAAAACTGGTATGAAAATGTTATTTATCATTTGTTGTTTAGCTGCTAAAAATCTGACTACTTGACGATAATTGATAGACTCTTAAACAAATCTGTATGCATTAGTAACGGGTTGAGGCATAAAAATGCGAAGCTGCAATATATCTGAATGTGAGGAAAAATAAAAAAATAAAAAAATGGTATGTAAGAAGCTTTACGTGATAAGTGGACGACATAGACTAAACAACGTTTCGGCCCAATAGGCCTTCATCAGGAACAAACAAAAAAAAACACACACACAAAACTAATAACGAAACAACCAAAACAAAAACGATCGAAATGTGTTAAAGAAAACAAAAATAACTATCCTGTCAAAACAAAAGAAAATAGCAACCAAGTGCGGCTGTCGTGAACGTAGAGAAACGTGCCAAAATGTGCGTAAATGCACACAGAACCAGAGGAGTTCACACAGGTAAAAAAAAGGACATAGCTTTCTCTACTGCACATATTTGGGTTCTTTGGTCTACTTACTATGCCATGCTATTTATAGTTCTTCTCCTCTAGTCCCTTATGAGACACTTCGGTGTTCTCCTCTATACCTGTGCTCCTTACCCCTCATTTGTTTTTATTGTACCCCACTCTTAGACATCTCAGTCTTACTTTTGAACACCTGTTAGTCTATTATTCGATTGTATTGCAATCCTTTGTGTTTGCACACTGACCCCTGTGTGAACTCCTCTGGTTCTGTGTACATTTACGCACTTTTTGGCACGTTTCTCTACGTTCACGACAGCCGCATTTGGTTGCTATTTTCTTTTGTTTTGACAGGATAGTTATTTTTGTTTTCTTTAACACATTTCGATCGTTTTTGTTTTGGTTGTTTCGTTATTAGTTTTGTGTGTGTGTTTTTTTGTTTGTTCCTGATGAAGGCCTATTGGGCCGAAACGTTTAGTCTGTGTCGTCCACTTATCACGTAAAGCTTCTTACATACCATTTTTTATATTTTTATATTTTTCCTCTGTATGCATTACCCTGTCAGCCGGCCTTATTAATTTCAGCCGAGTCGTTGTTTGACCAAGCTCTGGACCACAGGGGAGTGACTTATTTTCCTTTTTTGATAATATAGCATATTATCGCCATGTAGTTAAAGATATGTGTTATATCCTGACATATTTATATGTTGTTTTCTTTAGAAAGCAAAATGGCGAACGTGGCAAGAGGAAACAGACTCAGGCATAGCAGTTTCGTGGGTAAATAGCGGATACATAGAAGATGGAATATATCAAGAAACAACGATGTCTTCATCTTCTTCTTCTATCATGTCAGCTCCCTGTGGAGCTTAGGTCTTCAACAAACACTTTCAGCTCCCTGTGGAGCTTAGGTCTTCAACAAACACTTTCAGCTCCCTGTGGAGCTTAGGTCTTCAACAAACACTTTCAGCTCCCTGTGGAGCTTAGGTCTTCAACAAACACTTTCAGCTCCCTGTGGAGCTTAGGTCTTCAACAAACACTTTCAGCTCCCTGTGGAGCTTAGGTCTTCAACAAACACTTTCCAAGTCGTTCTATTTTTGCCATTCGTTTAAGATCATTCAATGTCTTCCCCATCATCTTCATCTCTGATTTCATCATGTTTCTGCACCACACAAGAATGTTGAAAAGATATAACATTTTGCTATTCTTATTTCAACCTGCACTATCACAACAAGAGGCAGAGCGGAATGGTGGTCCATGGTAGCCAATCTTCGATGCGGAGACGACATTCAATGATGATATATATTATGTATCTTATGACGGATGTTTGTCAACATAATCGTCTTGTGATCATCGCTAGATTAATAACAAACAAAAAGAAAAAGAAGACGCTAAAGGAGATGTAGAAAGAGATGAAGACGCAAAAATTGAAGCAAAGAAGTAGACGAATTGGGAGAAGTAGAAGCAGGAGATGAAAGAGAAGTAGAAAAAGAAGTAAGTAAAGAAGTAAAGTACCCCCCGTCACGCCAAGTGGCGTATAGGGAAATATGGTGTTAGTGACCCTATATTTTACAGACCTTCAGCACATGATTTTTGGGGTAATGTGGTCGGTATTACGCCCGTGCTGCTTTACTTTCCCAGAAAAAATCCGGTACCCATTTAAGGCTGGGTGAACCCGGAGCCGTCGGTTGGGATCGAACCCTACCCCTTGTCCGTAGTAGTCCAGTTCACTAACCACTGAGCTATCGCGGCTCCCACTAATTTTTAGGGAATTAGTAAAACCCAGGTGTCCTCGCCAGGGTACGAACCCCGGCTGTTGCCGTGGTAAGCCAACCGAGAAAAAGAAGTAATAGAAGAAAAATCACAAGAAGAAGAAATAAAGAAGAATATGCAGAAGAGTTTGACGAAGAAGAAGATTATTATGGTGAAAGCAATTGTTGTCAACATTCTGGACGGAAACCTGATCCTAGAATCTATATTATCAACTCAGCCAACGCTTTTCACATTTTTCTAGTCTACGAAATCAACGACTGATCTAACAGAATGAAGCTCACTGGAGACCAGGATTTAATTTTCTCTCCACTTTGATTACACATTTTTTTTCTCCTTCATAATTTGATGCTGACATTTGACACAGGATCAAGTCTTCGGTTAATACGATCTTATATCGTCTACGACTTACCAGCAAAGGTAAACAACAAAGCCAGCAAATTAAGGAGAAACAAAAAAAATGCTTAAATAATGTCGAAAATAATTTAGGTCAGTGTTTCTCACAATGAGACACTTGTACCCTGGTTTCTTCCTACACGCTATACTATAATTAAAAGTTTGATTTTTATTTGTTGAGTTATTTGTGGGTTATCATCATTGCACTCTGATCATGCCCATAGGTGCTCAGATCCCCTCCTAAAAAATTCCGGCAGTGTCCAGTTAGTGATGACTCCAGTTGGTTTTTGGTTTCAAGTGATTTTTGATGGTCAAAAATATAAGAGATTGAAACCATTGGACCAGATCTGCTCAGATACTAACAGGCACAGAGATCAGCAAAAGGAAAGGGAGGCGGGGAGGGATTGTTTGACCACATATTGCGAAGATCACAATATATAAGGCGTAATATAAATATATATACGGAGTAAGCCAACATCTAACCAACATTATTAAAAGTCTCTACGCCAACAGCAGCTGCAGGGTCAGAACAGCAGCAGGCTACACAGACCACTTCGAAGTTAGATCAGGTGTAAGACAGGGGTGCGTACTATCCCCCCTACTGTTTATTACATACATGGACCATATATGCAAGCTAGCCAACCCACCAGAGACAGAGGAGATCAACGAGCTTCTATTTGCAGACGACCAGGCACTAATATATGAAACAATAGAAGACCTACAAGAACACTTAAACAAACTCAACATTTCAGGCATAAAATACAACATGAAAATCAACATCAACAAAACAGAAGTCATGAATGTCGCCAAAAATAAACAGAACATCAACATAACTATAGAAGGCAGACAACTAAAACAAGTAGAGGAATTCAAACATCTAGGAAGTCTAATGACAAACGATAATTCCCAAACAGCAGAGATAGAATCAAGATGCAACAAAGCTTGTCAAATCATCGGACAGTTATCACCACTATTGTCCAACAAGGAAATAACTCTGGAGGCAAAACGAGCACTCTACAATACAATCTTCATCCCAACGTTGTGCTACCAATGCCAGACCTGGACCCTAGATGCAAGAACAATAAGAAAAATAACCTCTACTGAGATGAAATGTGTTAGACGAATGACAGGAAACAGTCTGAGAGATAAGATCAGAAATGAAGAACTGAGAAAAAAGCTAGGAATAGCCCCAGCCATAGAATATATAAGGAAACAACAGATAAAATGGTTCGGCCACGTGACAAGGCAGAAAGAACAAAACACATCACAACGAGCCTTCAACAAACGTTGTGAGAACAACAGACCCAAGGGTCGACCACGAAAAAGATGGATCGATGGAATAGTAGAAGCACTAGGAAACATAACAGCAGCAGAGGCGAACAGAAGAGCAAAAGACCGCAAATTATATCTCCCATCGACACTGAAAGGCAGATGAGGAAGGAAAGAGGAAGCAGAAGAAGAGAGAAGGGATGGATTGAACACATTGCGAAAATCACAATATATAAGGCATTCAGAGAAGGGATGGATTGAGCACATTGCGAAGATCACAATATAGCACGAATAGTAGTTCCCAGTGTCTATATACTGGGTACAAATAATAATACATAAATATTATTATATGGGGAACTTCCGAGGCGATAATAGGGAATAATAGAACAAAGAAGTATGTGTTAGCACTCGGAAAAATTGACAGACAAACAACAATAGAAAAAAACGAAGAACAATACATAGTCCGAAGTGGGATCGAACCCGTACTCAGTGGCACCGCGCCTTGCCACGAGAAGCCGAACGCTTGGCACACTACCACGCAGCCAACTAAAAAATTGGCTATTGCAGTAGTGTCTTACACGATGACGTTCTCAATGACTATAGCATAGGGTAACGATCACAGACCGGAAATAAATTGTATATTTGTACTTTCCAACGTTTTTGAGAACGTCATCGTGTAAGACACTACTGCAATAGCCAATTTTTTAGTTGGCTGCGTGGTAGTGTGCCAAGCGTTCGGCTTCTCGTGGCAAGGCGCGGTGCCACTGAGTACGGGTTCGATCCCACTTCGGACTATGTATTGTTCTTCGTTTTTTTCTATTGTTGTTTGTCTGTCAATTTTTCCGAGTGCTAACACATACTTCTTTGTTCTATTATTCCCTATTATCGCCTCGGAAGTTCCCCATATAATAATATTTATGTATTATTATTTGTACCCAGTATATAGACACTGGGAACTACTATTCGTGCTGTTTCGTCCAATAAATGTTTGTCTACAACACAAGTATTCAGCCCTACTGGGAGATACTTGCATTAATAGGAAAGTACAAATATACAATTTATTTCCGGTCTGTGATCGTTACCCTATGCTATAGTCATTGAGAACGTCATCGTGTAAGACACTACTGCAATAGCCAATTTTTTAGTTGGCTGCGTGGTAGTGTGCCAAGCGTTCGGCTTCTCGTGGCAAGGCGCGGTGCCACTGAGTACGGGTTCGATCCCACTTCGGACTATGTATTGTTCTTCGTTTTTTTCTATTGTTGTTTGTCTGTCAATTTTTCCGAGTGCTAACACATACTTCTTTGTTCTATTATTCCCTATTATCGCCTCGGAAGTTCCCCATATAATAATATTTATGTATTATTATTTGTACCCAGTATATAGACACTGGGAACTACTATTCGTGCTGTTTCGTCCAATAAATGTTTGTCTACAACACAAGTATTCAGCCCTACTGGGAGATACTTGCATTAATAGGAAAGTACAAATATACAATTTATTTCCGGTCTGTGATCGTTACCCTATGCTATAGTCATTGAGAACGTCATCGTGTAAGACACTACTGCAATAGCCAATTTTTTAGTTGGCTGCGTGGTAGTGTGCCAAGCGTTCGGCTTCTCGTGGCAAGGCGCGGTGCCACTGAGTACGGGTTCGATCCCACTTCGGACTATGTATTGTTCTTCGTTTTTTTCTATTGTTGTTTGTCTGTCAATTTTTCCGAGTGCTAACACATACTTCTTTGTTCTATTATTCCCTATTATCGCCTCGGAAGTTCCCCATATAATAATATTTATGTATTATTATTTGTACCCAGTATATAGACACTGGGAACTACTATTCGTGCTGTTTCGTCCAATAAATGTTTGTCTACAACACAAGTATTCAGCCCTACTGGGAGATACTTGCATTAATAGGAAAGTACAAATATACAATTTATTTCCGGTCTGTGATCGTTACCCTATGCTATAGTCATTGAGAACGTCATCGTGTAAGACACTACTGCAATAGCCAATTTTTAGTTGGCTGCGTGGTAGTGTGCCAAGCGTTCGGCTTCTCGTGGCAAGGCGCGGTGCCACTGAGTACGGGTTCGATCCCACTTCGGACTATGTATTGTTCTTCGTTTTTTTCTATTGTTGTTTGTCTGTCAATTTTTCCGAGTGCTAACACATACTTCTTTGTTCTATTATTCCCCATCATCACAATATATAAGGCAGTCAGAGAAGGGATGGACTGACCACATATTGCGAAGATCACAATATATAAGACAGTCAGAGAAGGGATGGACTGACCACATATTGCGAAGATCACAATATATAAGGTAATCAGAGAAGGGATGGATTGACCACATATTGCGAAGATCACAATATATAAGACAGTCAGAGAAGGGATGGACTGACCACATATTGCGAAGATCACAATATATAAGACAGTCAGAGAAGGAATGGATTTATCACATATTGCGAAGATCACAATATATAAGGTAATCAGAGAAGGGATGGATTGACCACATATTGCGAAGATCACAATATATAAGACAGTCAGAGAAGGGATGGATTGACCACATATTGCGAAGATCACAATATATAAGACAGTCAGAGAAGGGATGGATTGACCACATATTGCGAAGATAGCAATATATAAGACAGTCAGAGAAGGAATGGATTTATCACATATTGCGAAGATCACAATATATAAGGTAATCAGAGAAGGGATGGATTGACCAGATATTGCGAAGATCACAATATATAAGACAGTCAGAGAAGGGATGGATTGACCACATATTGCGAAGATCACAATATATAAGACAGTCAGAGAAGGGATGGATTGACCACATATTGCGAAGATAGCAATATATAAGACAGTCAGAGAAGGGATGGATTGACCACATATTGCGAAGATCACAATATATAAGACAGTCAGAGAAGGAATGGATTGAACACATTGCAAAGATCACAATATATAAGACAGTCATAGAAGGGATGGATTGACCACATTGCGAAGATCACAATATATAAGACAGTCAGAGAAGAGATGGATTGACCACATATTTCGAAGATCACAATATATAAGACACTCAGAGAAGGAATGGATTGACCACATATTGCAAAGATCACAATATATAAGACAGAGAAGGGATGGATTGAACACATTGCGAAGATCACAATATATAAGGCAGTCAGAGAAGGGATGTATTGAACACATTGCGAAGATCACAATATATAAGGCAGTCAGAGAAGGGATGGATTGACCACATATTGCAAAGATCACAATATATAAGACAGTCAGAGAAGGAATGGATTGAACACATTGCAAAGAGCACAATATATAAGACAGTCAGAGAAGGGATGGATTGACCACATATTGCGAAGATCACAATATATAAAGCAGTCAGAGAAGGGATGGATTGAACACATTGCGAAGATCACAATATATAAGACAGTCAGAGAAGGGATGGATTGACCACATATTGCGAAGATCACAATATATAAGGCAGTCAGAGAATGGATGGATTGACAACATTGCGAAGATCACAATATATAAGACAGTCAGAGAGGGGATGGATTGACCACATATTGCGAAGATCACAATATATAAGACAGTCAGAGAAGGAATGGAATGACCACATATTGCAAAGATCACAATATATAAGACAGTCAGAGAAGGGATGGATTGACCACATATTGCGAAGATCACAATATATAAGACAGTCAGAGAAGGGATGAATTGAACACATTGCAAAGATCACAATATATAAGACAGTCAGAGAATGGATGGATTGACCACATATTGCGAAGATCACAATATATAAGACAGTCAGAGAAGGGATGGATTGACCACATATTGCAAAGATCACAATATATAAGACAGTCAGAGAAGGGATGGATTGATCACATATTGCGAAGATCACAATATATAAGACAGTCAGAGAAGGGATGGATTGATCACATATTGCGAAGATCACAATATATAAGGCAGTCAGAGAAGGGATGGATTGAACACATTGCGAAGATCACAATATATAAGGCAGTCAGAGAAGGGATGGATTGACCACATATTGCGAAGATCACAATATATAAGACAGTCAGAGAAGGAATGGATTGAACACATTGCAAAGATCACAATATATAAGACAGTCAGAGAAGGGATGGATTGACCACATATTGCGAAGATCACAATATATAAGACAGTCAGAGAAGGGATGGATTGACCACATATTGCGAAGATCACAATATATAAGACAGTCAGAGAAGGATGGATTGACCACATATTGCGAAGATCACAATATATAAGACAGTCAGAGAAGGGATGGATTGAACACATTGCGAAGATCACAATATATAAGACAGTCAGAGAAGTGATGGATTGACAACATATTGCGAAGATCACAATATATAAGACAGTCAGAGAAGGGATGGATTGACCACATATTGCGAAGATCACAATATATTAGACAGTCAGAGAAGGAATGGATTGAACACATTGCGAAGATCACAATATATAAGGCAGTCAGAGAAGGGATGGATTGACCACATATTGTGAAGATCACAATATATAGGACAGTCAGAGAAGGGATGGATTGACAACATTGCGAAGATCACAATATATAAGACAGTCAGAGAAGGGATGGACTGACCACATATTGCGAAGATCACAATATATAAGACAGTCAGAGAGGGGATGGATTGACCACATATTGCGAAGATCACAATATATAAGACAGTCAGATAAGGAATGGATTGACCACATATTGCGAAGATCACAATATATAAGACAGTCTGAGAAGGGATGGATTGAACACATTGCGAAGATCACAATATATAAGGCAGTCAGAGAAGGAATGGATTGAACACATTGCGAAGATCACAATATATAAGACAGTCAGAGAAGGAATGGATTGAACACATTGCGAAGATCACAATATATAAGGCAGTCAGAGAAGGAATGGATTGAACACATTGCAAAGATCACAATATATAAGACAGTCATAGAAGGGATGGATTGAACACATTGCGAAGATCACAATATATAAGACAGTCAGAGAAGGAATGGATTGAACACATTGCGAAGATCACAATATATAAGACAGTCAGAGAAGGAATGGATTGAACACATTGCGAAGATCACAATATATAAGACAGTCAGAGAAGGAATGGATTGAACACATTGCGAAGATCACAATATATAAGACAGTCAGAGAAGGAATGGATTGAACACATTGCGAAGATCACAATATATAAGGCAGTCAGAGAAGGAATGGATTGATCACATTCCGAAGATCACAATATATAAGGCAGTCAGAGAAGGAATGGATTGAACACATATTGCGAAGATCACAATATATAAGACAGTCAGAGAAGGAATGGATTGAACACATATTGCGAAGATCCCAATATATAAGACAGTCAGAAAAGGGATGGATTGACCACACATTGCGAAGGTCACAATATATAAGACACTCAGAGAAGGGATGTATTTACCACACATTGCGAAGATCACAATATATAAGACACTCAGAGAAGGGATGTATTTACCACACATTGCGAAGATCACAATATATAAGACAGTCAGAGAAGGAATGGATTGAACACATATTGCGAAGATCACAATATATAAGACAGTCAGAGAAGGAATGGATTGAACACATATTGCGAAGATCACAATATATAAGACAGTCAGAGAAGGAATGGATTGAACACATATTGCGAAGATCACAATATATAAGGCAGTCAGAGAAGGAATGGATTGAACACATATTGCGAAGATCACAATATATAAGACAGTCAGAGAAGGGATGGATTGAACACATATTGCGAAGATCACAATATATAAGACAGTCAGAGAAGGAATGGATTGAACACATATTGCGAAGATCACAATATATAAGGCAGTCAGAAGACTATATAGTAAGGTCAAGGTTAAGGAATACACATAAATGCTTCAAAATACGAAACTGCAGTGAAGCTAACTGTGAAGCTAACAGTGAAGCTAACAGTGAAGCTAACAGTGAAGCTAATAGTGAAGCTAACACTAAAGCTAACAGTGAAGCTAACAGTGAAACTAACAGGGAAGCTAACAGCGAAGCTAACAGTGAAGCTAACAGTGAAGCTAACAGTAAAGCTAACAGTAAAACTAACAGTGAAGCTAACAGTGAAGCTAACAGTAAAGCTAACAGTAAAGCTAATAGTGAAGCTAACAGTAAAGCTAACAGAAAAGCTAACAGTAAAGCTAACAGTAAAGCTAACAGAAAAGCTAACAGTAAAGCTAACAGTAAAGCTAACAGTAAAGCTAACAGTACAGCTAACAGTGAAGCTAACAGTAAAGCTAACAGTGAAGCTAACAGTTAAGTTAACAGTTAAGCTAACAGTGAAGCTAACAGTAAAGCTAACAGTAAAGCTAACAGTACAGCTAACGGTAAAGCTAACAGTGAAGCTAACAGTGACGCTAACAGTAAAGCTAACAGTAACGCTAACAGTAAAGCTAACAGTAAAGCTATCAGTAAAGCTAACAGTAAAGCTAACAGTGAAGCTAACAGTAAATCTAACAGTAAAGCTAACAGTGACGCTAACAGTGACGCTAACAGTGACGCTAACAGTAAAGCTAACAGTAAAGCTAACAGTAAAGCTAACAGTGACGCTAACAGTGACACTAACAGTGACGCTAACAGTGACGCTAACAGTGTAGCTAACAGTGACGCTAACAGTGACGCTAACAGTGACGCTAACAGTGACGCTAACAGTAAAGCTAACAGTGACGCTAACAGTAAAGCTAACAGTGACGCTAACAGTGACGCTAACAGTGAAGCTAACAGTGACGCTAACAGTGACGCTATCAGTGACGCTAACAGTGACGCTAACAGTGACGCTAACAGTAAAGCTAACAGTGACGCAAACAGTAAAGCTAACAGTGACGCTAACAGTAAAGCTAACAGTGACGCTAACAGTAAAGCTAACAGTGACGCTAAGAGTGACGCTAACAGTGACGCTAACAGTGACACTAACAGTGACGCTAACAGTAAAGCTAACAGTGACGCTAACAGTGACGCTAACAGTGACGCTAACAGTGACGCTAACAGTGACGCTAACAGTGACGCTAACAGTGACGCTAACAGTAAAGGCAAATGAAGAAAATATATAAATAATAAACGGCAAAAGCTTCAAGTCACATGTGGACAACACCAATCAGAACGACGTTTCGGCGAAAATACATTTTTGTACGTGTGTTGTATGTTTGTCCTGTTGAAGGCCCTTGCGCCGAAACGTCTTTCTGATTTGTGGTGTCAACTTGTTACGTGAAGCTTTAATCATCCCATTTTTCTCTAGATATATCTGTTCATTTATCCAGTCAGAGAACTGGTATCCATAAGGAACTGGGATAGTTTGAATGTAAAAAAGTGGACGTAAAGACAAAACTGTGGAGACACTCAAAACGTGTAGAATGGTCGAGGAATCTGTTGGGGAAATGTAGAACAGAACGGGGTCTGTTGACATAAATGAATCAATTCAGAGGAAGAGGTATGTTTACAGCACTCGGAAAACATGACAAATAATCAACAACAGAAAAAAATATGGACCAAGGACCCTTGGTCCATATTTTTTTTTTTTTTCTGTTGTTGATTATTTGTCATTTTTTCCGAGTGCTGTAAACATACCTCTTCCTCTGAATTGATTCACTGATTATCGCCTCGGATGTTTCCCTCTATAATAATATTCATTTATTATTATGTGTCTCCTCTGTTGACATAATGTGATAGTAGCCTGTTGCTTCATGAAGAATTGAAAGGAATGAATCAGGTTTAGTTTCAAGAGCTAGTGTCTGTGTAATCAGCACATTTACGTATCCACTCAGCTACGTTCCTATTCATTATCATCGAGTACCATCTCCGCAACGAAGGTTGGCTACCATGGAGCGCCATTCTGCTCTGTCTTTTACTTTGATGGTGCAGGTTGTCATAGGCTGGTTTGTCCATCTTTTGATGTTACTCGTCCATGTTAGCCTTGGTCTGCCTCTACCTTTTTTACCTTGTATTTTCCCCTCCAGGATTACTTTTAGTAGGCTGTTGTGTCTTTTAACATGGCCCAAAAATCGCATTTGTCTTGTTTGAATTGTGTTTAGTAATTCTCTCTTCATTTTTAGTTGTTTTAAAACTTCATCGTTTGTTTTCTTTTCTTTCCATCCAATTCTACCTATTCTTCTATAAATCCACATTTCAAAGGCTTCAATTTCTGTACTGTTTTCTTGTCTAATGTCCATGTTTCTGCCCCATATAGGAATATTGAGAAGACATAACATTTATAGCGCTAATAATACTAATAATGATAACCATAATATTAAGTAACTTATATTCGTGACAATGAAACCTTTATCACATTGTTGGGGTCGCGTTCAAAATAAAAAGACTAAACTATGATCATAAACAAGAATAATACTTAAAACCTTCTTGTTTCTTGAATTCCTCTGTTAGTGTTTCTTCTAAGGTTTTCCTTGATTCTTGATCTTTTTTTTTAACTTTTATTGTCTGTTCTTTTTGCTTCTTTTGTTTGTTTGCATATCTTCTCTTTGTTTTTGCCTGTCTGAGTGGAATCATAACCATTTTGTGGTCCGTGTCGTCTGTGATACAAGAGGTGGGTCTGCTGTCGGTTACTCTTTTCTTGTTCTGTTTTCTTGATTGTATAAAACCTGTTTTGTGTCGTTCCATTTGTATCAGGTGTATACTTGCGACTCTCTATGTTTGAAGAATGTTTGGGTGATAAACAAATCATTTTTATTACATAATTTCAGTTGTATGAAATTATGTAATTTACATACTTTCATTGACATACTTTCATTTACATACTTTCATTTACATACTTTCATTTACATACTTTCATTTACATACTTTCATTTACTTACTTTCATTTACATACTTTCATTTACATACTTTCATTTACATACTTTCATTTACATACTTTCATTTACTTACTTTCATTTACTTACTTTCATTTACATACTTTCATTTACATACTTTCATTTACATACTTTCATTTACTTACTTTCATTTACATACTTTCATTTACATACTTTCATTTACTTACTTTCATTTACATACTTTCATTTACTTACTTTCATTTACTTACTTTCATTTACTTACTTTCATTTACATACTTTCATTTACATACTTTCATTTACTTACTTTCATTTACTTACTTTCATTTACTTACTTTCATTTACATACTTTCATTTACATACTTTCATTTACTTACTTTCATTTACATACTTTCATTTACTTACTTTCATTTACTTACTTTCATTTACATACTTTCATTTACTTACTTTCATTTACTTACTTTCATTTACTTACTTTCATTTACATACTTTCCAGTACTTACTTAAAAAAATATTCCTCATTGTGAGAATTGAACCGTATACTTTTTGACAGTGAAGTATGCACCTTAACCTCACCATGCCGACCATCTCACTCAAACAGTTTTAGAACCGTTCCAACGACAAAATCTGGCATCACCATTATCATCATCTAATCCCAGAGAACATCTGCGTGTCAAGCATGGGAACAACGTCCGTCTCACTTGTCCAATACTGCAGCCAGACAGTCAGTGAATCCGAAACCTGTCAACAAGGCGCGCCTCCCAGCACCAGAGCTGGAAGTTGTCAGCGACCCACAGCTGATGGCTTGCGCCAGGATCGGTGAACCAAAACCATCCAGACCCTGTTCCACCTCTCCGCGGTGCCTCCAGTAACAGACTAACCTGTCTAGTCTGGCCAAGCGAGCAGGGATCGAAGAGGGAAGACAACCCGGTACTCAAAAATGTCGTGCTGAAGTTGGATGTATTGGGTCGAAAGGCGCAAATATAACAGTTATACTGCAAACCACAACACAACGCAGACACGTCCACTACGTCCTTGTAAGGGCGGATGATGAAGAGGAATATTCTAGTCTACCACGATACTCTAGAATACTTTAGTCATCGGGCGAACGCAACCAACCAACCAACCAACCAACCAACCAGCCAGCCAACCAGCCAACCAGCCAGCCAGCCAGCCAGCCAGCCAGCCAACCAACCAACCAACCAACCAACCAACCAACCAGCCAGCCAGCCAGCCAGCCAGCCAACCAACCAACCAGCCAACCAACCAACCAACCAAATTAATGTTATCTTCCCACTTCATTTTAACCCCTCCCCCTTTTTTTCCTCTCCGTTCCCTTCACAACAGCCTACAATTTTATTCCATGAACCGTGATTTGTCGATCACGTGACCTGTGTTTATTTACTCCTATTGGTCAGAAGATCATGTTGTTGACAAATTACCCTGTTGCCGTTATCGTCACTGATCATGGTTGTTAGAGTTCACACGACAGCACTGCGGGCAAACCCATAGGTGTTTGGGCGCATTTAACATATTACCAGACCAATGTACAATGACAACTCCAGTAGCTCGCTGAGATAATCTTTCGTTTCTATGAAATATAATTGTTCAGTGCCTGCATGCGACAGGGCAAGATCGATCACAATACAGGAATAAGAATGTCTGGACTGTAGAAACGTACATTTCAAAACATTATCAAGAAAACGAGTCTTAGACGAGGGCAAATAGCTCGTTATCAGCGCACTGACAACAACATTCTTGACACGTTTAATTATATAAACACACATTTGTTTATGATGGCAGGTACACTAGTAATTATATAAACACACATTTGTTTATGATGGCAGGTACACTAGTAATTATATAAACACACATTTGTTTATGATGGCAGGTACACTAGTAATTATATAAACACACATTTGTTTATGATGGCAGGTACACTAGTAATTATATAAACACACATTTGTTCATGATGGCAGGTACACTAGTAATTATATAAACACACATTTGTTTATGATGGCAGGTACACTAGTAATTATATAAACACACATTTGTTCACGATGGAAGGTACACTAGTAATTATATAAACACACATTTGTTCATAATGGCAGATACACTAGTAATTATATAAACACACATTTGTTCACGATGGAAGGTACACTAGTAATTATATAAACACACATTTGTTCACGATGGCAGGTACACTAGTAATTATATAAACACACATTTGTTTATGATGGCAGGTACACAAGTAATTATATAAACACACATTTGTTCATGATGGCAGGGACACTAGTAATTATATAAACACACATGTGTACATATTAAGAGGTATACACACACATATCATTATATAATTTCCAGCCATGGATGACAGAATCAAGATCTGGAGAGCACGAGCATACCTGAAGATTAGTACAGATACAGAGCATCCATTGCACCACGTGCTCAACACAGAGAAAGGTGACAGGTTAAAAAGAGGCAAATCATGGGTGGGCCGGGCAGAAGATGTCATCAAACAGGTCTGTGGGCTTACCAATATCAGCGTTGGTGAAGAGTGGATACCGGTGCCTACGTCATTCAAGGGAACTTTCTCATGTATTGTCACACTCGACAGGAAAAGTAGGGAACAGAACCCGGTCGTGGTTAATGCTGAGGTCAACGGTCTCATCTGCGATAATACCGATGAGAAAGATGCAGTCATCTATACAGACGGATCTGTAAGACGACACGAAAGAAGTGCATGGGCATTTACAGCACGCTCAGCAGGCAGAATGGCCAAGGAAGACAGTGGTGCATACGCCATGACCACGAGTAGCATGACAATGGAGGTGATGGCAGTGACCAAGGCATTCAAATTGTTAGAGTCACAAGACTACACCCACGCATGTATACTGAGTGATTCGATGAGCATGATAAAAAAAGTGGAGGCGGGCTTTGTACGCATACAATGGGTAGAGTCGTTGCAGAAATCCAAAATACGTAAGGTCACATTTGACTATGTCCCTGGACATGCGGGAGTACGGGGAAATGAGAGACAGGTTGGCTAGCTGCGCTGTCGTTGAGGACGGGCAACCGATGGATCGGGCGGACATCATCAATGCCCTCCGAGATGTTGGAAGAGCACAGGACTTCGACAAACACAGATCAACGTCACTTCTTCGGATCATGGAAATGGGAGTTAAGATGGGCACAGCCAGAAATGAGAAACTTAGTGGCCGTGTAAGAAGACTTATCAACCAACATAGAACTGGAGTCGTCAGTCGCTGGACACTGAGGGAATTGCTGAGGAGGGGATCTGAGCACCTATGGACATGTTCGGAGTGCAATGATGATGACCCGCAAATAACTCAATAACTCAATATCATTATATAAGCACACATTTGTACATGTTAGCAGGTACACACACACATATAATTATATAAATACACATTTGTACATGTTGACAGGTAGTAAAACGTAAAACATACGTAGTAAAACGTACGTGCCAAGTGGCGTGTAGGGAATATGGTGTTAGTGACCATAATTTTTACAGACCTTCAGCACACGAGTTTTGTGGTGATATGGTCGGTATTACGCCTGTGCCGCTTTACTTTCCCATTAAAAAAAAATCCTGTATCCATTTAAGGTTGGGTTAACTCGAAAGTTTAATAGATTTTGAAGCTGAAACACCAGCAGCAGAATTAGATATAAGTTTAGAAGGCTTTACCTTGAGTGAAATTGAGACCTACGTAAAGCGTATGGCCAACAACAAGGCTGCTGGCGAGGATAAGTTAACAGCTGAGATCCTCAAGGCAATCGATAGCCATAATTTAATATATCTCCAGAAAATGTTCAACATCATTTGGAAAGCAGAGTAGGTGCCTCATAAGTGGAAAAAAGGAATCATTGTTAAGATTCCAAAAAAGTGCAATTTTAGAGATTGTAACAACTGGAGAGGCATGACACTTTTGTCAGTTGCCTCAAAGTTATTCTGCAAAATCATCATAAATAGAATAAAGGATTCAATAGATACAGTAATGCGCGAAGAACAGGCAGGGTTAGAAAAGGAGAAGCTGCCTTGACCACATTTTCACTCTACGACTTGTTATGGACTTCATAATGAAGAAATGCTGCACTGGAAACAAAGACATCGAATCGATACAAGGAGACCATTAGGAGGACCTCGACTTTGCTGATGACATAGTTCTCATCTGCAGTCAGATAAAAACGATGCAGGAAAACACAAATGAACTATCATCAATAGCCAGCAAAATTGGGCTTAGGATAAATCAATAGAAGACTAAAGCCACGAAAAGCTTAATTCCAACAGATGACGTAATATACACAGAAAACAAACCAGTAGAAGAGATCGATCACTTTATCTATCTTGGAAGTCACATTGATCGGGAAGGGGATACAAGTAATGAAATTAGAATCAGAATTGCTAAAGCAGCAATGTCTTTCAGAAGCCTTGAAAAGTTGTGGAAATCAAAACTCATCAGCACAAACACAAAACTTAGACTATTCAAATCAAATGTACTATCAACCCTTACGTATGCGTGTGAAAGCTGGAAAACAACAAGAGATATAGAAACAAAGTTGAATGCATTCGAAAATAAATGTCTAAGGAAAATACTTGGTATAGCGTGGAATGAATTCAAAACAAACGAGGAAATTAGAGAAATCGCCAATCAACCACTAATATCTTCAGTA
This sequence comes from Megaustenia siamemsis, assembly GCA_032433765.1. Classification (NCBI taxonomy): domain Eukaryota; kingdom Metazoa; phylum Mollusca; class Gastropoda; order Stylommatophora; family Ariophantidae; genus Megaustenia; species Megaustenia siamemsis. The sequence goes on along the minus strand of JAVIAB010000025.1, from coordinate 30,275,166 downwards.
ATCAAGAAAATACGATGGTCATATGTTGGACATGTGATGAAGAGAGATAATAACCAAATAGCAAAGCAAGCCCTCATGTGGGATACAACAGGTAAGAGGAAAAGAGGCCGACCCAGAGAGACACTGCGAAGACCATTGATCCGAGAGGCAAGAGCAGCATGAATTGGCTCCCTCAATAAGATATATTTGATAAAATATCTTTAGAAGGATTGAAAACTGCTAGAATTAAAATTTAGATAAGAGAAAGAGTATCTGGGTCTATGCCCTATGGGCCAGCTCGAAAGGTCAATAGACAGACAGACAGACAGACAGACAGACAGACAGACAGACAGACAGACAGACATACAGACAGACAGACAGACAGACAGACAGACAGATAGATAGATAGATAGATAGATAGATAGATAGATAGATAGATAGATAGATAGATAGATAGATAGATAGATAGATAGATAGATAGATAGATAGATAGATAGATAGATAGATAGATAGATAGATAGATAGATAGATAGATAGATAGATAGATAGATAGATAGATAGATAGATAGATAGATAGATAGATAGATAGATAGATAGATAACCCGAAAGTCGTCGATTAGAATCGACTTGTCCTTTGTAGTCCAGTTCACTAACCACTGAGCCATCGCAAGTCCCCATATTGACAGGTACACACATGTACTTATATATACGCGCATTTGTACATGTTGACAAGTACACACATGTAGACATCATAAATCAGCTATTTGCTAACAGTTCAGTCGTGTACTGTGTTTATCCAAATCTTCAGGAATTACAGCCTTTTGTGTTTACGATAAAACAAGTATGCTGCACTTGTTCATTCTGTGGTCAAGATTGGCTGATTCAGTCACGAAAAAAGCTGCTCTTTAAAACTACACCCAGCATAAGACACTACTATATATAACTAGACCATTGACAAATCCTGATTACTTGTTACTAACTGTCTGTTAAGACGCCAATGGTCACGTATAATATAGCAATATAATATGCCTGCATTCAAACAAAGGCAGACAAAATGTGCAGGAATTAGGAAGAAAATAAGAAAACAGAAAAGAACCAAAAAAAATACAGAAACAAATTCGTATCGGTCTCTTGAGAACTAATCCATGAACGAATGTACGTCATAGCAGTAAAAAAAATCATGTCCCGTCATTGTTTATCCATAATTAGGCATTTCAGTTGAGTTTCATAACAACTGAAGCACAAATAACAGTTTGATGACTGTTTATAGTGGAAGTTGTGATCATTAAATTCTTGGTCAATCTAATGAAACAAAGATAAAAACGCGATGCTTAGAAACCAATTTTAAGTCAGGACATTGAAGAAGGCTTCTTTGTAATCACATGATTTGAGCAGACCTCCCGGAAAATAGCTCTTACTTAAATACAATCAACCAGGCTAAGAAATGGAAAAATAATTATGATATATCATTATCTTCTTTGGAAAGAATGCAAAAATCGTCGGCCACGCCTTGTGGGCGTCCGTCTAGCTCCCATCATCGGCTACCTGGTGTGGCCCCATGTCTCATACGGAACGAACAGATATAAATCTTATTGTTCTTACTTTTGTTTCTCTCATTTACCTTGACACGTTTCCGTTAATAAATCTCGTAATAAACAAGTCCCAATCACGTTGAATTGTGACCAATCTTGATGGTGTTCAGTCTTGTGTAAATTGTTATATTTTGACATCAGCTGCAGACTCCAGAGACGCCTTAGCCGTAACCGATGAATGTTACAACGGAATAGTAACATCTTCAGGGTTGTAGCAGTCACGCAGACCTTCAACGCGAAACCTGGCGCAAAGCATCAGACTGGGGAGAAACAAGGAGGAGCGGACAGGGTTGCGTTGTACCAAAATGGGGAGAGACATTGGATGAGAAAAATATGTCCAAACGCGAGGAGAGAGAGAGAGAGACGGAGAGGAGAGAGAGACGGAGAGGAGAGAGAGAGACGGAGAGGAGAGAAAGGGGCAGAAAAGACAGAGATGGAGAAAGAGGGGATGGAAATAGAAAGGCAGAGAGAGCGAGAGGCAGAGAGAGAGGGAGAGGACGAGAGAAGAGTGAAGAGAAATGAGATAGAGGGGGAGAAAGAAGAAGAAGGAGAAAGAGGGAGTGGGCGTTAAAGGATAGAAAAAGACGAAGAGAGTGAAGGAGAGAGAGAGAGAGAGAGAGAGAGAGAGAGAGAGAGAAGTCTTACCTTACTTTATCTTAGACATAATGAGGCACGAGAGTTCTCGCACAGAGTCTGAACATGAGCAAGTACGTACGATGAGACTGATGCAGACTTCAACAAGAGCAAGTTTTGATCATCATCAAGTACCGTGCCTGCTGGCGTAGGTGATCATGTCTCTCCACAACTTTCGATCTCGACAATTATTTATCATTTCTATTGTTGACCTTCTGCCAAGCCATTCTCTAAAGCTGTCTGGTATCTTTTCACTTTGCTTCCCCCTATCTCATTGTCCCTCAATTTTCCCAGTTGTTACAATATATTACAGCTGTTCCCTTCTCATTACATGGCTAGTTCTCTTTCTACTTTGGCCTCTTTCATAACGTTTTCAATACTCTTCTTAACTGTCCATTGTATTCTAAACATTTTTTTGTAAAACCACATCTATACAGCCTCCAGTGATTTTCTTGTGTGTTGTCATATTGTTCATGAATTCACATCCATATGTTAAGACTAACTACATAACATTTAATAACTCTTTTTCTTGTTTCTATTGTCAAAAATGGATTGCATAGTATCTTCCTCATCTTTAGGAAAGTTGCTTTTGCCTGAGCCATTCTACATTTCACCTCTGTTGTATATCTACCATCTGAGGTTAGCAATGTTCCCAGCTATTTAAATTCATTTACCTGTGCTACCAATGCCAGACCTGGACCCTAGATGCAAGAACAATAGGAAAAATAACTTCTACTGAGATGAAATGTGTTAGACGAATGACAGGAAACAGTCTGAGAGATAAGATCAGAAATAAAGAACAGAGAAAAAGCTAGGAATAGCCCCCGCCATAGAATATAAAAGGAAACAACAGATAAAATGGTTTGGCCACGTGACAAGGCAGAAAGATCAAAACACAACACAACGAGCCTTCAACAAATGTTGTGAGAACACCAGACCCAAGGGTCGACCACGAAAAAGATGGATCGATGAAATATTACAAGCACTAGGAAACAACAAAATCTCTTAAAACATCAGAAAGAAACAATCAACATTTTTCGAGCACATCATGAGAAGAGGAAAGTTGGAATACTTGGCAAAAATAAAAGGAAAGAGAATCGCGGAGGACAAAGAGAGAAAATACTGGATAGCGTGGTGTCATGGCATGGAAAACAGTCAACAACAGAACTGATACGATGTACTGTAGATAGAAGATTGTGGAAGGACATGATCGCCTACGCCAACCGGTATGGCACATGATGATGAGTGTCGTTTTTCGGTATGTTCTGTCTTATCACGTGATCAAAAAACTTTTGTCTGTTGTTTCTTTATGTATTCTATGACGGGAATTATTGCTAAATTGTTTTTCACTTCTTCATTCACTTCTTTTTAATCTTATCTCTCAAGCTCTTTGGTTTTCTGTCGTGGAACAAATTTTATCTCGGTAATGGTTATCTTGTTAATTGTTCTTGTAGAGTCTGTGATAACACAACGTTGGGATGAAGATTGTATTGTAGAGTGCCCGTTTTGCCTCTTTCAGTTATTTCCTTGTTGGACAATAGTGGTGATAGCTGTCCAATGATTTGACAAGCTTTGTTGTATCTTGAGTCTATCTCGCTACTTGTGAGTTATCGCCTGTCACTACACCTCGAGATATTGAAATTCCTCTACTTGTTTTAGTTATCTGCAGTCTATCGTTATGTTGAAAGCGTTGTCAAAAGTGTGTGTCTCTTTTGCAAAATTCATGAGTTCTGTCTTTTTTATGTTAATTTTAATGTTGTAATCTTTGTGTGTGCATGTCTGTGTTAATCTTATTTCATATTCTTGTGTGTGCATGTCTGTGTTAATCTTATTTCATATTCTTGTGTGTGCATGCCTATGTTAGTCATATCTCATATCTTTGTGTGTATGTCTATGTTAGATATGTGTCATATCTTTGTGTATACATGCCTATGTTAGTCATATCTCATATCTTTGTGTGTATGTCTATGTTAGATATGTGTCATATCTTTGTGTATACATGCCTATGTTAGTTATATCTCATATCTTTGTGTGTATGCCTATGTTAATATGTGTCATATCTTTGTATGTGCATGCCTATGTTAGTCATAGCTCATATCTTTATTAAGATAAACTAACATATGTTAGATGACTAACATAAACATGTTTATGTTAGTCATGCGTCATATATCTTGATATGTGTCGGTGTTAGTCATGTCTCATATCTTTGTGTGTGCATGTCTGTGTTAGTCACCTCTAGTGACTCAGGCAGATGGTGCTCGTTAACCTGGGAGGGCCGACCATCTTAGGGCAGAATCCCCCTACAGAAAAGACAATCTGCAGCCTTGCAGGAAGATTTGGGACAATCAAAGGCTAAGGAAAGCAAACCTGAATAAAATGCTGGCTGAAATCGGATGCACTGGGCCACTGGCGCAGAACACAGTGCAACGTTTTAACGGGTGTTCAATCAGAAACACACTTAACCTGACAGCTGACTTCATGTGAGAGTATGGAATCCTACTCTGATTGAGTCCTGAATGCAGAGAGAGAGAGAGAGATGTTGTCATGAGTGCCTGAGCTGTTTAGTCTATTTTATTTTTTCTTGTAAGTAATCTATTTGTCCATGTATTTAATTTGTCTCTTGTACCGTTGCCTATTATTCACTTCTTTATGTCAGGACTGGCTCTATATAAAACATAGAAGAGTTCATTTCTTACATCAATAATCAAAGGTGTGTGGTATGAAATATATAATTTTGAAATATAATACGTTCTATAAAATGTACAGGGACAGGGAATTCATATAAATTAATGTTCCGATTTGATTTCCTAGAGTTGAAATGAAGATTAACTACTTTAGTAATGTAAGAAGCATCATTTAGGAAGCTGTGAGATTATGTGTCTTCTTTGTGTCAGCCATCTTGATGTAGAGAATATCCATTTCCGTTTCATTTCCTGGCAACGGCAACGTCTAATGTCAGAGGTTCTCAAATTGAATGCAGCTTGGACACCGCCATGTTTCTTCTCTGCCAGCAATTGTGCGTTCTTAATGATGTTTTTATTTTACCTTTATAATCATTATCATGTGCCATACATGTGGCGGTCATGTAATTCCAAGTGTTTATTGAAGACATATGCTCCACAGGGAGTTGAAAGTGTTTGTTGAAGATCTATGCTCCACAGAGAGTTGACAGTGTTTGTTGAAGATCTATGCTCCACAGAGATCTTACAGTGTTTGTTGAAGATCTAGGCTCCACAGAGAGTTGACAGTGTTTGTTGAAGATCTATGCTCCACAGAGAATTGACAGTGTTTGTTGAAGATCTATGCTCCACAGAGAGTTGACAGTGTTTGTTGAAGATCTATGCTCCACAGAGAGCTGACAGTGTTTGTTGAAGATCTATGCTCCACAGAGAGCTGACAGTGTTTGTTGGAGATCTATGCTCCACAGAGAGCTGACAGTGTTTGTTGAAGATCTATGCTCCAAGAGAGCTGACAGTGTTTGTTGGAGATCTATGCTGCACAGAGAGCTTCAAGTGTTTGTTGAAGATCTATGCTCCACAGAGAGTTGACAGTGTTTGTTGGAGATTTATGCTCCACAGAGAGCTGACAGTGTTTGTTGGAGATCTATGCTGCACAGAGAGCTGAAAGTGTTTGTTGAAGATCTATGCTCCACAGAGAGCTGACAGTGTTTGTTGAAGATCTATGCTCCACAGAGAGCTGACAGTGTTTATTGAAGATCTATGCTCCACAGAGAGCTGACAGTGTTTGTTGAAGATCTATGCTCCACAGAGAGCTGACAGTGTTTGTTGAAGATCTATGCTCCACAGAGAGCTGACAGTGTTTGTTGAAGATCTATGCTCCACAGAGAGCTGACAGTGTTTGTTGGAGATCTATGCTGCACAGAGAGCTTCAAGTGTTTTGTTGAAGATCTATGCTCCACAGAGAGCTGACAGTGTTTGTTGAAGATCTATGCTCCACAGAGAGCTGACAGTGTTTGTTGGAGATCTATGCTGCACAGAGAGCTTCAAGTGTTTGTTGAAGATCTATGCTCCACAGAGAGTTAAATGAAAAAATGAGAAAAAGGGGCAAACTTGAAGTGAAACAAACATGGACTATTGACGATTAAAAGTATCAATTCTTATAAGTTCCTCCTTTTCTTCCCCCATATGTAGATCGACAAAGTTATCAATATGATCCTAACAAAGACCACCAATTCGTGCTGTTCCTACTTACCCCTTGAGGAATGCCCCATGTCTTATCCATACATTTACCTTGACCTTTACTGTTATCCGCCATCTTGTTCTGTCTTTATTTCAACATCATGTAACCCATGCATGGTAGTTCTTGTAATTGTACTTGTTTGGCATCTGCTAAATCGCCATTTCTAGCTTCATCTTTACTCACTTTGTCCATCTTCGCTTCTTTGCTATTTTAAAGAGCATTATTTGCTTGTTGACCGTTCAGCAAAGGCTAAAATAAACTACGAACATTGTGAAACATAATGAACAGCTTCAACACTGTCATCTGTTATTCTCAAAGTAAATTAAGATGTAACAGACAAGCCGAGACTGATTGCTGCAGACGCTGGACACCTCACTTAGGACATCATCATCATCACCATGTGCCATATCGATTGGCGTAGGCGATCATGTTATTCCACAATTTTCTATAAACAGTACATCGTATCAGTTCTGTTGTTGACTGTTTTCCATGCCATGACACCAAGCTATCAAGTATTTTCTCTCTTTGTCGTCCGCGATCTTTCTTTCCTCTTATTTTGCTAGTTATAACCAAGCATTCTAACTTTCCTCTTCTCATGATGTGCCCGAAAAATGTTGATTTGTAGACATTAAGTTGTGTTTTAACATGATTATACTAGGCAATATAAAAAGGTAGTTTGGCATTCCTTTCCTGCTTGGCAGTGGCTGTACTAGTCGGAGATCGCAGCCATTGTCTCTATACATGAGATCCTCTGCCTGCCATCGCGGTGTGGGGACCATAACCGGCACTACTTGTCGGCTGCTCCCACAACATCATCCACCACCTGCTCCAATGGCTTCACATAACCCTGATAGTGGGGCTAAACGGGAGCTCCACCTTGCCCAAGGGTGTCCCGAAGACTAGCGGAGGAAAGAAGATGTCTTACTGCTCCTTTGGTAGGAGGATAACCACCGCGCTAACCCCACTTAGGACAACCCTAAGTAAAATATAAAAAAAAGAAAAACTCACGCTCATTTTTGGGAATCTTCATTACAACTGATAATTGATGCAATTATGGATTTTAATTCGTTTGCAGTGATACTGGGGCCTTCCATAACCAAATAACCAAATTAATGCATGTTTTACTTTTTTGTTTTTGAAAATTTCCCGAACGCTATCCACGTTAGGTATAGAATGAGATCGCGTGTTGTTTAAATGTTTAAAATAAACAAATGAAGATGTCCTGACAGTGTTGTGCAGTTCATTCTTAGTCATTTGTGCGCCGTTTGGTTTTCTTGCTCGTCCACTTTCAGTAACAGATAGGAGGATAATATCAGAGGAAGATAGACTCTGGCTTTGTTTTATCACAACAAGCAGTAGAAGAGAGGGTTGGAAGGAGGAAGCTGGTTGTGGCAACCATTACATGTGTTAGTGGGTTGTAGGGTTGAACAGGAGGGAAGGGGTAGGAGTAGAGGGGAAAGTAAGGGAGTAGAATGGAGGAGATGGAAAGGGGGAGGGAGTGGAAGTGAAGAGAGAAAGGAATGATGAGAGAGGAGGACGGAAGGGAAGGAGTAAGGAATGATAAGAGAGGAGGAAGGAGGGAGTTAAGAAGGTGGAGGAGGGAAAGAAGGATGAAGGAATGATGAGAGAGGAGGACGGAAGGGATATGGGAAGAGAGGGAATGGGAAGGAAGAAAGAGAGGAAGGGACGGATGGATGGATGGATGGATGGAGGGAAGGAAGGAAGGAAGCGAAGGAGGAAGGAAGTAAGGAAGGAAGGAAGGAAGGAAGGAAGGAAGGAAGGAAGGAAGGAAGGAAGGAAGGAAGGAAGGGAGGAAGGAGGGAGAAAGGAAGGGAGGAAATAAGGAAGGAAATAAGGAAGGAAGGAAGGAAGGAAGGAAGGAAGGAAGGAAGGAAGGAAGGAAGGAAGGAAGGAAGAAGGAGGAAGGAAGGAAGGGAGGGAGGGAGGGAGGGAGGGAGGAAATAAGGAAGGAAATAAGGAAGGAAGGAAGGAAGGAAGGAAGAAGGAAGGAAGGAAGGAAGGAAGGAAGGAAGGAAGGAAGGAAGGAAGGAAGGAGGAAGGAAGGAAGGAAGGAAGGAAGGAAGGAAGGAAGGAAGGAAGGAAGGAAGGAAGGAAGGAAGGAAGGAAGGAAGGAAGGAAGAAGGAAGGAAGGAAGGAAGGAAGGAAGGAAGGAAGGAAGGAAGGAATATAAATTGTTAGAGATCTTTCGACGATTTGTATTATATTAGACTCTTAAGGGTTCCAGCTGTACCTTTTCTTAGTGTGTGCCTAAACCAATGGAATTGGTGCTCTTTAATACAACTCAAGATTTCTACCAAACTTTCTTTATTTCACCCTAACCAGTGTTCCTTTTTGTTACATTCTGTTTTCTTAATCAAACCTGATTTGAGAACTTTCAATATTTTCCACAGCTAACTATGTAATATAACAATAATAAAGATGGCGAGATAGTAATCTATGGAAGAAATATGTCTTGTTTGGATTTATTCAAAATAAAATACTAAAAGTACACGCCACTCAAAAATTCTTCATTTGATGTCTGTAGTTAGGAAATAATGAAAAACAAAACGTCCTTGACATTAGAAGTGGCAGGGGAGATAAATCACCTCCTTCTTTTTACTGGAATAAAATCATAAGGACTGAGTGGATCAGGAAGTAGCGATCATTTTTGGTTCAATTTGTGATCACATGCCCGGGGCCTCCGAGATGATTGACTTTATGGGGAGGTAATTGGTGACAGGAAGTGAGTGCAGTGACGTCTGTTTTGTTGACAGTATCTTTAACCAGCTGGCAGATGATCAACATGGAGCACGCTCGTCGACTTCTTTCTCTTCTCTCACCTTCGAATCTAGAGCTCTTCTTTAGCTCAGTTAGGCTTCGTTTATAATGTTGACAGTAGGCCGGCAGGCAGGTAGGCAGGCAGGTAGGCAGGTAGGTAGGCAGACAGGCAGGCAGGCAGGCAGACAGACATGTAGGCAGACAGGCAGACAGGCAGGCAGACAAGCAGGAAGGAAGGAAGGCAGAAAGGATTCAATGAAGGAATGAAGAGAGGGAGGAAAGAAGGAAGGAAGCGAGAGAGGAAGACAGGGATGGAGGAAGGAAGGAAGAAAAGGAGGAAGAGGGGGAGGGAGGAAGGAAGGAAGGAAGGAAGGAAGGAAGGAAGGAAGGAAGGAAGGAAGGAAGGAAGGAAGGAAGGAAGGAAGGAAGGAAGGAAGGAAGGAAGGAAGGAAGGAAGGAAGGAAGGAAGGAAGGAAGGAAGGAAGGAAGGAAGGAAGGAAGGAAGGAAGGAAGGAAGGAAGGAAGGAAGGAAGGAAGGGAAGGAAGGAAGGAAGGAAGGAAGGAAGGAAGGAAGGAAGGAAGGAAGGAAGGGAAGTCAACATTTTGTTATCACATTGCTTTCAACTTCCAAAAATTGCTATATAATGACTATCTAGCCGTGAGATGAAACAGAAAGAAGAGATTGTCGCAGAACGCAATCTACAAACGGTGCCAGGATAACAGAGAAATAAGAATCCTGGTTATACAGGGTACCCAGATCAGCAATTCTGAACAGCTTTACCTGGTGCCATTGCAAAAGGCAGTCCCCCTTTAAATATAAAAAATGCACACACTAAAGTCAGCCATATTTGGAATGATCGCAGGCGTCAACTCAACCGAGGTGCAACGGAGGGTCTTATCATGGAAGTACTCGTTTCGTTGATGATAATTAGAACTTATCGGATATGTGTCAACCAATCATTAACTATTTCCAAATCATTGGACAGCTAGCACCAATATTGTCCAACAAGGAATTAACTCTAGAGGCAAAACGGGCACTGTCCTAAACAATCGTCATCCCAACGTTGTTCTACAAATGCCAGACCTGGACCCTATACTCAAGAACAATAAGAAAAATAACCTCTACTGAGATGAAATGTGTTAGACGAATGACAGGAAATAGTCTGAGAGATAAGATCAGAAATGAAGAACTGAGAAAAAGCTAGGAATAGCCCCGCCATAGAATATATAAGGAAACAACAGATAAAATGGTTTGGCCACGTGACAGAGCGGAAAGATCAAAACCCAACACAACGAGCCTTCAACAAACGTTGTGAGAACACCAGTCCCAAGGGTCGACCTCGAAAAAGATGGATTGATGGAATATTAGAAGCACTAGGAAACATAACAGCAACAGAGGCGAACAGAAAAGCAAAAGACTGCAAATTATATCTCCCCTCGACGCTGAAAGGCAAATGAGGAAAGAAAGAAGAAGAAAAAGATGGACTGGACTACTTTGGATTGAGATGTTGTTTTCCTTTTGTTATTTGATATTTTTTTATATTTTTGATTACTTTTTAGGTGTTTTCTATTTATCCTTCAACTGTGGTATTGATGTCTTGGTGGGTGCTCTCACCTTCAACTGTGGTGTTGATGTCTTTGTGAGTGCTCTCACCTTCATCTGTGGTGTTGATGTCTTGGTGAGTGCTCTCACCTTCATCTGTAGTGTTGATGTCTTGGTGAGTGCTCTCACCTTCATCTGTAGTGTTGATGTCTTGGTGGTTGCTCTCACTTCATCTGTAGTGTTGATGTCTTGGTGAGTGCTCTCACCTTCATCTGTAGTGTTGATGTCTTGGTGAGTGCTCTCACCTTCATCTGTGGTGTTGATGTCTTGGTGGTTGCTCTCACCTTCATCTGTAGTGTTGATGTCTTGGTGGTTGCTCTCACCTTCATCTGTAGTGTTGATGTCTTGGTGAATGGTCTCACCTTCATCTGTAGTGTTGATGTCTTGGTGAGTGCTCTCACCTTCATCTGTGGTGTTGAGGTCTTGGTGGTTGCTCTCACCTTCATCTGTAGTGTTGATGTCTTGGTGAGTGCTCTCACCTTCATCTGTAGTGTTGATGTCTTGGTGAGTGCTCTCACCTTCATCTGTGGTGTTGATGTCTTGGTGGTTGCTCTCACCTTCATCTGTAGTGTTGATGTCTTGGTGGTTGCTCTCACCTTCATCTGTAGTGTTGATGTCTTGGTGAGTGCTCTCACCTTCATCTGTAGTGTTGATGTCTTGGTGAGTGCTCTCACCTTCATCTGTGGTGTTGATGTCTTGGTGGTTGCTCTCACCTTCATCTGTAGTGTTGATGCCTTGGTGTTGCTCTCACCTTCATCTGTAGTGTTGATGTCTTGGTGGTTGCTCTCACCTTCATCTGTAGTGTTGATGTCTTGGTGAGTGCTCTCACCTTCATCTGTGGTGTTGATGTCTTGGTGGTTGCTCTCACCTTCATCTGTAGTGTTGATGTCTTGGTGGTTGCTCTCACCTTCATCTGTAGTGTTGATGTCTTGGTGAGTGCTCTCACCTTCATCTGTAGTGTTGATGTCTTGGTGAGTGCTCTCACCTTCATCTGTGGTGTTGATGTCTTGGTGAGTGCTCTCACCTTCATCTGTAGTGTTGATGTCTTGGTGAGTGCTCTCACCTTCATCTGTGGTGTTGATGTCTTGGTGAGTGCTACCTTCGTCTCGATATCGGTATCTAAAACTAGTTTCTGTGACAATCTTATAGGTTCCCATTCTTCTATCGCTTCCACCCACGAATTATTTTGTCTTTCGTCCTCTTCAGTTGAAATATTGTCTATGTTTTGATCTTGTATTTCTTGCCGTCAAGCAAGTTTGGTTAGAGTTATGGCTCCTATCTTCGATGTTGTTCCTTTTTTCTTCGTTTGTGTTGGGGTGAGCCTGCTGCTGCTGCGGACCGTGTTGGTGCTGTCTCTTATTTGCTTGTCTCGGGAGGAAGGAGGAGGGGGGGGGAGGTCTATTTCCGTGTCTGGCATCCCCCCTTTCTTGTGTCCCCCACTTCGATGCATTCATCCGTGGTGTATTCATCGCAGTTCCTTGAATGTTGTATACGTGAGGCAGTCAGACACTCCTTTGGTGTGGAAGTAATTACATAAATTGAGGGAGAATAAATGTGTCCAAAAATTGGAAAAAAAAAAACAACAGTCAGAGCAATGCGTCGCATCAGAAATTACTCGTCAACAACAACAAAGACATGAAGGCCAGTGCTCGACGCAAAAGATGTAAGCGTTCTAGCGGAAAATGTAACGTCATTTTAAATACCAAACGAGTAATTAAGTTATGTCATAAAAAAGTAAAAAAATAAAGTACCCCCGTCACGCCAAGTGGCATATAGGGAAATATGGTGTTAGTGACCATATATTTTACAGACCTTCAGCACATGATTTTTGGGGTAATGTTGTCGGTATTACGCCCGTGCTGCTTTACTTTCCCAGAAAAAAATCCGGTACCCATTTAAGGCTGGGTGAAAGTCGCCATCAGTTATCATCTACTGATCTCTCGCCATCAATTATCATCTACTGATCTCTCGCCATCATTTATCATCTACAGATTTCCCGCCATAAGTTATCATCTATTGATCTCTCGCCATCATTTATCATCTACTGATTTCCCGCCATAAGTTATCATCTATTGATCTCTCGCCATCATTTATCATCTACTGATTTCCCGCCATAAGTTATCATCTATTGATCTCTCGCCATCATTTATCATCTACTGATTTCCCGCCATAAGTTATCATCTATTGATCTCTCGCCACTGATTATCGAGAAAAGATTCCAAAGCCTCGTTATGGCGAACACAAGAGGTGACTATTGATGGGATATGCTCGGTAAACCTTTCAATGTGCAACTTTTCTAATGGAGTTTTTTTTTTAAACACAAGATTAATCTGGTCTTTTCACAATTAATAAGGATATATAAAGAAAATAAAGGAAAAAGGTAGTTTAACATAACATGTTTAACCCCTATTATCAGCTTTTCACCAGCGTTGCATTTTACATACTTATACCCTTCACAAATATTAACACCTTTCTATTTAACTCAGCCCCTTCTACTTTTAATGACATTTAACCTTATTAATCAGTCAATAAATCAATCAATTAATTATCCTGTAACCTTGTCGATCATTGAGGCACTATCTTCTTCTTCTTCTTCTTTCCTTCCTCGTCTGCCTTTCAGCGTCGAGGGGAGATATAATTTGCGGTCGTTTGCTCTTCTGTTCGCCTCTGCTGTTGTTATGTTTCCTAGTGCTTCTAATATTCCATCGATCCATTTTTTTTCGTGGTCGAACCTTGGGTCTGATGTTCTCACAACGTTTGCTGAAGGCTCGTTGTGTTGTGTTTTGATCTTACTGCCTTGTCTCGCGGCCAAACCATTTTATCTGTTGTTTCCTTATATATTCTATGGCGGGGGCTATTCCTAGCTTTTTTCTCAGTTCTTCATTTCTGATCTTATCTCTCAGACTGTTTCCTGTCATTCGTCTAACACATTTCATCTCTGTAGATGTTATTTTTCTTATTGTTCTTGCATCTAGGGTCCAGGTCTGGCATTGGTAGCACAACGTTGGGATGAAGATTGTATTGTATAGTGCTCGTTTTGCCTCCAGAGTTATTTCCTTGTTGGACAATAGTGGTGATAACGGGACACTATAGATGACATTTTCACAATTTGCTTCCAATCATCACGATTTAGAGAAGCTCTTTGCTGTACAACAAAACACATTCCTGCCTACACTGTGATATTATCTACCCATCTTTTTTATTGTCCTCCCTGCTTTCTTCTCCTGGCACTGTGCCTTGAAGACTAGTTTTGGCAAATGCTAAACAGTGAGGAAACAACACTAGCAGCAGAGGCAAAACGGGCACTATACGACACAATCTACATTCCAATGTAGTGCTAATGACATTCCAAACCCATAGTCAACTATGACTGATCGAGGCTACTACTACTTTTGTTTGTATCACAGACTGAAAGACTTTCAATCTCCTGTTTAATGACACTATCTTAATGTAACAAGAACATTTTTCATGGAAACAAAGCTGAATGAATAGAGCATCATCATTCGAGAAGGTCATGATGAGACCAATGCTTCCAAACACTACTACAAGAAATTAAACCAAATGATCATCATCAGGTCGCATGTCCTTTGTAGAACGTTGAATTCACCACAGCCCGTCTGAAAGAATCTCTGTCCCTAGACAGATCTCTCACAGAACGTTGCATTCATCACAGCCCGTTTGAAAGAATTTCTGCCTACAGCCAGAACGCCCACAGAACGTTGCATTCACCACAGCCCGTCTGAAAGAATCTCTGTCCCTAGCTAGATCTCTCACAGAACGTTGCATTCACCACAGCCCGTCTGAAAGAATCTCTGTCCCTAGCTAGATCTCAAACAGAACGTTGCATTCACCACAGCCCGTCTGAAAGAATCTCTGTCCCTAGCTAGATCTCTCACAGAACGTTGCATTCATCACAGCCCGTTTGAAAGAATCTCTGCCTATAGCTAGATCGCCCACAGAACGATGCATTCATCACAGCTTGTCTGAAAGAAACTCTATCTCTATCTCCCACATCTTTTGCCATGCTCAAGGTCTCTTTGGTGCCTTGAAGCACCTTCTTCTTGGTCTGCCCCTGATGAGTCGTCCAGGATCCATGGCTTCCATTTTTGTTCTTTCCAGCCCGCTGTAACTTTTGACATGGCCATTGTATTTTAATTTCCTTTCTAGAATGGTGTTTATAAACCAGTTCTTTTTAATGTTCCAATATTTTAATGTCTTCATTGTTCTTTTTAATGTTTCAATATTTTAATGTCTTCATTGTTCTTTTTAATGTTTCAATATTTTAATGTCTTCATTGTTCTTTTTAATGTTTCAATATTTTAATGTCTTCATTGTTCTTTTTAATGTTTCAATATTTTAATGTCTTCATTGTTCTTTTTAATGTTTCAATATTTTAATGTCTTCATTATTCTTTTTAATGTTTCAATATTTTAATGTCTTCATTGTTCTTTTTAATGTTTCAATATTTTAATGTCTTCATTGTTCTTTTTAATGTTTCAATATTTTAATGTTTTCATTGTTCTTTTTCGTCATTCAATGTATGTTATGAATTGTTCTTTGAGATTTTGTTTTGAATGCATTGATTTAATCCTTTGCTGCTTGAGAGATTGTCCATGATTCACAGTGAGCACGGGATCAACTTCTGATTGATCCAACGCAGCGCTTCTTAAATATGGTTCGCCCTTGATGTCATCACAGAAGGTCTGAGAAGGTTTGTATATTATTTTTTTCAATCAAAATAGAACACGGAATTAATGAACGAACGAGTGAACGAGTGAATGTATTAAGGAAAAAAAGAAACGAGGAAAGAAAGAAAGTAGAAAAACAACAAAAGATATTGAGAAATCAATCAAGAAGGGTTTCACCTTCAAGAAAGAAAGAAAGAAAGAAAGAAAGAAAGAAAGAAAGAAAGAGGATACGAAGAGATAAATATTATATTCTGGAGGGCAATTCTGAATGCACAAATGAGACTGATATGCCGGACCAATAAACAACCATGTTCCCATACAGTTGACCTCGCAGTAAACAAGTCAATTACTTCAGCGGTGAAGCTCTTTGTCAAAACAAGCAACTTGCCAAATCGGATATGTCGGACCGAAAGATCAAAACTTACCGTCGGCGGGAACAACCTATAAATCAGGCCTGGAATAGCGAACAAAGAATGAATTATCAACAAAACCACAAATTATTATCCACCTTTTCGCTTTTTTTATTTTTGTATTCATCGTCATCATCAATGCGTGCCGTCTTCGCATCGAAGGTTGGCTACCATGGAGCGCCATTCCACTTTGTCTCTTGCTTTGATGGTGCAGGTTGTCATAGGCTGGCTTGTCCATCTTTTCATGTTACTCATCCATGTTAGTCTTGGTCTGCCTCTCCTCTTTTACCTTTTATTTTCCCTTCCAAGATTGCTTTAGTAGGCTGTTGTGTCTTTTAACATGCCCCAAAAATCTCATTTGTCTTGTTCTAATTGTGTTTAGTTGTTTTCTTCTCATTTTTAGTTGTTTCAAAACTTCATCGTTTGTTGTCTTTTCTTTCCATCCAATTCTACCTATTCTTCTATAAATCCACATTTCAAAGGCTTCAATTTTCTGTTCTGTTTTCTTGTCTAATGTCCATGTTTTTGCACCATACAGGAATATTGAAACGATGTAACATTTTGCTATTCTTAGTTTCAGCCCTGGTGTTATTTGTTTTGTTGTTTGTATATTTTTCATGGCATTAAAGTTCCTTTTTGCCATACCTATTCTTTTTTTAAATTAATTTATTGTAATTGAATTTTTCCAGTCTTTGTTTCCTATCAGTTTTCAAGACGTTCGTGGGAACAGTATAACTTTGAGTTCTTGCTATCCAACATACCAGAAACGAAATTAATAACGAAGCGAAACATAAACCTAACAATCCTATAATTTTAGGTATTTTGTTACAAGTACAAATGTAACAAGAGAAATATCAACCGTACTTGTACACGTAATTGAAATATCTCAGTTTTATTTAAAAGAGAGGAAGATTTGTTGTTAAAAGTATGATTCTCTGCCTCCAATTACATGCGTCTATTATTAGTTTGTTTTGAAATAGAAAAGACAGAAAATGACAAATGATCACATCTAACAGCTTCTTACAACGATCAGAAAGAGAAGTACTCAATGACAGTTGGAGGATAATAACAAATAGTTGGCCCAGGGCTTTCTATCAGGATAATAACAAATAGTTGGCCCAGGGCTTTCTATCAGGATAATAACAAATAGTTGGCCCAGGGCTTTCTATCAGGATAATAACAAATAGTTGGCCCAGGGCTTTCTATCAGGATAATAACAAATAGTTGGCCCAGGGCTTTCTATCAGGATAATAACAAATAGTTGACCCAGGGCTTTCTATCAGGATAATAACAAATAGTTGGCCCAGGGCTTTCTATCAGGATAATAACAAATAGTTGACCCAGGGCATTCTATCAGGATAATAACAATTAGTTGACCCAGGGCTTTCTATCAGGATAATAACAAATAGTTGACCCAGGGCTTTCTATCAGGATAATAACAAATAGTTGGCATTGGGCTTTCTATTAGGATAATAACAAATAGTTGGCCCAGGGCTTTCTACCTAGGATAATAACAAATAGTTGACCCAGGGCTTTCTATCAGGATAATAACAAATAGTTGACCCAGGGCTTTCTATCAGTATAATAACTAATAGTTGGCCCGGGCTTTCTATCAGGATAATAACAAATAGCTGGCCCAGGGCTTTCTATGAGGCTGGGGGACGCGTTAAACTTTGAGGTCACCTTTGACCCTCGACATCACAACTAACTTCATATTCATTTTGATCGTTCCCACGCCACATGACGTCACAGAGGGCTTGTGTTTTTCGTCACCCATCTCTATTCTGTGCGAGATGTTCGATCTTATCTAATGAGTCTATGCCTGCCAACTTTGCTTCTCTTATAAGTGTTATTTTTAGTGTCTCTTAAGTTCTTCCTCTTTTTCTGTGTCCTGATGTTTCCCATAGAAGAGCCTGTTTTTGAATTCTCTTGTCTCTTCTCAGCACATGTCCGACATACGACCATTGTCTTTCCTTAATTGTAGATGAGATCTTTGGTTCCATTGCCATTTCTCTTATTTCAATATTAGTCTTGATTTCATTCTATGGTACACAGAGTGTATTTCTTAGGCAATTGTCTTTAAAAGCGTTTAGTTTTCTCTCAATCTCTTTTGTTGATTTCCAGCTTTCACATGCATAGGTTAGTTTTGATTATTCGTTTGAGTTGAATATTCTACGTTTGGTCTTCTTCTTTGGTATTTTTGAGTTCCATGTGTTGTCCAGGTTTGTTAAACATTTGTGTCTGCTGTTGCTTCCCTACTTCTGATCTCTTTCTTTGTATCACCTTCTTGATCTATATTACTAGCAACATCTACCAAGACCAAACAACTAATTTACTAGTTTCCTTTTTTTTTCAAATGATCATCGTCATCAAGTACCGGGCCTGCTAGCGTAGGTGATCATGTCTCTCCACAACTTTCGATCTCGACAGTTGTTTATCATTTCTGTTCTAGACCTTCTGCCAAGCCATTCTCTTAAGCTGTCTAGTATTTATTCTCTTTGCTTTCCTCTATCTCTTCGTCCCTCAATTTTCCCAATTGTTACAATACATTCCAGTTGTTCTCTTCTCATTACATGACCAAAAATGATGATTGTTTCTTCCTAATATTGGAAATTAGCTCTCTTTTTTCCAAATGATAAATGCTATGTAAAAGTGTACAATAATATGTAAACATCATATCCCATGGGCTAATGTAAAGTCACCATAGATTCATGGTCCTTATACGTCACGATTTTCTTGTTTCATGATATGGCAAGTTCCGGTTACAATTGTGTTGATACAACGATTCCTCGTTATTGCGATCATGCACGACAATTATCCCCGATATTTTAGTTGGCGTGCTGACTTATCTGTTTTAGAAACGCAACTTGTGTATGATTACATGTTAATAGTAATAGGAGTAGTAGTAGTTGTGATAGTAACATTAATAATAATAATAGCAGAAGTTGTAGTAGTAGTTGTAGTTGTGATAGTAACATTATTAATAATAAAAGCAGTAGTAGTAGTAGTAGTAACATTAATAATAATAAAAGCAGTAGTAGTAGTTGTGATAGTAACATTAATAATAATAATAGCAGAAGTTGTAGTAGTAGTTGTAGTTGTGATAGTAACATTAATAATAATAATAGCAGTAGTAGTAGTTGTGATAGTAACATTAATAATAATAATAGCAGAAGTTGTAGTAGTAGTAGTAGTTGTGATAGTAACATTAATAATAATAATAGCAGTAGTAGTAGTTGTGATAGTAACATTAATAATAATAATAGCAGAAGTTGTAGTAGTAGTAGTTGTTGTGATAGTAACATTAATAATAATAATAGCAGTAGTAGTAGTTGTGATAGTAACATTAATAATAATAATAGCAGAAGTTGTAGTAGTAGTAACATTATTAATAATAAAAGCAGTAGTAGTAGTAGTAGTAGTAGTAGTAGTAGTAGTAGTAGTAGTAGTAGTAACATTAATAATAATAAAAGCAGTAGTAGTAGTAGTAGTAGTAACGTTAATAATAATAGCAGTAGTAGTAGTAGTAGTAACATTAATAATAATAAAAGCAGTAGTAGTAGTAGTAGTAACATTAATAATAATAAAAGCAGTAGTAGTAGTAACATTAATAATAATAAAAGTAGTAGTAGTAGTAGTAGTAGTAGTAACATTAATAATAATAATAGCAGTAGTAGTAGTAGTAGTAACATTAATAATAATAAAAGCAGTAGTAGTAGTAGTAGTAACATTAATAATAATAAAAGTAGTAGTAGTAGTAGTAGTAGTAACATTAATAATAATAATAGCAGTAGTAGTAGTAGTAGTAGTAACATTAATAATAATAAAAGCAGTAGTAGTAGTAGTAGTAACATTAATAATAATAAAAGCAGTAGTAGTAGTAACATTAATAATAATAAAAGTAGTAGTAGTAGTAACATTAATAATAATAAAAGTAGTAGTAGTAGTAACATTAATAATAATAAAAGTAGTAGTAGTAGTAACATTAATAATAATAAAAGTAGTAGTAGTAGTAACATTAATAATAATAAAAGTAGTAGTAGTAGTAACATTAATAATAATAAAAGTAGTAGTAGTAGTAACATTAATAATAATAAAAGTAGTAGTAGTAGTAACATTAATAATAATAAAAGCAGTAGTAGTAGTAGTAGTAACATTAATAATAATAAAAGTAGTAGTAGTAGTAACATTTTAACAACAATAACAGTAGTCTTCTTCCTCTTCTTCCTCTTCTACCTTTTTTAGCTCCCTGTGGAGCATAGGTCTTCTACAAACACGTTCAGCTCCCTGTGGAGCATATCTCTTCAACAAATACTTACAGCTCCCTGTGGAGCATAGGTCTTCAACAAATACTTTCAGCTCCCTGTGGAGCATAGGTCTTCAACAAACACTTTCAGCTCCCTGTGGAGCATAGGTCTTCAACAAATACTTTCAGCTCCCTGTGGAGCATAGGTCTTCAACAAACACTTTCAGCTCCCTGTGGAGCATAGGTCTTCAACAAATACTTTCAGCTCCCTATGGAGCATGGGTCTTCAACAAACACTTTCAGCTCCCTGTGGAGCATAGGTCTTCAATAAACACTTTCAGCTCCCTGTGGAGCATAGATCTTCAACAGACACTTTCCAAGTCGATCTGTTTTTTTTTGCCATTCTTGTAAGATCATTCCCTGTTTTCTCCATTATCTTCATCCCTGCTTCTATCTGTTTTCTCCAAGAATTCCTCTTTGTCTTTTCCCCTGGGGATTCCAAAAAGGGCCTGTTGTGTAATAATCTCAGCTGGCTTCCGCAGTATGTGTCCTATCCAGCGCCATCGTCTTCGCTGTATCTCTTTATCCACTGGTATTTGCCTGGTACATTTCCATAATTCTATGTAACAGTAGTCGTAGTATTAAAATTAATAACAATAATAGAAAAATAGTAGCAGTAATAGTAATATTAAAAATATTAATAATAATATGAATAAATAATAGTAATAAATAATAATGGCTATAATATATAATGATATTATGAGACCTAATCGCAGATTGTATCTCTCCTCGACGCCAACGGTACTAGAGAAGAGATAGAAGAAGAAGGAAGAAGATGAGATCTCCTTACCCAAAAGGACTTCAGATTCTATTATCGCCACTTAAGATTGTCTCTGAAGTAGTCTGTTCCTGTAGTACCAGCTGTTCCTGTAGTACCAGCTGTTCCTGTAGTACCAGCTGTTCCTGTAGTGGCCAGTAGATATGAGAACTTTTCTCTTGTATCGAACCAAGACTCAAATATCGCACGGACACATTGCATCTGACAACAAACTAATGGCCTCTACACAGCAGTGAAAGTGCATGGACAACAAAGATGGGTTGTGCTCATTAGGCGGAACGTGAAGGAAGAACATCAATAATTCTGGTCGCCAACAGTAAAGACAGAAAAACCAACAAAAACACAGTATTTGTATATTATATTGTATTATATATATATATTTGTGTATATATCACTCAAGAGCAGTAGGAATCGGCTCCCTCAATGAGATAGAGTTGACTGGATAGAAGAAAGACAAATGGCGAGACTTGGTAAAATATCTTTAGAAGGATTGGAAACTACTAGAAAACAATTTAGATAAGAGTAAGAGAATATGTGTCTATGCACTATGGACCGGCTACGGCTCGAAAGGTCAATAGATAGATAGACAGACAGGCAGGCAGGCAGACTAGACAAATAGATAGACAAATAGACAGACAAATAGATAGATAGATAGATAGATAGATAGATAGATAGATAGATAGATAGATAGATAGATAGATAGATAGATAGATAGATAGATAGATAGATAGATAGATAGATAGATATAGATAGATAGATAGATAGATAGATAGATAGATAGATAGATAGATAGATAGATAGATAGATAGATAGATAGATAGATAGATAGATAGATAGATAGATAGATAGATAGATAGATAGATAGATAGAAGAGATAGATAGATAGATAGATAGATAGATAGATAGATAGATAGATAGATAGATAGATAGATAGATAGATAGATAGATATAGATAGATAGATAGATAGAGATAGATAGATAGATAGATAGATAGATAGATAGATAGATAGATAGATAGATAGATAGATAGATAGATAGATAGATAGATAGATAGATAGATAGATAGATAGATAGATAGATAGATAGATATAGATATAGATAGATAGATAGATAGATAGATAGATAGATAGATAGATAGATAGATAGATAGATAGATAGATAGATAGATAGATAGATAGATAGATAGATAGATAGATAGATAGATAGATAGATAGATAGATAGATAGATAGATAGATAGATAGATAGATAGATAGATAGATAGATAGATAGATAGATAGATAGATAGATAGATAGATAGATAGATAGATAGATAGATAGATAGATAGATAGATAGATAGATAGATAGATAGATAGATAGATAGATAGATAGATAGATATAGATAGATATAGATAGATAGATAGATAGATAGATAGATAGATAGATTATATTCCAGCTGTTCTCTTCTCATTACAAGGCCAAAACATGATGATTGTTTCTTCCTAATATTGGAAATTAGCTCTCTTTTTGCTCTGACAGTGGATTTATAATAGGCTTGCCATGTCCCAGAACTCACTCTTTAGATATAATAGAATGTGAAGATCTTTGCCGTATTGTAAAGAAACAAACATTGAAACGGTTGGTCACGTACCGATGGTCTGGCCTAACAAAGACATTTTTACTGAGAACTGTGAAAGAAGCGAAAATAAAGGTAGGCTGAAATGATGGGATGATTATATCAAAGATTGGACAGGACTTCACTTTGTAGAGCTTAAAATAATGAGTGAAGTAGAAAGAAATGGAGACAGTTTAGGAAATCTGTCAGTGATGGCTCAACGGCTGCCAGGATTGTGAGAAGAAGAAATGTAAGAAAGAAGAATAAGAAAGAATAATTACAATAAGAAGAAGAGGAAGAGGAAGGGGAGAAATTGGACTAAGGCTGCTAAAGACAGTCTAATTTTTAGCGCCTTTAACGGTTTTATCACCATTAACGTTTTTAGCGTCATTAACGTAGTGACGACGTTCTGGGACAGTCGGTGGAGCGGATATGGGGATCAATCGATTGCAGTGAGATTGATTCCATGAATAGAACAGAATAGAAATAGAACATGCTCTATTGTCACCGATGAAGGTACAAACGCAGAAACATGATTGGAAACCCATATACCTTAACTGCCTTGATAAAACATATCTGGATTGTATTATTTATATTTATAGAGAACATTTGCCTCATTGGCTTGAGTCTAGCAGCTTCCGGGTCTGGCACTGGCAGCACAACGTTTGCATGGGGATTGTTTATGTTCTAGAAGAGATATAGAAACAACAAAAACAAAGATGGCAGCTATAAGATTGAGAGAAACAGGAAATAGTAAGAACGCAAAAAGGAAAGTAAAAAGAAGAAACAGCCGAAGAAAGACGAGGAAGAAGTTATGTCAAATCTGACAGAGTTAAACGAAAACGTTGACATATGAGGTCATCAAAAACATATTTGTACAAGCATGAATCCCATGTGTCCACGCTCGTATTCGCATCTTCCTAATTTAGTGCATGCCTGTTTACTTTGTCAAACAGAAAATGTATTTCATATTTTGACATTTGAACGATGACATCAAAGTTAATGGAATCAACATTTTGATTAGAAAAGCTGACACTTATTGACATTTTATCTGATAGCTATCAGAGGAGTATTTCACTGTGGGCAACGATTTCAGCAAAAATAAAGTCAAGAGCCCCCGTCACGCCAAACGGTGTATAGGGAATATGGTGTTAGTGACCATATATTTTATAGACTTTCAGCACATGATTTTAGGGGTAGTGTGGTCGGTATTACTCCCGTGCCGCTTTACTTTCCCAGAATAAAATCTGGTACCCCTTTAAGGCTGGGTGAACCCGGAAGCCGTCAATAAGGATCGAACTCGACCTCTTGTTCCTTGTAGCCAAGTTGACTAACGACTGAGCTATCGCGTCGGGCAACTATTTAGGGCCACTCTAAATGTGAGGGGCCAGGAATACAGATGTAATGACGTGTGAGGGGCCAGGAATACAGATGTAATGACGTGTGAGGGGTCAGGAATACAGATGTAATGACGTGTGAGGGGCCAGGAATACACATGTAATGACGTGTGAGGTGCCAGGAATACAGATGTAATGACGTGTGAGGGGCCAGGAATACACATGTAATGACGTGTGAGGTGCCAGGAATACAGATGTAATGACGTGTGAGGGGCCAGGAATACACATGTAATGACGTGTGAGGGGCCAGGAATACAGATGTAATGACGTGTGAGGGGCCAGGAATACAGATGTAATGACGTGTGAGGGGCCAGGAATACACATGTAATGACGTGTGAGGGGCCAGGAATACAGATGTAATGACGTGTGAGGGGCCAGGAATACAGATGTAATGACGTGTGAGGGGCCAGGAATACACATGTAATGACGTGTGAGGGGCCAGGAATACAGATGTAATAACGTGTGAGGGGCCAGGAATGCAGATGTAATGACGTGTGAGGGGCCAGGAATACAGATGTAATGACGTGTGAGGGGCCAGGAATACAGATGTAATGACGTGTGAGGGGCCAGGAATACAGATGTAATGACGTGTGAGGGGTCAGGAATACAGATGTAATGACGTGTGAGGGGCCAGGAATACAGATGTAATGACGTGTGAGGGGCCAGGAATACAGATGTAATGACGTGTGAGGGGCCAGGAATACAGATGTAATGACGTGTGAGGGGCCAGGAATACAGATGTAATGACGTGTGAGGGGCCAGGAATACAGATGTAATGACGTGTTGTATTAGGGACGTCTGCCGAGAATGTTAAGTTTTGTCCTGGAAGAATAATTGTGGACGGGCCCAGAAAGGTGAGGGAGGTTGATCTGTTGCTTTGTGTGAAGTTGCACAAGAATATAGAACGGGAATCGAACAGAATCACAGGAAATACATCAACAAGAAACACAACAAACTAAAATACTTCCCCATTTCTGGGGTCTGCCGGTATTTCATGGGGGATGGGATGGGGAGTACCTTATAGTACTAGATAATAAAGGGGGGGGGAGTGCGCACCTTATAGTACTAGATAATACGGGGAGGTGGGCACTTATAGTGCTAGATAATACAGGGAGGTGGGCACCTTATAGTACTAGATAATACAGGGAGGTGGGCACCTTATAGTGCTAGATAATACAGGGAGGTGGGCACCTTATAGTACTAGATAATACAGGGGGAGGTGGGCACCTTATAGTACTAGATAATACAGGGAGGTGGGCACCTTATAGTACTAGATAATACAGGGAGGTGGGCACCTTATAGTACTAGATAATACAGGGAGGTGGGCACCTTATAGTACTAGATAATACAGGGAGGTGGGCACCTTATAGAACTAGATAATACAGGGAGGTGGGCACCTTATAGTACTAGATAATACAGGGAGGTGGGCACCTTGTAGTACAAGATAATACAGGGAGGTGGGCACCTTGTAGTACTAGATAATACAGGGAGGTGGGCACCTTATAGAACTAGATAATACAGGGAGGTGGGCACCTTATAGTACTAGATAATACAGGGAGGTGGGCACCTTATAGTACTAGATAATACAGGTGGAGGTGGGCACCTTATAGTACTAGATAATACAGGGAGGTGGGCACCTTATAGTACTAGATAATACAGGTGGAGGTGGGCACCTTATAGTACTAGATAATACAGGGAGGTGGACACCTTATAGAACTAGATAATACAGGGAGGTGGACACCTTATAGAACTAGATAATACAGGGAGGTGGGCACCTTATAGAACTAGATAATACAGTTAGGTGGACACCTTATAGAACTAGATAATACAGGAAGGTGGACACCTTATAGAACTAGATAATACAGGGAGGTGGGCACCTTATAGTACTAGATAATAAATGCGGCTTTTCCAGGGCAGTCATCTCCAGATTTTCGATTCTGTTTTTTCTGTTTATTTTAATCCAGACAGAAAACACATTTCTTTTACCAGGATTCGAACCGGCGTTCTGCCGGTCTCGACCTCCCGGCTTCATCAATGAACCCACAACATAAAACAAGAAAGTGAAGTGTAAACTGTTCTCCACTACTTAGGGCAGTGGGTCCCAAACTTTTGACAAGCGCGGCACCTTTCCTTGCTGACCGACACAAACTCATCACAGTCACGATCGTAGAAGTCTGGTAACCTCTGATTTCTTGGTAGATTTTATAAGATGATACAGACCGACAGAATTAACATTATCCTGGAGAACTCGTTGAAACAAACAATTAAACCTTTGTGGGTATTATTTTATTATTTGTACCACTGAGTAAACGCATGACGATATCCTCGACGGGGCTCACTTTGCAGTGTTGTGCAGCGCCCCTGGGAGCCGCGATACATATTTTTGGAACCACTACTTTAGGGAGTACGTGGAATATGAGATTAGTGTCCATATTTGTCCGTGAACTACGGCTACTATTTCTCCTTAGTACAGCCGGCAAGGCTTTTGCGAGAGTAATATTAAAACGCTTGCATAGACTTGCAGAACGTGTTCTTCCCGAGTCTTAATGCGGCTTCAGAGCCGGGAGATCAACCATAGTGGGTACAAATAATAATACATAAATATTATTATATGGGGAACTTCCGAGGCGATAATAGGGAATAATAGAACAAAGAAGTATGTGTTAGCACTCGGAAAAATTGACAGACAAACAACAATAGAAAAAAACGAAGAACAATATATGGTCCGAAGTGGGATCGAAGATCAACCATAGACATGATTTTCACACTTAGACAATTACAAGAAAAATGTCGAGAACAAAATATGCCGCTCTATATTGCCTTTGTGAATCTAACAAAGGCCTTCGACACAGTAAACAGAGATGGGCTCTACAGGGTGTTAGAAGTCATAGGCTGCCCACCTACATTACTTAAGTTGATTATGTCATTTCATGAAGACATGAATGCTAAAATCTACTTTGATGGGAGTTCATCAGAGAGTTTCAAAGGCAACAACGCAGTGAAACAGGGATGTGTCCTCGCCCCCACCCTTTTTGGTATATTTTTTGCTGCTCTCCTAAATTCAACATCAAGTAGCAGGCCTGCTGGCGTAGGAGGTCATGTCTCTTCACAACTTTCGATCTTGACAGTTATTTATCATTTCTGTTGTTGACCTTCTTCCAAGTCATTCTCCTAAGCTGTCTGGTATTTTTTCTCTTTGCTTCCCCCTATCTCTTCGTCCCTCAATTTTTCTAGTTGTTACAATATATTACAGTTGTTCCCTTTTCATTACATGGCCAAAAGATGATGATTGTTTCTTCCTAATATTGAAAATTAGCTCTCTTTTTGCTTTGCCCTCTTTCAGAACATTTTCATTACTCTTTATAGCTGCCCATGGTATTCTCAACATTCTTCTGTAAAACCACATTTCTACAGACTCCAGTGATTTTCTTGTGTGTGTTGTCCTATTGTCCGTGATTCACATCCATATGTTAAGACTGGCTCTACATAATATTTAAGAACTTTTTTCTTGTTTCTATTGTCAAAATTGGATTGCATAGTATCTTCCTCTTTTTTTGGAAAGCTGCTTTTGCCTGAGCCATTCTGCATCTCACCTCTTTTGTACATCTACCGTCTGAGGTTAACAAAGTTCCCAAATATTTAAATTCATTTACCTGTTTTAATATTGTTCCACTTGTCTTTATTTTGCAGGACAGCTTGCGCCTCCTAAATTACGCCTTCGAACACAGGTCGGTAGATATCTACATTCGCACTAGACCAGATGGCTCACTGTTCAACCTAGCACGACTAAGAGCAAACACAAAAACAAATGTTGCCCTACTTAAAGAACTTTTATTTGCTGACGATGCAGCCCTAGTCGCTCATAGTGAGGCCACCCTACAATCCCTGATCAACAACCCGAACAAAGCATACCACCTTTTTTCACTGTCATTAATGTTCAGAAGATAGTAATACTAAGTCAAGTCGACATCAAACCTCTATTAATCACTTTAAAAGATTGTCCACTAGAATCAGTACAGAAATTTACATATCTTGGATCTACAATTATGCAAACCACTTCTCTTGATGATGAAATAAACAGTTGAATGTGTAAGGCAGCTACGACCTTCGGCAAACTCATTGAAAGGGTCTGGAACAAACACTGAAGACTAAACTCCTAATATATCAAACATGTGTGCTTAGCACACTATTATATGGATCTGAAACCTGGACAACATAATCAAATCACGAAAAAAGACTAAATATCTTCTACATTTGATGTCTCCGCAGAATAATGCACATCAAATCTTCTTCTTCTTCTTCTTCTTTCCTTCCTCATCTGCCTTTCAGCGTCGAGGGGAGATATAATTTGCGGTCTTTTGCTTTTCTGTTCGCCTCTGCTGCTGTTATGTTTCCTAGTGCTTCTAATATTCCATCGATCCATCTGTTTCGTGGTCGACCCTTGGGTCTGTTGTTCTCACAACGTTTGTTGAAGGCTCGTTGTGTTGTGTTTTGTTCTTTCTGCCTTGTCACGTGGCCGAACCATTTTATCTGTTGTTTCCTTATATATTCTATGGCTGGGGCTATTCCTAGCTTTTTTCTCAGTTCTACATTTCTGATCTTATCTCTCAGAATGTTTCCTGTCATTCGTCTAACACATTTCATCTCTGTAGAGGTTATTTTTCTTATTGTTCTTGCATCTAGAGTCCAGGTCTGGCATTGGTAGCACAACGTTGGGATGAAGATTGTATTGTATAGTGCTCGTTTTGCCTCCAGAGTTATTTCCTTGTTGGACAATAGTGGTGATAACTGTCCGATGATTTGACAAGCTTAGCACATCAAATGGCATGACAAAATAACCAACTTAACTGTCCTGCAACGTGCTAAGACCCCAACAATCATGTCGATGCTCAGAAGTCGAAAACTAAGATGGCTGGGGCATGCCCAGCGAATGGAAGAAAAATGCATTCCCAAGCAAATACTATATGGTGAACTAATACACGGAAAAAGACAAATCAGCAGACCTAAACTACGATATAGAGATATCTGTAAATTATCTCTGAATGACTTCTCCATCTGTGAATATGACTGGCAACATCTGGCAAGTGATCGCACATCATGGAGAGCATGTATAAGGAATGGTATAACAACTTTTGGGACTGTGCTAAGCAAAACTTAGAAGAGAAAAGACTAATGAAAAAGGATGGAAAACCCTGTGGATCAGTGGACCTGACTTGTTAATTCTGTGGCCGTGTGTGTTTGTCAAACATTGGTAGAATTAGCCACAAGAGAAGGTGTTCGACAATAACAAAACCTCAACAAACAAAAATACACAATAGCCTCCACTAGACCGTCCGACAAGACGAAAAGGGCCATATATATATATATGTGTGTGTGTGTGTGTGTGTGTGTGTACGTCTACACTTGTGGGTGACGCGGTCAGTACCACGTGATTATTGTAGTGCTAATTTAAAGGCTTGGCGATCAAGTGAACGAGGGTTTGAACGCAGCTTATGCATACTCCAGTCGAGTCAGCTGATAAAGGTAAGGGTATCTGCCTCAATGAGTTGGGGGGGGGGGGGTGTGATGACAGCGAGTACAGACCCACTGACCTGCAGACGTTGTAGCCAGTTACGGGAGCTCGCTCCCTAACGGCATGACTATGTCATCGGTCATGATGTATAGTATGTTTGTATATGGATGGATGGATGGATGGATGGATGGATGGATGGATGGATGGATGGATGGATGGATGGGTGGATGGATGGATGGATGGATGGGTGGATGGATGGATGGATAGATGGATGGATGGATAGATGGATGGATGGATGGATGGATGGATGGATGGATGGATGGATGGATGGATGGATGGATGGATGGATGGGTGGATGGATGGATGGATGGATGGATGGATGGATGGATGGATGGATGGATGGATGGATGGATGGGTAGATGGATGGATGGATGGATGGATGGATGGGTGGATGGATGGATGGATGGATGGATGGATGGATGGATGGATGGATGGATGGATGGATGGATGGATGGATGGATGGATGGATGGATGGATGGATGGATGGGTGGATGGATGGATGGATGGATGGATGGATGGATGGATGGGTGGGTGGATGGATGGATGGATGGATGGATGGATGGATGGTGGATGGATGGATGGATGGATGGATGGATGGATGGATGGATGGATGGATGGATGGATGGATGGATGGATAGATGGATGGATGGAAAGATGGATGGATAGATGGATATATTGATGGATGGGACGGGAGTGGATGGATTTAGGCTAAGAGGATGAATCGATGGATTGATGGATGGATAGATGGATGGATGATGGATGGATGGATGGATGGATGGATGGATGGATGGATGGATGGATGGATGGATGGATAGATGGATGGATGGATGGCACAGGTGGAAAATGGATGGTAGAATAGATAGCAGGACAGACGGGCAGACAGACAGATAGACTGTCTGTCTCTCTGTCCGTCTATCTGTGTCCTGTCCTGTCCTGTCCTGTTCTGTCCTATCCTCCCCTGTCCGTCCTTATGTCCGTCCATCTTTCCGTCTGCCTGATTGCATGTCTGTCTATATCAACATATTTATGTGTCTCTATACCCTTCTGTCTTTTGCGTGTTTCTTTCTCTATATGTCTGTCTCTCTATCAGCCTAATCACTCTGTCTACCCATCCATTCATTCACCAGTCTGTTTACCACTCATGAGTATCTTATAAACCTCACTTAAACGACACCATTAACTCCAATCAATGTCTACCAATACTCACCTGAAAGCAATCACCGACCTCACGCCAACTGCCTCATAGAAGTCCGCACCTAGAAGCAAATAAACTCTTTCAGTACTTCCAAGATTACTTCACCGGATCGATAAACTCGTCAAGTCTAACCAAAGATGTTCATAAACGTACTCGTCCCTTCAATTAAATATCACTTCTGTCTGTATTACTGTCTCCTTGATGAATTGTCGGACGTGGATCAACTAGAAACACACAGACAACAGAACACTGTCTTTACTCACATTTTAACCAGAATTAAATCTAACGCTTGGTCAAATTGAAACAGAACTAATAACAATGACTTCACGATAATAAACTAGTTAACTAATAACAATGACTTCACAATAATAAACTAGTTAACTAATAACAATGACTTCACAATAATAAACTAGTTAACTAATAACAATAACTTCACGATAATAAACTAGTTAACTAATAACAATGACTTCACGATAATAAACTAGTTAACTAATAACAGTGACTTCACGATAATAAACTAGTTAACTAATAACAATGATTTCACGATAATAAACTAGTTAACTAATAACAATGACTTCACGATAATAAACTAGTTAACTAATAACAATGATTTCACGATAATAAACAAGTTAACTAATAACAATGACTTCACGATAATAAACTAGTTAACTAATAACAATGATTTCACGATATTAAACTAGTTAACTTATAACAATGATTTTAGATTTATAACAGGCGTCTTAATTCCGGAACTCACTCAGCGGATTTATAGTAGGCTTGTTATGCGCCAAAAGTCACTCATTGGTTTTATAATATGCTCGATATGTGCTATATAACTCATGCATTGAATTTATTTGTAAAATTCTGTACATGTATAAGAACACTGTCAATTAATATTTTGGATAGACTTTCTTCATTTAGATAGCTTGCGATCGTTCGCTTTTTGGCACACCCATTCTGCTGTCATGCATCCTTGTTTTTCCCAGCATTCTGTTTATATTTTTCATAGACCGCTCGTTCAATCTGTGTATGTCCCGATATTTGTTCCTTGTTGTTTGTTCCTTAGTCTTTAGTATTCTAGTGTTTATACAAGAATTGATTTCAATTATTCTTTTTTTTTTTGGTAGCCTTTTATGTTTAGTACACGAAGGTAACTGTCAGTTAATTTGTTAACAGTCCGGTGACGTTATGGGGTAGCGCACTTGTCTGCCGAGCCAAAGGTTCGAGATTCAAATCTCAGTTAAGACAAACATTCTTTCAGACCTAAAATCTCCCGGGGTCCACCCACTCTATTTAGATGGGCACCAGAGACATTCTCGGTGAAGTAAAGGCAGTGAAGGAAAGAACTTGTCACCCCACTTTAAGAAACTGAGACTGTACAATACTCTCTACTCACTAAGACTTCAATGCAGTAGCTATGGGACTGTCGATACATTTAATTCGCAGTTCAAAAGATTATTATTCTGTCGCACTTAATGATACTTTTATGTTAATTCGTGTCAATTTTTCCACGTTGCATTCAAGAGTGTCTACCTAAATGCTTTCACTAGAATTTCTACCTAAATATTTTCGCTAAAATCTTTAACTTAACTATTTTCACTTTAATTTTTACTCAGATGTTTTGACTAGAATTTCTACTTTAATGTTTTCACTACAATTTGTAATTAAACATTTTCACTAGAATTTCTACTTTAACGTTTTCACTACAATTTGTAATTAAATGTTTACACTAGAATTTCTACCTCATTATTTTCACTATAATTGTTACTTAAATATTTTCACTAGAATTTCTACCTAAATATTTTCACTAGAATTTCTACTTCAGTGGTTTCACTAATGTCCAAGTTCTTTTATTAAACCAGAGTCAATACAAAATAATATATGGATTAAATAGCCGCTCAGTGAATGCATATTATTGTATATATGTTGCTAAAAAAGACAAATAAATAAATGTGCATTAGTATACAGAGGTCGTGGCAAGGAGATTGACAACGTCTGTCATTGAGCGAGAGTTCTTAAAAATGGACATGCATGATGTTGTAACGGAGGGAAGAATGTAAGGAAGGAAGGAAGGAAGGAAGGAAGGAAAGGAGGAAAGAAGGAAGGAAGGGAAGGAAGGAAGGGGGAGGGAGGGGGAGTGAGAGAAGGAGGAGGAAGGGAGAAAGAAAGAAAGAGAGAAAGAAAGAAAGAAAGTTGTTTAGTGAATTCCTGAAGTAAGTATTGCTACCTTAGTAATATTTTATGAGAGGCCACAGACCTGTTGCGTTAGAGAAGAAATTGTGAATACCATGGTTATTGGTTATTGGTTATGGAAGGCCTCGGTATCACTGCAAACGAATTAAAATCCATAATTGCTCAACCGCCCGTGCCAGTGGAATCATCCGAATTACTAACTCATCTCCCAAACAAAGAAAAGTAACTGTAGTCCCCATCGTAGCAGTCTCAGCACACGCCAAAAGACATAAGGCGAAACCGCGCAGAAAGTGAACACAGCCAACTGTTCCCTGTCATACGATATCATCATTCATCGCAAACAAGCGGGATATCGAAGCAGGATCAAAACGGATGAGACACACAGCTCACGGCGTGCACAGTAACTCCTGCAACAAGCCGGACTTGGAATATGAGGAAACTGCAAGAAGGAACACTTTTCAGACATAGCCTTCAATGGTTCCTGCCGCCTATCCACCATATACCATGGGAGTTCACGTCCTCCCGAAAATGATGATCGTCATAGCACTTGATGATGTTAGGCCATCATTGATGATTCCAATTCCAAACATATAGACACACAGTGGTGGTAAGTTATCATTTCCAATCCAACAGAAGCCACGTGACCTGTAGTTAGTACCATGGACAGCTGACAAGTGTAACGATGATGTTGTAAGACAGACCGAAGCCAGGAAACAATGTAATGTCCACTTTAGACCAAAGCAAGGAGACAGTGTAATGTCCACTTTAGACCAAAGCAAGGAGACAGTGTAATGTCCACTTTAGACCGAAGCCAGGAAACAATGTAATGTCCACTTTAGACCAAAGCAATGGGACAATGTAATTTCCACTTTAGACCAAAGCAAGGAAACATTGTAATGTCCACTTTAGACCAAAGCAAGGAGACAATGTAATTTCCACTTTAGACCAAAGCAATGAGACAATGTAATGTCCACTTTAGACCAAAGCAAGGAAACAATGTAATGTCCACTTTAGATCAAAGCAAGGAGACAATGTAATGTCCACTTTAGACCAAAGCAAGGAAACAATGTAATGTCCATTTTAGATCAAAGCAAGGAGACAATGTAATGTCCACTTTAGATCAAAGCAAGGAGACAATGTAATGTCCACTTTAGACCAAAGCAAGGAAACAATGTAATGTCCACTTTAGATCAAAGCAAGGAGACAATGTAATGTCCACTTTAGATCAAAGCAATGAGACAATGTAATGTCCACTTTAGACCAAAGCAAGGAGACAATATAAAGTCCACTTTAGAGCAAAGCAAGGAGACAATGTAATATCCACTTTAGACCAAAGCAAGGGAACAATGTAATGTCCACTTTAGACCGAAGCCAGGAAACAATGTAATGTCCACTGTAAAGTAGAAATACCAATATTATTATTATTAAAATAGAAATTATTATTAAAATAGAAATACCCATAGTTAATTAACCAAAGCAATGAGACAATGTAATGTTCTTTAAGAGGACACAATCATTATTTAATGACCAAGCAATGAAAATGAAGCAGCTAAACTATTTCGTGACAAAACGAGAAAAAGTGGCAAGACAAAAACTCCAACAGAGAGAAAAATACTGGACGGTTTAAACGAAATATGTTGTGGGAAATCAACAGGAGAATTGATAGAAAGATGCAGAAATGAAAGTTTTTGGAGACATGATTACATAGTGAGGACGCATTCTGCTTAATGATATATGGGAAATGAGTGTAATCGTGAAATATCCTTTACTTTACTGACAATTGGGTCTTAACATTAATTATTAGTAAAGTAGAAATACTTCACGGTTTAAAAATATTTCTACTTTAATAACAATTAATGTTAACTATGGGTATTACTACTTTAATAACAATTAATGTTAACTATGGGTATTACTACTTTAATTTCAATTAATGTTAACTATGGGTATTACTACTTTAATAACAATTAATGTTAACTATGGGTATTACTACTTTAATAACAATTAGTGTTAACTATGGGTATTTCTACTTTAATAACAATTAGTGTTAACTATAGGTATTACTACTTTAATAACAATTAATGTTAACTATGGGTATTACTACTTTAATAACAATTAGTGTTAACTATGGGTATTTCTACTTTATTAACAATTAGTATTAACTATGGGTATTTCTATTTTAATAATAATTAGTATTAACTATGGGTATTTCTACTTTAATAACAATTAGTATTAACTATGGGTATTTCTACTTTAATAACAATTAGTGTTAACTATGTGTTTTTCTATCTCAATAACAATTAGTGTTAACTATGGGTATTTCTACTTTAATAACAATTAGTATTAACTATGAGTATTTCTAACTTACTAACAGTTAGTTTTAACAATGAAATAATTCTACCCTACTAACTTTTGTGTTAACATTAAGTATTCTCTATCTTACTAACAATTAGTGTTAACCATTAAGTATTTTTTACTTTATCAACAATTAGTGTTAACTATGAGTATTATCTAAGGGCAAGAGGTAGGGTTCGATACCAACCGACGGCTTCCGGGTTCACACAGCCTTTAATGGGTACCGGATGTTTTTTTCTGGGAAAGTAAAGCGGCAAGGGCGTAATACCGACCACATTACCCCAAAAATCATGTGCCGAAGGTCTGTAAAACTTATGGTCAATAACACCATGTTCCCTATACGCCAGTTGGCGTGACGGGGGCTCTTTACTTTTTTTAATATGAGTATTACCTAGCTTACTATCAATTTGTGTTAACTATGAGTATTACCTAGCTTACTATTAATTAGTGTTAACTATGAGTATTACCTAGCTTACTATTAATTAGTGTTAACTATGAGTATTACCTAGCTTACTATCAATTAGTGTTAACTATGAGTATTACCTAGCTTACTATTAATTAGTGTTAACTATGAGTATTACTTAGCTTACTATCAATTTGTGTTAACTATGAGTATTACCTAGCTTACTATCAATTTGTGTTAACTATGAGTATTATCCAGCTTACTATCAATTAGTGTTAACTATGACTATTATCTAGATTACTATCAATTAGTGTTACTATGAGTATTATCTAGCTTACTATCAATTAGTGTTACTATGAGTATTATCTAGCTTACTATCAATTAGTGTTACTATGAGTATTATCTAGCTTACTATCAATTAGTGTTACTATGAGTATTATCTAGCTTACTATCAATTAGTGTTACTATGAGTATTATCTAGCTTACTATCAATTAGTGTTACTATGAGTATTATCTAGCTTACAATCAATTAGTGTTAACTAAGAGTATTATCTAGCTTACTATCAATTAATGTTACTATGAGTATTATCTAGCATACTATCAATTAGTGTTACTATGGGTATTACCTAGCTTACTATCAATTAGTGTTACTATGAGTATTAACTATCTTACTATCAATTAGTGTTACTATGAGTATTATCTATCTTACTATCAATTAGTGTTACTATGAGTATTATATATCTTACTATCAATTAGTGTTACTATGAGTATTATCTAGCTTACTATCAATTAATGTTAACTATGAGTATTATCTAGCTTACAATCAAGTAGTGTTAACTATGAGTATTATCTAGCTTACTATCAATTAGTGTTACTATGAGTATTATCTAGCTTACTATCAATTAGTGTTACTATGAGTATTTTCTAGCTTACTATCAATTAGTGTTAACTATGAGTATTATCTAGCTTACTATCAAATAGTATTACTATGAGTATTGTCTAGCTTACTATCAATTAGTGTTACTATGAGTATTATCTAGCTTACTATCAATTAGTGTTAACTATGAGTATTATCTAGCTTACTATCAATTAGTGTTACTATGAGTATTACCTAGTTTACTATCAATTAGTGTTACTATGAGTATTATCTATCTTACTATCAATTAGTGTTACTATGAGTATTATATAGCTTACTATCAATTAATGTTAACTATGATTATTATCTAGCTTACTATCAATTTGTGTTACTATGAGTATTATCTAGCTTACTATCAATTAATGTTAACTATGAGTATTGTCTATCTTACTATCAATTAGTGTTACTATGAGTATTATCTATCTTACTATCAATTAGTGTTAACTATGAGTATTATCTAGCTTACTATCAATTAGTGTTAACTATGAGTATTACCTAGCTTACTATCAATTTGTGTTAACTATGAGTATTATCTAGCTTACTATCAATTTGTGTTAATCATTAACAATTGTTTACCTTACTAACATTTAGTGGTAACAATGAAGTATTTCTTCCTTGCTAATAATAGTCATGAAACATTATTACTTTAATATCAAATACAATATAATTATGATGTATGTCCTACGTTGTAACATTCCGCGCCACCTGTCAAATGTGACTATACATTTTGTCTCGTATAACTCTGAAGTATTTATAACTTGATATTTTTTGTATCAAACACCTTAAGTATGACTATCTTTATCCTTCCTTGCGGAAATATTAGGTATTTATACTTTGATAGCTTCTTGTTTACACCTGACGTGTCCACCTCGACAGTTTTAACGTGAGTACCATGTATTTTTACCTGGATAACTTGTTCGTAAAAACCTGAAATACTTCTACCTTTTTATCTCGTTTGTAAAAACCTGAAGTATTTTTACCTTTTTATCTCGTTTGTAAAAACCTGAAGTATTTTTACCTTTTTATCCGGTTTGTAGAAACCTGAAGTATTTTTACCTTTTTATCCGGTTTGTAGAAACCTGAAGTATTTTTACCTTTTTATCCGGTTTGTAGAAACCTGAAGTATTTTTACCTTTTTATCCGGTTTGTAGAAACCTGAAGTATTTTTACCTTTTTATCTCGTTTGTAAAAACCTGAAATATTTCTTCCTTTTTATCTCATTTGTAAAAACCTGAAATATTTATACTCTGATAACCTTTTTGTTATATATACCTGAAGTAGCTCTACCTTGATAACTTGTTATATATACCTGAAGTAGCTCTACCTTGATAACTTGTTATATACACCTGAAGTAGCTCTACCTTGATAACTTCTTATATACACCTGAAGTAGCTCTACCTTGATAACTTGTTATATACACCTGAAGTAGCTTTACCTTGATAACTTGTTATATATACCTGAAGTAGCTCTACCTTGATAACTTGTTATATACACCTGAAGTAGCTCTACCTTGATAACTTGTTATATACACCTGAAGCATTTCTACCCTGATAACTTCTTACCTGACATACTTCGAACTATAAACCAACGACGGTATTGAATGTAAACAACAACAAATAGAACAATTAAATTTACCGAGATTCTCCTCTCACATTCCCACCTCTGCTTAAACGAAGATATTTATGTTCACGTTTAATGTTTCATCAAAACACATTTTACTAAACAAAACAATCAAGTTATCACAGTTGATCATCAATCTCACTGAATTATTTTTCTTTTATTAACAACACCTAGCAAGAGACTTTAATCATCTATATTATCGGCATTTTGTACTGCTGACGTAGATAATCATGTTTCTCCTCTTGTCTCTATAAAGGTTTATTATTTCTATTGTTAACTTGTCCTCGTGTTGGTCATAATTTTCCTTGTTAATTTACCCTGTTTTAGAACATCTTTACTCCTTTTAGTTGTCTTTACTTTTATAAAAGTCTTTCTTAAAACTACATTTCTGTGGTCTAAATCAGTTGCAGGTTTTCCATTGTCCATGATTCACTTCCATATACAAGGAGTGGCTCTATTTAACACTGAAAGACTCGTTTTCACATTTCTGTCGTCAAATGGGTTATACTTATACAAGTATACATACACACATATATAGATAGTTATTGCAACATCATTATGTTTATATTTCTTCTAATTTTAGTTGCGTTGTCTCCATTGAAACCTCACGCCAGAACCAAACCATTATGTCTCGACGCTGGAAGTATCTCACAATCGACAGTTTATTTCTATCTCGTCTTCGTCATCTCATGACACCAATTGTCGTTGGGGCACCACTGATAGACTTAGTCAACCTGGGGATCGTTGGGGCATAACTGATAGACTTAGTCAAACTGGGGATCGTTGGGACATAACTGATAGACTTAGTCAAACTGGGGATCGTTGGGGCATAACTGATAGACTTAGTCAACCTGGGGATCGTTGGGACATAACTGATAGACTTAGTCAACCTGGGGATCGTTTGGGCATAACTGATAGACTTAGTCAACCTGGGGATCGTTGGGACATAACTGATAGACTTAGTCAACCTGGGGATCGTTGGGACATAACTGATAGACTTAGTCAAACTGGGGATCGTTGGGGCATAACTGATAGACTTAGTCAACCTGGGGATCGTTGGGGCATAACTGATAGACTTAGTCAAACTGGGGATCGTTGGGGCATAACTGATAGACTTAGTCAACCTGGGGATCGTTGGGGCATAACTGATAGACTTAGTCAACCTGGGGATCGTTGGGGCATAACTGATAGACTTAGTCAACCTGGGGATCGTTGGGACATAACTGATAGACTTAGTCAACCTGGGGATCGTTGGGACATAACTGATAGACTTAGTCAACCTGGGGATCGTTGGGACATAACTGATAGACTTAGTCAACCTGGGGATCGTTTGGGCATAACTGATAGACTTAGTCAACCTGGGGATCGTTGGGACATAACTGATAGACTTAGTCAACCTGGGGATCGTTGGGACATAACTGATAGACTTAGTCAAACTGGGGATCGTTGGGGCATAACTGAGAGACTTAGTCAGCCTGGGGATCGTTGGGGCATAACTGATAGACTTAGTCAACCTGGGGATCGTTGGGACATAACTGATAGACTTAGTCAACCTGGGGATCGTTGGGACATAACTGATAGACTTAGTCAAACTGGGGATCGTTGGGGTATAACTGATAGACTTAGTCAACCTGGGGATCGTTGGGGCATAACTGATAGACTTAGTCAAACTGGGGATCGTTGGGGCATAACTGATAGACTTAGTCAACCTGGGGATCGTTGGGGCATAACTGATAGACTTAGTCAACCTGGGGATCGTTTGGGCACCACTGATAGACTTAGTCAACCTGGGGATCGTTGGGGCATAACTGATAGACTTAGTCAACCTGGGGATCGTTGGGACATAACTGATAGACTTAGTCAACCTGGGGATCGTTTGGGCACCACTGATAGACTTAGTCAACCTGGGGATCGTTGGGGCATAACTGATAGACTTAGTGAAGATTTTGTTATTTCCCTCTATCTTCAGTCACTATTTAGGCTATTCATTCTTTCATGTTACCTTCTCTTGCTCTCCTTCTACCTTATTCTTTGTCCATTCACAGTTTACCCGATGAATAGTCTTTGCTAGGCCAGACGGTCGAAATTTAAAAATAAATATATATTTCAGTTGATATTGACAAATACGTCGTTTACAAAACCATTTTCTACGTTTGTTGAAAGAAAAATGCTGCAGAATAATTTGTTTATATACAGTATATATATAGGAGGTGAGATGCAGAATGGCCCAGGCAAAGCAGCTTTCCAAAAAATGAGGAAGATATTATGCAATCCATTTTTGACAATAGAAAGAAGAAATAGAGTTCTTAAATGTTATGTAGAACCAGTCTTAACATATGGATGCGAATCATAGACAATAGGACAACAGACAAGAAAATCAATGGAGGCTGTAGAAATGTGGTTTTACAGAAGAATGTTGAGAGTACCATTGACAGCTAAGAAGAGTAATGAAGATGTTCTGAGAGAGGTCAAAGCAAAAATAGAGCTAATTTCCAATATTAGGAAGAGACAATCATTATTTTTTGGCCATGTAATGAGAAGAGAACAACTGGAATATATTGTAACAACTGGAAAAATTGAGGGACGAAGAGATAGAGGGAAGCAAAGAGAAAAAAATAACACACAGCTTAAGAGCATGGCTTGGCAGAATGTCATCAACAGAAATGATAAATAGCTGCCGAGATCGAAAGTAGTGGAGAGACATGATCACCTACGCTAGTAGGCACGGCACTTAATGATGATGATGATGATGATATATATATATATATATATATATATATATATATATATATATATATATATATATACTATTTTAACTCCGATTTGTAAATTATATAATTTTATAATTTAAAATTATTTTAAATAAAAATTAATAAATTTATATATTATATAAATAAAGATCAGGAAATCAAATATTAGCTAGGATGGACACACTCGCTTATTTTAACTCTAACGGTAGGACATTTTCGTTACCACCTCTATACATCGTATAGCATATATGACTTAAAATGGCCGTGATTTTGCTACATTCCTCTCATTAGTAAAGTTGCTATTATATGGGAGTGGATCAAATATGTGACACCACACATTTTTATTTCCTGGGTTAATTCATTGTATTTTTTTTCTACCGATTTTCAAGTAAGTCTCATAACCGCCTCCCTGATTGAGTGGCTAGAGCGCTTACTTATCATAAAGACAAGTCCAGGTTTAATTCCAACGAGTTGTAATTTTGTTTTCCGGATCAACAAGGCTCTGAGGCGTTCATCCAGGCTCTAAAAATAGAACCAGATATTCTCTGGAAAGTAATAGCGACATGAACGTATTACCGACCACGTGGCGCAAACATGCGCCGCTAGTCATGGATGCAGTCACTAACGCCAAATGCCAGCAAGGTAAGAGAGGAAACCCCTACTTTGGTATTCTCACTTCGACGCTTATAGAAGGGACAAATCAACAATTATTAAATGTGATACTCGGGCGTGACTTGTTATCATGATCAAACACAATAGAGATGTGCATGTTTGTTTCTTTATAAATCAATTTGAATGTATCAGTCACGAACCATAACAAAATTGACATTCATGAATATACAGACTTTCATTAATGGGTGCTTATGCAGAATAAAAGGATGGAAATGGCAGGACAAAATCACTAACATAGAATTATGGAAATGTACCAGTCAAATACCAGTGGATAAAGAGATACAGCGAAAACGATGGCGCTGGATAGGACACACACTGCGGAAGCCAACTGAGAGTATTACACAATATGCCTCTTTTTTTTGGAATCCCCAGGGGAAAAGACAAATAGGAAGACCAAGGAATTCTTGGAGAAGACAGATAGAAGCAGAGATGAAGATGATGGGGAAGACATGGAATGATCTTAAAAGAATGGCAAGAAACAGAACGACTTGGAAAGTGTTTGTTGAAGACATATGCTCCACTGGAACTGAAAGTGTTTGTTGAGGACCTATGCTCCACTGGGACTGAAAGTGTTTGTTGAAGACCTATGCTCCACTGGAACTGAAAGTGTTTGTTGAGGACCTATGCTCCACTGGGACTGAAAGTGTTTGTTGAGGACCTACGCTCCACTGGGACTGAAAGTGTTTGTTGAGGACCTATGCTCCACTGGGACTGAAAGTGTTTGTTGAAGACCTATGCTCCACTGGGACTGAAAGTGTTTGTTGAAGACCTATGCTCCACTGGGACTGAAAGTGTTTGTTGAAGACCTATGCTCCACTGGGACTGAAAGTGTTTGTTGAGGACCTACGCTCCACTGGGACTAAAAGTGTTTGTTGAGGACCTATGCTCCACAGGGAGCTGAAAGTGTTTGTTGAGGACCTACGCTCCACAGTGAGCTGAAAGTATTTGTTGAGGACCTATGCTTCACTGGGACTGAAAGTGTTTGTTGAGGACCTATGCTCCACAGTGAGCTGAAAGTGTTTGTTGAGGACCTACGCTCCACTGGGACTGAAAGTGTTTGTTGAGTACCTACGCTCCACAGGGAGCTGAAAGCTAGAGGAAGTCACGAACCATGTCCTGGTTATAGTTCTGAAACGAGCAGATGACCTCATATATCAATGATAAATAGTTATTCGAAGACATTATCGCCATGGCCAGCTACATGTTATCATCATCTACTTCATTCTAGCGACATAGCATGGCACAAGGCAAGAATTAAATACTTTCTTCTAACCCGCTACTTATTTCTTCTATTATTAAATTACTACTTTCTATTATTAAATTACTACTTTCTATTATTAAATTACTACTTTCTATTATTAAATTACTACTTTCTATTATTAAATTACTACCTTCTATTATTAAATTACTACCTTCTATTATTAAATTACTACCTTCTATTATTAAATTACTACCTTCTATTATTAAATTACTACCTTCTATTATTAAATTACTACTTTCTGTTATTAAATTACTACCTTCTATTATTAAATTACTACTTTCTATTATTAAATTACTACTTTCTATTATTAAATTACTACCTTCTATTATTAAATTACTACTTTCTATTATTAAATTACTACTTTCTATTATTTCTGTTAAAGTTTGGAACAACTTCTGAATATTGTGCCTGGGTCGTCGCCCCTGAAACCACATGCCAATCCTGAAAGAATATTCTTGAACCGTCTCTGGACAAATAACGACGATACAATCAACCCGACAATGTTTGAACAATCAAGAAACTAAAATACTTAAACATTAATTCAGTAATAAAAAAGAAATGAAAATTGTCATAATAATCGACACTAATATAAGTGATTTCATCAACAATATTAAATCGGCGATAAGAGCGTCTTTTCAGGCGTAAAAAACAGTCGTTGTTACTCTAATGATACAACATGGGAAACTACGCTGGTTAGTTGAACCGGAAGTGTATCATAAACACAAGACTAACACTCCCAGAAGCAATCGTTCAAGAAACCTGTAGGTAAAATATCTCCAGTACCTCCCGCGATTGTGGAACTGCGCGACAAGTGCCAGAGAAATGCGCACATGGGGACAAGCTGGCGAAGTGTTGACCAAGCAGCAGGGACAGCGCCATCATGCGCTGGTTGTTGACTGCCTCGCTCGGCGCTCAGTTCTCTCCTAGCCATTCACAGACTGTCAGTATGAAAATCTCATTAACTAGACTTGACAACTAGCGTGAATGTTGCCACGGGAAAATCTCGTCGTTATTTTTTGTGTTCTTCCATTACTTTCCTTTTTTTCTTTCTTTCTTTCTTTCTTTCTTTCTTTCTTTCTTTCTTTCTTTCTTTCTTTCTTTTTCTTTCTTTTTTCTTTCTTTCTTTCTTTCCTTCTTTCTTTTTCTTTCTTTCTTTCTTTTTTTCTTTCTTTTTCTGTCTTTCTTTTTTTTTCTTTCTTTCTTTCTTTCTTTCTGTCTTTCTTTCTTTTCTTCTTTCTTTCGTTTTTTTCTTTCTTTCTTTCTTTTTTTTTTCTTTCTTTCTTTCTTCTTTCTTTCTGTTTTTTTCTTTCTTTCTTTCTTTCTTTCTTTCACCGAATAGGTGTGCAGAAATATGCTTCAAGCTGCCTAGACAGCAGGAATAATCTAAATAGAAAAAACACAGATACACAATGTATTTCCGAGCTGTGATCGCAACCTTATGCTATAGTCATGAGAACACCTACGTGAAAGACATTATCCACGATAGCTAATTTTTTAGTTAGTTGAGTGACATTGTTCCCTAGCGTTTGGCTTTGGCTTTTCGTGTCAAGGCGCTGTGCCACTGAGTACGGGTTCGATCCTGCTTCGGAACATATATTGTTTTTTTTCCCCTGCTGTTGTTGATTATTTGTCATTTTTTTCAGAGTGCTGTAAACATTCCTCTTCCTCTGAATTGATTCGCTGATTACCGCCTCGGAAGTTTCCCTCTATAAACATATTCATTTATTATTATTTGTCTCTAGACAGCATGAAAGGCATGCATCATACCAACAAGCTTGTTCAATGTATACACCTAGCAAATCTGTAAAAAAAACATCATAAAGATGCCAGGCCTAAACATTAAAGGAATGATAATCTTCTTGGTCATATTATGAGAAAGGGACAACCGGAATATATCGTGTCAAGAGAAATAATCGACAGAAGAAGAAGCAGAGGGAGACAGGGAGAGAAGATACGGAAGTGTTTAGTAGAGTAAATTGGTGGAAGTCAACAAAAGAAAATATAAACAATTGAAGAGATAGAGG
This sequence comes from Megaustenia siamemsis, assembly GCA_032433765.1. Taxonomy (NCBI): domain Eukaryota; kingdom Metazoa; phylum Mollusca; class Gastropoda; order Stylommatophora; family Ariophantidae; genus Megaustenia; species Megaustenia siamemsis. The sequence continues at coordinate 30,230,251 of JAVIAB010000025.1, read as the reverse complement.
GTTATGGAGAGACATGGTTATCCTAGCCAGAAAGTATGGCACTTTATGATGACAATGATGACATTTAATAAACATCATAAAGGTAATGACAATATGATAAAATTATGTGATGATTATAACGAAGATCATGATAATGATAATGAACAATGATAATGATGATAATGATACTGATTATAATAATGATGACAATTATAATATTAATAATGATGGTATAATTCTGATGATTATGATGAAGATGATGATAAGTAATGAATGATGATGATGATGATGATGTTATTTGCTGAGAATGAAATTGCTGTTATAATGTTGCTAATGATGATAATGATAGTAAAGATGAGAATGATGATTATGACATTAGTATGATGATTCTGATGCTGATGATATGATATTCATGATCATGGCGAATGTATTATGTTGAGATCTCAACTGACGGTTGACAGATGAGTCACGTGAATCGTTGAGCAGATTTGACAGGTGAGTGACGGCGGCAGACAGGCAGACATGCTGTGTGCACGGACCGGTCGATTTATTTGACAGAGTAGATAATTTGAAAGGTAGCGGTTCTCAAGCTGGGATCCAGAACACCGATTATTTGTGCAAAAATGTATGATTATAACTGCCTGAACAGTGAGGCATCCTTTCGCCAATCTTGTTCAATCTATACACTGAGCAAATCTTGTTCAATCTATACACTGAGCAAATCTTGTTCAATCTATACACTGAGCAAATCTTGGTCAATCTATACACTGAGCAAATCTTGTTCAATCTATACACTGAGCAAATCTTGTTCAATCTATACACTGAGCAAATCTTGTTCAATCTATACACTGAGCAAATCTTGTTCAATCTATACACTGAGCAAATCTTGTTCAATCTATACACTGAGCAAATCTTGTTCAATCTATACACTGAGCAAATCTTGTTCAATCTATACACTGAGCAAATCTTGTTCAATCTATACACTGAGCAAATCTTGGTCAATCTATACACTGAGCAAATCTTGGTCAATCTATACACTGAGCAAATCTTGTTCAATCTATACACTGAGCAAATCTTGTTCAATCTATACACTGAGCAAATCTTGGTCAATCTATACACTGAGCAAATCTTGTTCAATCTATACACTGAGCAAATCTTGTTCAATCTATACACTGAGCAAATCTTGGTCAATCTATACACTGAGCAAATCTTGTTCAATCTATACACTGAGCAAATCTTGGTCAATCTATACACTGAGCAAATCTTGTTCAATCTATACACTGAGCAAATCTTGTTCAATCTATACACTGAGCAAATATTGGTCAATCTATACACTGAGCAAATCTTGGTCAATCTATACACTGAGCAAATCTTGTTCAATCTATACACTGAGCAAATCTTGTTCAATCTATACACTGAGCAAATCTTGGTCAATCTATACACTGAGCAAATCTTGTTCAATCTATACACTAAGCAAATCTTGTTCAATCTATACACTGAGCAAATCTTGTTCAATCTATACACTGAGCAAATCTTGTTCAATCTATACACTGAGCAAATCTTGTTCAATCTATACACTGAGCAAATCTTGTTCAATCTATACACTGAGCAAATCTTGGTCAATCTATACACTGAGCAAATCTTGTTCAATCTATACACTGAGCAAATCTTGTTCAATCTATACACTGAGCAAATCTTGGTCAATCTATACACTGAGCAAATCTTGTTCAATCTATACACTGAGCAAATCTTGGTCAATCTATACACTGAGCAAATCTTGGTCAATCTATACACTGAGCAAATCTTGTTCAATCTATACACTGAGCAAATCTTGTTCAATCTATACACTGAGCAAATCTTGTTCAATCTATACACTGAGCAAATCTTGTTCAATCTATACACTGAGCAAATCTTGTTCAATCTATACACTGAGCAAATCTTGTTCAATCTATACACTGAGCAAATCTTGGTCAATCTATACACTGAGCAAATCTTGGTCAATCTATACACTGAGCAAATCTTGTTCAATCTATACACTGAGCAAATCTTGTTCAATCTATACACTGAGCAAATCTTGGTCAATCTATACACTGAGCAAATCTTGTTCAATCTATACACTGAGCAAATCTTGTTCAATCTATACACTGAGCAAATCTTGGTCAATCTATACACTGAGCAAATCTTGTTCAATCTATACACTGAGCAAATCTTGGTCAATCTATACACTGAGCAAATCTTGTTCAATCTATACACTGAGCAAATCTTGTTCAATCTATACACTGAGCAAATATTGGTCAATCTATACACTGAGCAAATCTTGGTCAATCTATACACTGAGCAAATCTTGTTCAATCTATACACTGAGCAAATCTTGTTCAATCTATACACTGAGCAAATCTTGGTCAATCTATACACTGAGCAAATCTTGTTCAATCTATACACTAAGCAAATCTTGTTCAATCTATACACTGAGCAAATCTTGTTCAATCTATACACTGAGCAAATCTTGTTCAATCTATACACTGAGCAAATCTTGTTCAATCTATACACTGAGCAAATCTTGTTCAATCTATACACTGAGCAAATCTTGGTCAATCTATACACTGAGCAAATCTTGTTCAATCTATACACTGAGCAAATCTTGTTCAATCTATACACTGAGCAAATCTTGGTCAATCTATACACTGAGCAAATCTTGTTCAATCTATACACTGAGCAAATCTTGGTCAATCTATACACTGAGCAAATCTTGTCAATCTATACACTGAGCAAATCTTGTTCAATCTATACACTGAGCAAATCTTGTTCAATCTATACACTGAGCAAATCTTGGTCAATCTATACACTGAGCAAATCTTGGTCAATCTATACACTGAGCAAATCTTGGTCAATCTATACACTGAGCAAATCTTGGTCAATCTATACACTGAGCAAATCTTGGTCAATCTATACACTGAGCAAATCTTGTTCAATCTATACACTGAGCAAATCTTGGTCAATCTATACACTGAGCAAATCTTGTTCAATCTATACACTGAGCAAATCTTGTTCAATCTATACACTGAGCAAATCTTGGTCAATCTATACACTGAGCAAATCTTGTTCAATCTATACACTGAGCAAATCTTGTTCAATCTATACACTGAGCAAATCTTTTTCAATCTATACACTGAGCAAATCTTGGTCAATCTATACACTGAGCAAATCTTGGTCAATCTATACACTGAGCAAATCTTGGTAAATCTATACACTGAGCAAATCTTGGTCAATCTATACACTGAGCAAATCTTGTTCAATCTATACACTGAGCAAATCTTGGTCAATCTATACACTGAGCAAATCTTGTTCAATCTATACACTGAGCAAATCTTGTTCAATCTATACACTGAGCAAATCTTGGTCAATCTATACACTGAGCAAATCTTGTTCAATCTATACACTGAGCAAATCTTGGTCAATCTATACACTGAGCAAATCTTGGTCAATCTATACACTGAGCAAATCTTGTTCAATCTATACACTGAGCAAATCTTGTTCAATCTATACACTGAGCAAATCTTGGTCAATCTATACACTGAGCAAATCTTGGTCAATCTATACACTGAGCAAATCTTGGTCAATCTATACACTGAGCAAATCTTGGTCAATCTATACACTGAGCAAATCTTGGTCAATCTATACACTGAGCAAATCTTGTTCAATCTATACACTGAGCAAATCTTGGTCAATCTATACACTGAGCAAATCTTGTTCAATCTATACACTGAGCAAATCTTGTTCAATCTATACACTGAGCAAATCTTGGTCAATCTATACACTGAGCAAATCTTGTTCAATCTATACACTGAGCAAATCTTGTTCAATCTATACACTGAGCAAATCTTTTTCAATCTATACACTGAGCAAATCTTGGTCAATCTATACACTGAGCAAATCTTGGTCAATCTATACACTGAGCAAATCTTGGTAAATCTATACACTGAGCAAATCTTGGTCAATCTATACACTGAGCAAATCTTGTTCAATCTATACACTGAGCAAATCTTGGTCAATCTATACACTGAGCAAATCTTGTTCAATCTATACACTGAGCAAATCTTGTTCAATCTATACACTGAGCAAATCTTGGTCAATCTATACACTGAGCAAATCTTGTTCAATCTATACACTGAACAAATCTTGTTCAATCTATACACTGAGCAAATCTTGGTCAATCTATACACTGAGCAAATCTTGGTCAATCTATACACTGAGCAAATCTTGTTCAATCTATACACTGAGCAAATCTTGGTCAATCTATACACTGAGCAAATCTTGTTCAATCTATACACTGAGCAAATCTTGTTCAATCTATTACACTGAGCAAATCTTGTTCAATCTATACACTGAGCAAATCTTGGTCAATCTATACACTGAGCAAATCTTGGTCAATCTATACACTGAGCAAATCTTGGTCAATCTATACACTGAGCAAATCTTGGTCAATCTATACACTGAGCAAATCTTGTTCAATCTATACACTGAGCAAATCTTGTTCAATCTATACACTGAGCAAATCTTGTTCAATCTATACACTGAGCAAATCTTGGTCAATCTATACACTGAGCAAATCTTGTTCAATCTATACACTGAGCAAATCTTGTTCAATCTATACACTGAGCAAATCTTGTTCAATCTATACACTGAGCAAATCTTGGTCAATCTATACACTGAGCAAATCTTGGTCAATCTATACACTGAGCAAATCTAGGTCAATCTATACACTGAGCAAATCTTGGTCAATCTATACACTGAGCAAATCTTGGTCAATCTATACACTGAGCAAATCTTGTTCAATCTATACACTGAGCAAATCTTGGTCAATCTATACACTGAGCAAATCTTGGTCAATCTATACACTGAGCAAATCTTGGTCAATCTATACACTGAGCAAATCTTGGTCAATCTATACACTGAGCAAATCTTGGTCAATCTATACACTGAGCAAATCTTGGTCAATCTATACACTGAGCAAATCTTGGTCAATCTATACACTGAGCAAATCTTGGTCAATCTATACACTGAGCAAATCTTTAAAAACATCATAGAGATGCCAGGCCTACAAATTAATGGAAAGATAATCAATAACGTAAGATATGCTGACGATACTGTACTACTAGCAGAAAATCCTAAAGATCTACAACAATTGCTTAATGAAATAACATGACAAGCAAAAAATATGGACTAGATATGAATATCAAAAAGACTAAAACTATGATCATAAAGAAAGATAATACTCAAAACCTACAAGCGGATATCAAATTTGAAGGAACAGCCCTGGAGACAGTTCAGAACTACAACTACTTTGGACAGACTATAACCAGTGATGGAAAATGTAAAACTGAAATAAACAAAAGAATAGGAATGACAAAATGTAATTCTAGTAACATGAAAAATATACCAACATCAAATCAAATTACACTAGGGCTCAAATTAAAAATAGTAAAATGGTATATCTTCTCAAAATGTCTGCATGGTGCAGAAACATGGACATTGCACAAGAAAACAGAACATAAAATCGAAGCCTTTGAAATGTGAAATTATTGAAGAATATGTAGAATTAGTTGAAAAGAAAAAACAAAAACTGAGATTATAAAAAAAAGCTAAATTTATTATTTAAAAAAAAAACTATTAAAAACTAAAAACCTTTGGAATTTTTCCTGACTGCACCTGGTCAGGTAGGTGGGGAAGGGGGTGGCCCCATGCCCCGGCAGAGGTCATCTTGGTCTACGCCCTCCCCCCCCCCCCCCATCTCCGGAGATCACAGCTGAAGTAGGTCACAACGATCAACACCGGCATAACTGACATTGAGTAGCTGTTGGCACCACTAGAGTGACGTTTATGTGAAACCATTGGAGCAGGTGGTGGATGGTGTTGTGGGAGCAGCCGACAAGTAGTGCCGGTTATGGTCCCCACACCGTAATGGCAGGCAGAGGATCTCACGTATAGAAACAATGGCTGCGATCTCCGACTAGTACAGTCACTGCCAAGAAGGAAAGGAATGGCAAACTACCTTCTTATATTGCCTGGAATAATCATGAGAAACCACAACTATAAAAACAGTCAAAAACAGAACTCATACGATGCACTGTGGATAGAAGATTGTTGAAGGAGATGATCACCAACGCCAAAAGGTACGGTACATGATGATGATGATGAGAGTGACGTTAGCGTAAGACGTATGGATGCAGGGTTGCATGCAGCACCACAGCTCTTTCGACAGGCCGTCGAGCGGGTGTTCAAAGTTTCGATCCATACTCCCCTATGGTGAGTAATTGCGGGCAATCGTTCGGTCGAACCTTTTCTTCCACTTTTCTAAGAGATGGTTTATAAACTAAAGGGAAATAATCACTACCAAAAAATGGTTACTGCCTCAGAGTCGAGTAATTTCACTTTCAAACCTAAAAAAAAAAAAAGTATTTTTAAAAAGTTGTTAAAAATATAATTAAAAGTTTAACAAATATAATAAAAATTTAAAACAATAATATTTTAAAATAAAACAAAAAATGTAATTAAAAAATATTGATAATTTACGTGAAGTTTCGTGTCCGAGAAATATTTTTGTTCAGAGTAACGTCCCATAGCGCTTTATTTGGTCCCTCTTGAATCTGCCATTTGGGGACCACTGGGTGTAGGTTTAAGGCTTCATATAGCCTAGAAGTAACCTTAAAATTTGTTCATAAAATATCATTCTTCTTCTTCCTCTTTACTTCCTCATCTGCCTTTCAGCGTCGAGGGGAGATATAATTTGCGGTCTTTTGCTCTACTGTTCACCTCTGCTGCTGTTATGTTTCCTAGTGCTTCTAATATTCCATCGATCCATCTTTTTCGTGGTCGACCCTTGAGTCTGGTGTTCTCACAACGTTTGTTGAAGGCTCGTTGTGTTGTGTTTTGTTCTTTCTGCCTTGTCACGTGGCCAAACCATTTTATCTGTTGTTTCCTTATATATTCTATGGCTGGGGCTATTCCTAGCTATAACTTACAACTGACTTAGCAGGTCGGTAAGGGATAAATGTTTTATGCTCAGAGAAATACATAGAATATGGAGATAAACTATCATTAAATGCAGGAAAACTAGAAATAGTAGATAGTTCAAGTTATGTCCAGTCAGCAACCCGTTTAGCAAACAAAAATTGGGAAATTGATAAAGTAGAAAATAAATCTTATTGAAAATACGGCCTTTTATCATCAATGTGTGTCGTCTCCACATCGAAATTTGGACTGTCTTTCTTGTCCATTTATGACGTTACTCCTCCATGTTAGGAGAAATGGAAAAAATATATAGTTAAAAAAAAAATAGGAAAAAAAACTGTATGGTTAAAACTTTATGTAATAAGTGGGAGACACAAATATGACCAAGGTTTAGGCTCAATATGTCTTCAACAAGAAAAAACATAAAACATACACACACACATATGTATTTAAAACCAAAAATATATAATAAATAATAATAATTTAGAATTTGAATGCAAAATAAACATAAAATATATTATTAGTATATTTATTGGACCTTTTATTTATCCACTTTCTGAGGATTTTTTTATTTTTACTAGTAATTTTCTTTATTTATGTGTAGATCACTCTTAAATATTGTTTATTTATGTGTAGATCACTCTTAAATATTGTTTATTTATGTATAGATCACTCTTAAATATTGTTTATTTATGTGTAGATCACTCTTAAATATTGTTTATTTATGTGTATATCACTCTTAAATATTGTTTATTTATGTGTAGATCACTCTTAAATCTTGTTTATTTATGGGTAGATCACTATGTGTATATTTTTTTCCAAGATGGTGTCATTTATCCTTTTTTTTGGTTCTCTTCCTTTTTGGGTAAGGTGCTGCAAGTTTCTCGTCTTTTTTCTTTCTTTATGCATTGCCATTTGGTTGTAACCATTTTTATCCGGATTTTCTCTTCTAACTGCTCAAAGTTGTAGCAGCTTTTGATATGTGTTCTTTACTTGTATTGTATAAATATCTTGAACATCTTTTGTTTTAAAGTATATATGTCTATTGATATTTATGGTGAATTAGTCTTATGTTTCTTTCTCTTTAGTTTGACTTACATGTTAATCATTACAGGATTGTGATGTGAGTTGAATTTGATACAAATTGCCGCGTCGTGATTAACAATTTTGGACATGAAATATTTTGTATCATTAAAAAGCAAAATATGTACATAATTGGAACCATCAAGAAAGAAGAAAGAAGTGGACAATCCAATATGCTCCTGGATAGGTCTTGGCTTCCTTGATGCTGTTATTGAACCTATCTTGTATCATGATGTAGTCTATTTGATTCCTCTTCTTATCTCCAGGGCTTGTCCATGTGTAAAGTTTCATTTCCTCTTGCTCAAAGAAGTAGGTGTTACATATAATCAGCGAATCAATTCAGAGGAAAAGGTACGTTTACCGCACTCAGGAAAAATAACAAATAATCAACAACAGAAACAAAACGAAGAACAATATATGGTCCGAAGCAGGATCGAACCAAAGGATATCCTGTTGCCACATCCTTGTTAAAGTAGTATTTAGACCACGGCTTGGAGGTCGCTAGAATATATCCGCTTGTAGAATATCTACCCGTCAGTTGTTTTAAAGAGTTTGGTGACAAGGTCACAGAGGCACGTCGGGCTGGGGATTAAGACGAATTCTATACTCAGTGTTACAATGAAACTCTTGGGAAACTCGGCATACGGGAAGACCCAGACGAATAAGGCGAAACACGTGGACGTGTCTTATTTTAAGGAGGGGACCAATACAACCAAGTTGGTAAATAACTCACGGTTAAAAACATGACGCGTGTTAGCGAGGACCTGTCTGAGGTGACGATGGCAAAACGATGTATCGTGTGGGATCTTCCTTCACAGATTGGTTTTTTCGTCTACCAGTACGCCAAATTGAGGATGTTGTAATTTTACTATGACTTCATGGATAGATTCGTAAACAGGTCCAACTTTCAACTCTGCGAAATGGACACGGATAGTCTGTACTTGGCTCTCAGTGAGACATCGTTGGAAGGAGTCGTTAAAACCGATAAGGTGGGCGAGTTTTTCTCACACTACAACCAGTGGTTCCCCTCGGAGACTTGCGAGGACTATCGCGCAGATTTCATTCAGCGCAGGGGCAGGGTTACGTATGGCTGTACCAGGTGAACAGTTATACGATACACTGACTCCTGGTCTGTTCACGTTGGAATATTCAGGAGATGGAATGATATCCTTGTATAGCAAGATCTATTACTGCTTTGGTGATTACTCAAAAGTTAGCACCAAGGGTATTAATAAACACCACAAGTTAGATAGGGATAGTTTCACAGAGGTCCTTACCAAAAAGAAGGTGGTGGTAAAAAATATGGAGTTTAAAACACACGAGGGATTGGTATACATAAACGCAACACCGGAACTCACTTTCCTTTTTCTACATCAAGCGACAAGTCCATTCTGATAACGTAACCACCTCCTCTTTATCTATTTAACACTATCATGTATTCATATTCATATATAAATTACTTTCTTCTTATAGATTAAAGTTGTCTATTAGTTTTGAATAAAACAGGAATTACTATAAGAATACGCTGTTGTCTATTATGTAATTTATTGGAATAAAAATATTTTTTTTAAAACTTGATAAATCTTTTTCCTTATTTATTACATGCGAGAATATGAAAGAGAGAGACAGACCAAGCACAATTCTACCAGGTGGCACTACTGTCACCCTTGACCCGGCGGCAACCCGGTGCCAGCGGGCGGCAGATTTAGAAGGCCGACACGTTATATTCTGTCTTGATTCTCATGAAGGCCGACACGTTATATTCTGTCTTGATTCTCATGAAGGCCGACACGTTGTATTCTGTCTTGATTCTCATGAAGGCCGACACGTTATATTCTGTCTTGATTCTCATGATAGTCGACACGTTATATTCTGTCTTGATTCTCGTGAAGGCCGACACGTTATATTCTGTCTTGATTCTCGTGAAGGCCGACACGTTATATTCTGTCTTGATTCTGCATGAAGGCCGACACGTTGTATTCTGTCTTGATTCTCATGAAGGCCGACACGTTATATTTTGTCTTGATTCTCATGAAGGCCGACACGTTGTATTCTGTCTTGATTCTCATGAAGGCCGACACGTTATATTCTGTCTTGATTCTCATGAAGGCCGACACGTTATATTCTGTCTTGATTCTCATGAAGGCCGACACGTTATATTCTGTCTTGATTCTCATGAAGGCCGACACGTTATATTCTGTCTTGATTCTCATGATAGTCGACACGTTATATTCTGTCTTGATTCTCATGATAGTCGACACGTTATATTCTGTCTTGATTCTCATGATAGTCGACACGTTATATTCTGTCTTGATTCTCATGATAGTCGACACGTATTATTCTGTCTTGATTTTCATGAAGGCCGACCTCTTATATTCCAGGAAGGATTCCTGGCTATTTTAGCTCCACAAAACATTTGTTTATTTGTTATCACATACGCTACTATACATTGCACTAATGAACAATACTCACTACATTACAATACATTGCACTAATGTACAATACTCACTATATTACAATACATTGCACTAATGTACAATACTCACTATATTATAATACATTGCACTAATCAACAATACTCACTATATTACAATACATTGCACTAATGTACAATACTCACTATATTACAATACATTGCACTAATGTACAATACTCACTATATTACAATATATTGCACTAATGTACAATACTCACTATATTACAATATATTGCATTAATATACAATGCTCACTATATTACAATACATTGCACATCCATGAAACATTATAATTAGGGAGGTCAAAAAGTAATGCACACCAATTTTTTTCTCGGAAACTATTCGGGCAAAATGTGTGAAATTTTCACAGATTGTAGCTGAACATCCCCTTGACACTACCTATTTGTCAACATAATCTCCGTCCAAGCGTATTGCCTTACGCCAACGCGAAACTAGGTCATGAAGACCTCGTTTGTACCAAGTTTTGTCCTGCTCGCGTAGCCATTTTTTAACTGCACGGATCACACCCTCATTATTGTCAAAGTGTGTCCCACGCAGGAATTTTTGAGTGGTCCAAACAGATGGAAATCTGAGGGAGCCAGATCAGGGCTGTAAGGAGGATGGGGCAGTACAGTCCAACCAAATTTGTTGATTGCTTCCCGTGTTACCAGACTTGTGTGAGGGCGTGCATTGTCATGTTGAAGCAACAAATCTGCAGATGGCTTATTAGGCCGAACTCTGTGGAACCGATTTTTGAGTTTTGTCAGTGTATTGATGTAAGCTGTCGAGTTGATTGTCTCACCTCTTGTCATTACATCAACAAGAATCACACCATCAATGTCCCAGAAGACAGTGATCATCACCTTTCCGGCTGATGGAGATGTTTTGAATTTTTTCTTTTTGTGACTGCGGATGATGCCATTCCATTGACTGCATTTTTGTTTCAGGCTCATAATAATGTGCCCACGTTTCGTCACCGGTAACAATTTTTGACAAAAACATTTCTCCTTCAACACCGAAACGCTCCAACAATTCAAACAGAATGTTTTCCTTTGAACTCTGTGATCATTTGTTAGGCACCGAGGAACCCATCGAGCGCAAATCTTTGAATATCCGAGAGTTTTAAAAATTGCGATTGCACTTCCCTTGCTGACTGTAAGCTGCAATGCCAATTGCTGACTAGTGATACGCCTATCCTTACGAATAATGGCATCAGCCCGGTTTAACATGTCTGTGCTGGTAGCCGAGGCAACACCCCAGAACGCGGTAAATCATGCAGCTCCACTCGTACACTTTCTGCAGCTTTAATTCTCTGAATCCAGCGACTAACTGTGCACCTATCGACTGCAGAACATTTGTACACTGCACACAGTCGTTTATGAATGTTTGCCACAGTTTCTTTTTCCGCAACCAGAAATTCTATGACAATTCGCTGTTTGTAACGGACATTGTTGACAAGCTCCATTTTAACGGTTCATAGATTGCGTAATATTTATCAAAATGCTGTGCAATTTGGTACACATAATTGGAACATGTCATATTCCAAGTGTGCAAAATTTCATATTCCTATCTTTATTATTAGCCGAGAAAAAAATTGGTGTGCATTACTTTTTGACCTCCCTTTTACTTTCCTAAATTACTAAACATCGCACTATAGTCTACTACACTACAAAACACTACTCAACTCTACATCACAATAGAAATAAAAACACTACACTATGCAACATTGCGCTACTTTACTCAACACTACAATTAAAACAATACGATGAACTACAATACTAGGCACTACAATACAATGCAATACAACAAATTATATTACACAAGCTACCTTTTTTCTATCTGTTGTGAAATAAAAACTCAAATCTGGACATCACGTGCCGGCTGCACTGGACGTGTGGCCTTTATTGTCCAAGCCGAGAAGTCTTCTATCCTCCCTCTCACACTACCCCTAGGTTGTTTTTTTTTTTAATGTACACACAATGCATAAAGGGGGCAAGGGGGGTCTCGGTAGCCTAGTTAGGAAATCCACCCGACTGGACTACCGACGTTCAGACAACCACCCGACTGGACTACCGACGTTCAGACAACCACCCGACTGGACTACCGACGTTCAGACAACCACCCGACTGGACTACCGACGTTCAGACAACCACCCGACTGGACTACCGACGTTCAGACAACCACCCGACTGGACTACCGACGTTCAGACAACCACCCGACTGGACTACCGACGTTCAGACAACCACCCGACTGGACTACCGACGTTCAGACAACCACCCGACTGGACTATCGACGTTCAGACAACCACCCGACTGGACTATCGACGTTCAGACAACCACCCGACTGGACTACCGACGTTCAGACAACCCGTGTTCGATTCCCGCCAGGAAGCTGCGTGAGTTATACTCGTAGTTGGGAAAAAATACCCCGGTCGACCCAGCCGCAGGCAGAAAATAGGTACCTGGGTAGTACCCTGGGAAGGTGAGGAATGCCGTCTCGCATCGTGAATTCCGGTGCTTGAAGCGACACTATCCAGGAGTCTCCGAACACTTCTGGATAAGCGGGCGAGCACATATGGGTGGAAACTCTCGTGCTAAGACGCCGATTCAAGTCTCGTACTTGACCTTGACTTACAAAACATAAGACACAGGTCACAACAATATAGTAGATTACATCACAACACTAACAATTATACTACAAACAAGTAAAATAAGTGCAACGAGTGAAATACTTGGGTACAATAATAACATCACAAGAATATGCACCACAGAAATAAAAAGCAGAATAGCTCAGGCCAAAATAGCATTTCAGAAAATGAAAAACGTTTTGTGCAACAAGTCTATGCCAATAGAAGTGAGAAAGAGAGTTCATCGGTGCTATATAGAGCCTTTTCTAACCTATCGAAGCGAATCTTGGACAGGAGACAAACAAATTAAAAAGACAATTAGATGCCACAGAGATGGAATTTCTCAGAAGAAATGTTGAATGTTAAATGGACAGCTAAAAAGAGCAATGAGGAAATTCTCAAAGAGGCCAACACAAAAAGGGAGCTTCTAAAATTATCACAAAGAAACAATCAACATTTTTTGGGCGCATCATGAGAAGAGGAAAGTGGGAATGTTTTGTTACAACTGGCAAAATAAAGGAAAAGAGATGTCGCGGACGACAAATAGAGAAGATACTAGACAACATGGTGCCATAGTATGGAAAACGGTCAATAACATAATTGATACGATGTACTGTAGACAAAAGATTGTGGAAGGACATGATCGTCTACGGCAACAGGTATGGCACATGATGATGATACACCAAATCTACACTACGCTACAATACATTCTACTACACTACAGTACTCGGATTGGAAACAAATTATTTCGAGTTGAAATCCTGGCTTCGCGTTGAACCAAATGTCTTCAGTGGTCAAAGAGTTGCTATATAGCTTGCTGACTTCGGGAAGGCGAGTGAAAGAGTTGCTATCTAACTTGCAGACTTCGGGAAGGCGAGTGAAAGAGTTGCTATCTAACTTGCAGACTTCGGGAAGGCGAGTGAAAGAGTTGCTATCTAACTTGCTGACTTCGGGAAGGCGAGTCAAAGAGTTGCTATCTAGCTTGCTGACTTCGGGAAGGCGAGTCAAAGAGTTGTTATCTAGCTTGCTGACTTCGGGAAGGCGAGTCAAAGAGTTGTTATCTAGCTTGCTGACTTCGGGAAGGCGAGTCAAAGAGTTGTATCTAGCTTGCTGACTTCGGGAAGGCGAGTCAAAGAGTTGTTATCTAGCTTGCTGACTTCGGGAAGGCGAGTCAAAGAGTTGCTATCTAGCTTGCTGACTTCGGGAATGCGAGTCAAAGAGTTGCTATCTAACTTGTTGACTTTCGGGAAGGCGATTCAAAGCACTGGCACATTCATGTCTAAACGATGTGCATTTTGTGCAATGTGATGTTTATGTTACAATTGCAGTACACTAAGTCAAACTATATTATCACACTGTAATTCGTTAGTTAATGGTGAAACATTCAGTCAGTTAGTCTGTATCTCGGTGGCTGAGAGGTTAACTCTTTCTCTACGTTTCGCCGCAAAGTGCGTCACTTTCAATTTGATTAGTGTGAACCGTCATTAAGACATATTCTTTTTACATGTCTTGTATCAACTTGGTATTCTATCTATCTATTGACCTTTCGAGCCGTAACCGGCCCATAGGGCGTAGACCAAGATACACCTTCTCCTATATGAATTTTTGTTCTAGCAGTTTTCTTTTAAAGATATTTTATCAAATCTCGCCATCTGTCTCTGTTCTGTGCAAGCAGTTCTATCTCATTGAGGGAGCCGATTCCTGCTGCTCTTGCCTCTCTCATCAATGTTCTTCTCAGTGTCTCCCTGGGTCTTCCTCTTTTTCTTTTACCTGTTGTTTCCCATATGAGGGCTTGCTTTGCTATTCGATTATTATCTCTTCTCATCACATGTCCAACGTATGACCATCGCCTTTTCTTTATTACTGAAGATATTAGTGGTTGATTGGCGATTTCTCTAATTTCCTCGTTTGTTTTGAATTCGTTCCATTCTATACCAAGTATTTTCCTTAGACATTTATTTTCGAATGCGTTCAACTTTGTTTCTATATCTCTTGTTGTTTTCCAGCTTTCACACGCATACGTAAGGGTTGATAGTACATTTGATTTGAATAGCCTAAGTTTTGTGTTTGTGCTAATGAGTTTTGATTTCCACAACTTTTCAAGGCTTCTGAAAGACATTGCTGCTTTAGCCAGTCTGATTCTAATTTCTTTGCTCGTATCCCCTCTCGATCAATGTGACTTCCAAGATAGATGAAGTGATCGATCTCTTCTACTGGTTTGTTTTCCATGTATATTTTGTCACTTGTTGGAATTAAACTTTTCATGACTTAGTCTTTTCATGATTGACCTCAAGCCCATTTTGCTGGCTATTGATGATAGTTCATTTGTGTTTTCCTGCATCGTTTTTATCTGATTGCTGATGAGAACTATGTCATCAGCAAAGTCGAGGTCCTCCAAATGGTCTCCTTGTATCCATTCGATGCCTTTATTACCAGTGCAGCATTTCTTCATTATGAAGTCCATAACAATTCCAATAACAAGGGCGATAAAATACATCCTTGTTTAACCCCAGTTTCTATTGGGAAACATTCGCTCAGTCCTTCCTCTGTTCGAACTGCACATGTGTAACCATCATACATGTCTTTAACTTGGTATTGGTGAAATCTAATTCCTTGGTCAATTATCTAATGTTATATGTTAGATAACTATAAATATGTAGATTGATTCTTAAAAGCATGAAAAATGTGTCTCTGAGATCTCGTCTGTTGCATTGATGAAAAAGCTTCCGTACGGAAAGAGTTATTGTGCTGGCTTTGTGGTCCTAAAGGTGTAGGTTGAATTACCTTGATCGACGGTGGTTTTGTTTCCTGACCGACATAGTGTATGGAGAGATTATGCTGTTAGTGGTTATTTATGTTTCCTGACCGACATAGTGTATGGAGAGATTATGCTGTTAGTGGTTATTTATGTTTCCTGACCGACATAGTGTATGGAGAGATTATGGTGTTAGTGGTTATTTATGTTTCCTGACCGACATAGTGTATGGAGAGATTATGGTGTTAGTGGTTATTTATGTTTCCGTGACAACGACATGGTGTATGGAGAGATTATGGTGTTAGTGGTTATTTATGTTTCCGTGACAACGACATAGTGTATGGAGAGATTATGGTGTTAGTTGTTATTTATGTTTCCTGACCGACATAGTGTATGGAGAGATTATGGTGTTAGTGGTTATTTATGTTTCCATGACAACGACATACTTTTAGTGATGTGGTCGATATCACGCCAGCCGCTTTAACATCCCATTAAAAAAATGATGGTGCATCACTTTTAGAGTCTGGGTGAATCTCGAAGTCTTGTCGGTCCCATAAAAGCCTCATTTTGTAGGATTTGAACTCAGATTTTTTTATTAGGAAGCGAACTTACTAACCACTCAGCCACTAAAAACTCATTTACCCCATATAATTTACTTCTATCATAATATTATGTAACAGTGTTTACATAAAATGCGCAAGAATATGTGTTTGTACAGAATTAATTTATTTTGCCATACTTCAAGTAGTTACTACAGCCAAACTTTCTCAACAAACTCCCCGGAAATGGCATCAGTTGGCAGGACCTATTAACCGAGCAAGATCACAGAGAAGTGACTCTCCAAATCGTTACATGGCCAGGAATGAAGTACCCGCTCTCGTGTGCCAGGAACGTGCATCTTGAAGCCTGTCTACTTTGGCTATCATCCATCGGCCATCGTGTCCCTCTTTTTTTCAAACTGATCTTTCCTTTCTGAACTTGAGGCAGCAGATAATGTCCCCAGCTAATCTACAGATTTCCCCACGACTTACATGCACGTATTTCCCCCCGAAAAAAAAAAGAAGACATCCAGTAATCGTAATCTAAATAGGGATTTTTTTTTCGATTTATGAAGGGGGATGTGTTTTCCTGGAAAATACTCCAGCGAAATTTTCAGCGAACAATTTTTACGGTTCATTTACCCGAAGAAGAAAATATACAATTACCCTCGTGGGCTTTTTATGTATGCTTGATCCTGTTGTGTTAAAAGCTTTGCCTAACCGCTTTATTCCATTTATTTCTGTGCCTTTCTGTCTTGACTTCTTTTTGTTTAAATCACCTAGACCAGTGGTTCTCAAGTCTTGAAGTATGTGTCTCTTACGAGCACATCTATGTGCACATCGGTGTCGTATTCTCTATGATACCGCAGCTACGGCCGGTAGCCTTGAACATATTAACGAATTACAAAAGGAAATGATAATTTATTATATTTTTATAATTATATTACAAATTTTCGAATATTCTATTACACATTTCGTAGGCCAATATGATTTATTTGCATTTATTAAATCAAGGTTTTATCCGGCCACTAAAATGTTTGTGAATGAAACCGAAACTATCCTACGATAGTACATGATACCGCTGATCAGTAACGGTGCACTTCTCATCCGTTGACACTAATAAATAAACGACCTTGACATTCAAAACAGGCAGTGAAAATAAACGGCTAAGCTACCGCTACAGGAATGCGGTTTCATGGGTTATTTTTAGCTCTAGCCAATTAGAAGCGTCACAAAGTGAAAGTGAAACTATATCTGATTACGGGAACTTCCTAAACTATTTATAACTACGTTATGCGCATCAGCATCTGTAGAAAGAACTTTTTCTGCTCTCATGAGAATCAAATCTTATTGTCGCTCAACTCAGACACAAGAACAATTATCTGGTTTGGCAATAATGTCCATTGAAAAATCATTCCTTCAGAAACTTAGAAACCAACCCAACAGTACTTTCAATAACAAAGTCATCGGGGCATTGTCGTCCCAAACAAGACGGATAGAATTTATATATAAATAAGTAAGTAATTTAAAATGTAGTGATGTCATTAGCAAATATTACTTCATGTTAGCCTACTGAATATAATGTATGTGTTTATTTATTATGTCAGCGGCAGCCAAGACCCCAAAACCAGTATACGCCACTGGTACACAGCCGTCTATAGTAGTAAGGCCAGCAGGCAGAAGGGAGATATTCCAATCTTTGTGACGTTTTCAGCTTTGCGAGCAAGAGCGTTTGTGTGTAGAATTACGCAGTGTCAACTATATCTTTTATATACTAGCGGATTGTGATTGTGGGGGGGAGGGGGGGGTGGAGGAACCGCCCAAAGCTTGTGACATCTTCAGCCTTGCGAGCAGGAGCGGTTGTGGATAAAATAACGTTATGCGCCTATAGCTCTCAAGCCTTAGACGTCCCAAGCATTGGGGTGTTTTCAGGAAGCCCCCTTAGCGGGCAGGCTTGAGAGATATGAGTGCATTGAGAGATACGTCAGTCAGCAACAGCTCGCATATCTAAAACTTCATGATTGTTGGGGGTTCTCTGGGATTTCCTTCTCTGTCCGCTGGCCCTACTATGATATATGGTTGCGGTAGAGGCACTGCCATGAAACTCACTGTGGCACCATGAACACCTTAGAACATTTTGTGAGAAGTCAAGATGTTACATGATCTATTAGATAAAATTTGGGAGAGGGAGGAAGTACCTAAAGACTGGAAAGGTTGTACGATCAAACTACCAAGAAGGAAGTTTACAGGATAGTACAATTCATAGAGGAATTATGCTACTATCAGTGCCAGGAAAAATATTAAGCAGAATCATTCTGGAGAGACTAAAAGAGGCCATAGAGAAACATTTGAGAGATGAACAAGCAGGTTTTAGGAAGAACATATCATGTGCTGATCAAATAACTACTCTACGTATAATAGCTGAACAAAGTTTAGAACTAAAATCCCCACTTTATATTGGATTCATAGATTACTAAAAGGCATTTGATAGTTTAGACCAGGGGTGGCCAAATGGCACACACACACACACACACACACACACACACACACACACACACACACACACACACACACACACACACACACACACACACACACACACACACACACACACACACACACACACACACACACACACACACACACACACACACACACACACACACACACACACACACACACACACACACACACACACACACCACACACACACACACACTGCACAACTAATGGTGCCGACAATATTCAAAGTCTTTGCTTCGAGTTGGTACCGCAAAGTTGCTTTATTGTCAGTGCGGTGATAGCGTCAGATCTTTGGCTCAACATTTGTCGTCTGGACTTGTGGTGGCTCTTTCATTTCGCGGTAAGGGGTTAATGAGGTTGGGAGGGACAGGGGTGAGGGGACTTCGTAGCTCTAATTCTGTCTTTGAAGTTACATTCAAAATGTTTCACTGTTCGCCTTCATTCCCTTTGATCCCATCGTCTTGTCTTGTCCATAAAATGACTGCAACGTGTTTATTTGGTCACAATCTTTTGATTTCATTGTCAAACACAAGTCTGTGTATAACTGTCAAATCTGGACTTATTTTCGATAGTGGACCAACATTCTGTGACTTTTAACTTTGATGTGAGATTTTGTATTAAATCATGTTAAAACGTAGAAAAGTTGATTGTGAAAATCGCATATTTAAACCTGAATGGGAATTAGATTATTTGTTCATCTTCAATAAGGATAGTAAACCTCAGTGCTTAATTTGCGTTCAAGTGTTAGCCGTTTTGAAGGAATATAATTTAAAACGGCACTATGCCACACATCATCAAAACATGCATGAGAAACATAGCATTGAAGCTAGGAAGCTTTTGGTTGAACAGCTGAAGACAAAGTTGAATCAACAGCAAAGTATGTATACAAAGGGCAATAAAATTAAAGAGTCATCGATCATTGCATCATATACAGTTACCTATGAGCTTGCAAAATCTAAAAAACCCTTTACTGACGGAAATTTTGTGAAGAAATGTGCGATTCAAATGGCAAAGGCATTCGGTCAAGAAAAAATAGCCAAAGAATTTGAATCTGTGCCTCTTTCAAAACAAACTGTAGCCAGAAGAACAGAAGACATCAGTCTGCAACTGTCTCAAAGTTTAAAATCTTGTATTGAAAACTGCTCATATTTTTCGCTCGCGATTGATGAAAGTACTGACATCACTGACACTTGCCAGCTTCTTATTTTTGTTAAAGTTATCCAGGAGGATTTTACTGTTATTGAAGAATTGTTGAAAGTTTGCTCTTTGCATGACACTTGTAGAGGGACAGACACATTTTCTGCATTTCATAGTGCCGTAGATGAAGTAGGGGTTTTGGAAAGTTGTCTGCAGTGTGTACTGATGGTTGCAAAGCTGTTATTGGTTCAAATACTGGTTTTGTTGGACTTCTAAAGCAAAACAAAATTAACGTACCTACATTGCATTGCATAATTCATCAAGAGGCCCTTTGTGCAAAGTCCATAAATCTAAAAGACACCATGGCTACTGTTGTGAAAATAACAAATTTGTTAAGAGGAGGACACCAGTCTTTAAATCACAGGAAGTTTTTATCATTTTTAGAGGAAGTAGATTCTAGCTACGGTGATCTCCTGCTTTATACAGAAGTAAGATGGCTTAGTCGAGGGAAATGTTTAATAATATTTTTTGAACTGAAGAATGACATTTATGACTTCCTGCGAGAGAACTTACAATGCTCCATTGATCTTCAACATGCACTCAAAGACATTAATTTCCTTCATAATCTGGCATATCTCACAGACATCACACAACATTTGAACATATTGAATTGCAGCTACAAGGGGAAAAGCAAACCATTTTTCAATTGATGGGATATGTTGATGGATTTAACTTTGATGTGAGATTTTGTATTAAATCATGTTAAAACGTAGAAAAGTTGATTGTGAAAATCGCATATTTAAACCTGAATGGGAATTAGATTATTTGTTCATCTTCAATAAGGATAGTAAACCTCAGTGCTTAATTTGCGTTCAAGTGTTAGCCGTTTTGAAGGAATATAATTTAAAACGGCACTATGCCACACATCATCAAAACATGCATGAGAAACATAGCATTGAAGCTAGGAAGCTTTTGGTTGAACAGCTGAAGACAAAGTTGAATCAACAGCAAAGTATGTATACAAAGGGCAATAAATTAAAGAGTCATCGATCATTGCATCATATACAGTTACCTATGAGCTTGCAAAATCTAAAAAACCCTTTACTGACGGAAATTTTGTGAAGAAATGTGCGATTCAAATGGCAAAGGCATTCGGTCAAGAAAAAATAGCCAAAGAATTTGAATCTGTGCCTCTTTCAAAACAAACTGTAGCCAGAAGAACAGAAGACATCAGTCTGCAACTGTCTCAAAGTTTAAAATCTTGTATTGAAAACTGCTCATATTTTTCGCTCGCGATTGATGAAAGTACTGACATCACTGACACTTGCCAGCTTCTTATTTTTGTTAAAGTTATCCAGGAGGATTTTACTGTTATTGAAGAATTGTTGAAAGTTTGCTCTTTGCATGACACTTGTAGAGGGACAGACATATTTTCTGCATTTCATAGTGCCGTAGATGAAGTAGGTGGTTTAGGAAAGTTGTCTGCAGTGTGTACTGATGGTTGCAAAGCTTTTATTGGTTCAAATACTGGTTTTGTTGGACTTCTAAAGCAAAACAAAATTAACGTACCTACATTGCATTGCATAATTCATCAAGAGGCCCTTTGTGCAAAGTCCATAAATCTAAAAGACACCATGGCTACTGTTGTGAAAATAACAAATTTGTTAAGAGGAGGACACCAGTCTTTAAATCACAGGAAGTTTTTATCATTTTTAGAGGAAGTAGATTCTAGCTACGGTGATCTCCTGCTTTATACAGAAGTAAGATGGCTTAGTCGAGGGAAATGTTTAATAATATTTTTTGAACTGAAGAATGACATTTATGACTTCCTGCGAGAGAACTTACAATGCTCCATTGATCTTCAACATGCACTCAAAGACATTAATTTCCTTCATAATCTGGCATATCTCACAGACATCACACAACATTTGAACATATTGAATTTGCAGCTACAAGGGGAAAAGCAAACCATTTTTCAATTGATGGGATATGTTGATGGTTTTAAAAAGAAGCTGAATCTATTTAGACTTTCTTTGCAAAAAAATGATCTGTTCCATTTTTCAAGTTGTAAGCAGTTGTTGTCAGAGATAGAAAGTGCAAACTTCAGTAAGTACGCAGCTGACATTGAACATTTGATTTGTGAATTTGATCGACGATTTCAAGATTTTGAAATGTTTCGTCCGCAAACGGAACTTTTTAATAACCCAATTAAGTGCACAGTGGAGTGCCAGCCATCAGATCTTCAACTAGAGTTGTGTGACCTTCAGTGTGACCCCTTCCTCAGTACTGTAAAGGCATTAGGAGCTGACTTCTGGAAATTGCTACCAAATGAACGTTACCCGTGTCTGAGAAAATGGGCACAAAAGATGTGCTCTATATTCGGCAGCACATATCTCTGCGAGACAACATTCTCTTCCATGAAGTTAATTAAATCTAAGACCAGGAACAGAATGACCGATTCGACATTGTCCCATACTCTCCGAATCGCCACGTCAAAAATGGAAGTGGACTTCAAATCTCTGGTGGAAAGCTGTGGCAAGTCACAATCGTCGCACTGAGACATTAAAGGTAATTTTAAAATGAATAATTAATGGATTTGTTACAAATCAAATATGTAGTCAAAGTGCAAGCATTATTTATATATTACTATATCGCATAGGTCCCTACTGTCATTTTTGACGATATTCTTAAGTGTGGCCCGCGGGTCTTGGCCTTGGCTTTAATCCGGCCCTCGGGCAACCTCAAGTTGGCCACCACTGGTTTAGACAGAAGAGTGCTTTGGAAGTTGCTGAGTCATTACGGAATCCCCATAAAGTTTATTAACCTGATAAGAACAATGTATGAAGGAATGAAATGTAGTGTGGTGCATGAAGGACAGCTTACAAAAGCATTTGAAATAAGAACAGGAGCAAGGCAGGGATGCCTTCTATCTCCATTTCTCTTTCTACTGGCCATAGATTGGATTATGAAAATAACTCAAAATAACAGAAATGGAATGCAGTGGTCACTGACCAAACAACTTGATGATTTAGACTTTGCTGATGATATAGCTCTCCTATCACACAACCATCAACAGATGCAGGATAAAATGAGCATACTTGATGAGAGATCACAACAGCTAGGATTGAAATAATAAATAGAGATAAGACTAAAATTATGAGAATTAATGCAGTTGGCAATAACCAAATAACAATAGGAGAAATACCTCTACTAGACGTACAATCTTACATATATCTGGGAAGTAAAATAGACAAAGAGGGAGGAACAGAGAATGATACCAAAATAAGGATACAAAAAGTAAGAGGAACCTTCGTTGCAATAGGAAACATGGAGATCCAAAGAAACTCAGTTAAATACAACAATAAAAATGTTCAGCTCTAGTGTAAAGTCAGTATTATTATAAGGCTGTGAAACATGGTGAACAATAAAAATTAAAATAAAACAGACCTTCATTAATGGATGATTGAGCACACAAAAAAGGATGGGAATGGCAGGATAAAAACACTAACGTAGAATTATGGGAAAGTATCAGTCAAATACCAGTGGACAAAGATATACAACAAAGACGATGGCGCTAGATAGGACACACACAGGGGGAGCCAACAAAGAGTATTACACAACAGGCCTTTTTGCAATACTCGGGGAAGAGACAAAGAGGAAAACCAAAATATTCTTGGAAAAGATAGATAGAAGCCGAGATGAAGATGATGGGGAAGACATGGAATGATCTTAAAAGAATGGCAAGAAATAGAACGACTTGGAAGGTGTTTGTTGAAGACATGTATTCCACGATGAGTTGAAAGGTAGAAGAAGAAGAAGATGGATTCCTTTAAGAAGATTGGTCTTGAAATGAAGAGGAAAAATTGAAAAAAAAAAAGAAAAAATTGTATGTTAGAAGCTTTACGTGATTAGTAGACGACACAGATTCGAACGACGTTTCGGCTCAATAGGCCTTCAGCAGGAACAAACAAGCAACATACACACACAGATATGTTAATAAATAAAACTAATCCTACATAGCTAACTAGTAATGAAACATCAAAAACAAAATAATCGAAATATGTTGACTTCCCTGTGTGTCGTGGACAGTGGTCAGGCTATGAAAGGAATTTCTCACGGGTGTAGCTGTAATTTATACCCTGTGGTCAGAGGTGAAGGGTTCTAAAAATACACGAGTGGTGGAATGCTATCTAGGTACGTCGACTACAAAGGCACAGGCAATATCTGAAAGTATCTAAGGGCCCATAAATACATGTATACACACACACAGATGCGTGTATAAATATGTACACGTGCAAGAAGACGTGCACATACTAGTACATATCAACATACACATACATATACACACACATACATGTGTATGCATACAAGCAAGAGCACATATACATGCATGTATATGCGTATACACATATATACCAATACCCGTGCCTATGGACACATACATGCATGTGCACGTCCATACGGGGACAATCGTATGTGTGGAAGGGTTCAAACCGGGGTCAGTGTGCAAACTCGAAGGGGAAAGAATAGAACAGTAGAATGACAGAACAAAGAAGTATGTGTTAGCACTCGGAAAAATTGACAGACAAACAACAATAGAAAAAAACGAAGAACAATATATGGTCCGAAGTGGGATCGAACCCGTACTCAGTGGCACCGCGCCTTGCCACGAGAAGCCGAACGCTTGGTACACTGCCACGCAGCCAACTAAAAAATTGGCTATTGCAGTAGTGTCTTACACGAAAGGCGATCTCAATGACTATAGCATAGGGTTTTAGTTGGCTGCGTGGCAGTGTACCAAGCGTTCGGCTTCTCGTGGCAAGGCGCGGTGCCACTGAGTACGGATTCGATCCCACTTCGGACCATATATTGTTCTTCGTTTTTTTCTATTGTTGTTTGTCTGTCAATTTTTCCGAGTGCTAACACATACTTCTTTGTTCTATTATTCCCTATTATCGCCTCGGAAGTTCCCCATATAATAATATTTATGTATTATTATTTGTACCCAGTAGAATGACAGGTACTCAAAAGGCGGAAAGAGTGAGATGTATGAGAGTGGGGTGCAATAAAAACATATGAGGGGTAAGTAGCGCAGAAAAAAGGTATATAGGAGAACCCTGAAGTGCCTCAACGGGGACCAGTGGAGAAGAACTAAGAATAGCGTGGCATAGTAGATAGACTAAAGAGCCACAACATGGGTGGTAGAGAGGGTTATGCAAGAGGGAAGGAAATGCCGAAAGGAAACTATGTGTATGAGTGTGATACATTCATGCCTCGTGGGGTCAGCGAACCATACTGAACTATGAGGCGGTTTTCCAAAGTATATCAGCTGCGGTCGCCAGAGTGACAGAGGACAATACCAGTGACACGGATGTCGTCTTTGCCCTTGTGATCTGGGGAGTTGAAATGGGAAGACACTGGAGTGCCAGTATTCTGTTGGACATCTCGTAGATGTTCACAAAATCTTTCCGCTAATCTTCTACCAGACTCGCCAATATAGGTCATGTGGCATCGTTGGCATATAATGGCATAAATGATGTTGCGGGACACACATGTGAAGCCATACTTGATCTCGAACCGTCCATTGGGGAATAAGACCGAGTCAGTAGGGAGCACATAGGCACAGGTGATACAGTTACGACCACAAGGGGCCGTACCGAAGTGTTGAGGGTAGGAGCGAGGGAGATGGCTCCTAAAGTAGAGAAGATGTCCAAGAATAGGGAAGGATAAAGAGACTATGCCTGTGACCTACATTATCGACAGGAGCCTAAAGATTTTGATTCACTTTGTCTGGGGGCCCATTAAGAACGCCAACCCATCTATTACATACCACCTATGTCACAAAGTATGTCTAGTGAGAGATTTGAGAACACCAAACCATCTATTACATAACAACTATGTCAGGAAGTCTGTTTAGTGAGAGATTTGAGAACACCAACCCGTCTATTACATAACAACTAAAGTCTATTTAGTGAGAGATTTGAAAACACCAACCCATCTATAACATAACAATTATGTCAGAAAGTCTGTTTAGTGAGAGATTTGAAAACACCAACCCATCTATTACATAACAACTATGTCAGAAAGTCTGTTTAGTGAGAGATTTGAGAACACCAACCCGTCTATTACATAACAACTATGTCATAAAGTCTGTTTAGTGAGAGATTTGAGAACACCAACCCGTCTATTACATAACAACTATGTCAGAAAGTCTGTCTAGTGAGAGATTTGAGAACGCCAACCCGTCTATTACATAACAACTATGTCAGAAAGTCTGTTTAGTGAGAGATTTGAGAACACCAACCCATCTATTACATAACAACTATGTCATAAAGTCTGTTTAGTGAGAGATTTGAGAACACCAACCCATCTATTACATAACAACTATGTCAGAAAGTCTGTTTAGTGAGAGATTTGAGAACACCAACCCGTCTATTACATCACAACTATGTCAGAAAGTCTGTCTAGTGTAGATTTGAGAACGCCAACCCATCTATTACATAACAACTATGTCATAAAGTCTGTTTAGTGAGAGATTTGAGAACACCAACCCATCTATTACATAACAACTATGTCAGAAAGTCTGTTTAGTGAGAGATTTGAGAACACCAACCCGTCTATAACATCACAACTATGTCAGAAAGTCTGTCTAGTGTAGATTTGAGAACGCCAACCCATCTATTACATAACAACTATGTCATAAAGTCTGTTTACTGAGAGATTTGAGAACGCCAACCCGTCTATTACATCACAACTATGTCAGAAAGTCTGTCTACTCCTACAAGTTCACACACATGGAAGTTCCCTGCAACAAAACGATGTCATGACAAAGAATTGTACCCACATTACAATAAAACCCTCACTCACGTTCATTGTTAGCTTTAATGGAGAATCTCATTCTGCCCGTGACAAAATGTCTTCATTGTAGGGGGGAATGATTATAGGAGTGGGGATAAAGGGACATAAATGTACACGTAAACACATAAAATAGAGAAACTGGGATTTTTTGGTGTAGAGCTGTGAGGGTTTTAGAACATGGAACATTGGATAATGTTCATATAATAACATATATTAATCAGGTTTTCGTTTTTGTTCTTCTATAGAAGCATGCGATAGTTGTTCATGAAATAGATATTAGTCAGGATTGCTTGTATGTTGTTCTATAAAACACAACATGATAGATATTGTTCATGAAATTAAAAAAAAGTAAAGCACCCCCGTCATGCCAAGTGGCGTTTAGAGAATATGGTGTTAGTGACCATACATTTTACAGACCTTCAGCACATGATTTTTGGGGTAATGTGGTCAGTATTACGCCCGTGCCGCTTTACTTTCCCATTAAAAAAATCCGGTACCAATAAAGGATGGGTGAACCTGAAGCCGTCGGTTGGAATCAAACCCTACCTCGTGTCCTTTGTAGTCCAATTCACTAACCACTGAGCTATCGCAGCTCCCCATGTTCATAAAATTGATGTATTTATTATAAATGATATTAATCAGGTTTTCATTTTTTTTCTCACTAAATATAGTTGGTGACAAATTCATTTGCATTACTGTCTGCTCCTGGAGCATTTTCTCTCCTTTAAGTTCAGTATCGCTTCATCTAACTCATGTAGACTGATCCTTGCTGTCCTATACTCTCGCTTCATCTAACTCATGTAGACTGATCCTTGCTGCCCTATACTTCTACTTCATATAACTCCTATAGACTGATCCTTGATGCCCTATACTCTTGATTCATCTAACTCCTATAGACTGATCCTTGCTGTCCTATACTCTTGCTTTATCTAACTCCTGTAGACTGATCCTTGCTGCCCTATACTCTTACTTTATCTAACTCCTATAGACTGATCCTTGCTGTCCTATACTCTTGCTTCATCTAACTCCTGTAGACTGATCCTTGCTGTCCTATACTCTTGCTTCATCTAACTCGTGTAGACTGATCCTTGCTGTCCTATACTCTTACTTTATCTAACTCCTATAGATTGATCCAGGCTGTCCTGTACTCTTGCTTCTTCTAACTCCTGTAGACTGATCCTTGCTGTCCTATACTCTTACTTCATATAACTCCTGTAGACTGATCCTTGCTGCCCTATACTTTTACTTTATCTAACTCCTGTAGACTGATCCTTGCTGCTCTATACTCTTACTTTATCTAACTCCTATAGACTGATCCTTGCTGTCCTATACTCTTACTTTATCTAACTCCTGTAGACTGATCCTTGCTGTCCTATACTCTTGCTTCATCTAACTCCTTTAGACTGATCCTTGCTGTCCTATACTCTTACTTTATCTAACTCCTGTAGACTGATCCTTGCTGTCCTATACTCTTGCTTCATCTAACTCCTTTAGACTGATCCTTGCTGTCCTATACTCTTACTTTATCTAACTCCTGTAGACTGATCCTTGCTGTCCTATACTCTTACTTTATCTAACTCCTATAGACTGATCATTGCTGCCCTATACTCTTACGTTATCTAACTCCTGTAGACTGATCCTTGCTGACATATACTCTTACTTCATCTAACTCCTGTAGACTGATCCTTGTTGTCCTATACTCTTGCTTCATCTAACTCCTGTAGACTGATCCTTGCTGTCCTATACTCTTACTTCATCTAACTCCTGTAGACTGATCCTTGCTGTCCTATACTCTTACTTCATCTAACTCCTGTAGACTGATCCTTGCTGTCCTATACTCTTACTTTATCTAACTCCTGTAGACTGATCCTTGCTGTCCTATACTCTTGCTTCATCTAACTCCTGTAGACTGATCCTTGCTGTCCTATACTCTTACTTTATCTAACTCCTGTAGACTGATCCTTGCTGTCCTATACTCTTACTTCATCTAACTCCTGTAGACTGATCCTTGCTGTCCTATACTCTTACTTCATCTAACTCCTGTAGACTGATCCTTGCTGTCCTATACTCTTACTTTATCTAACTCCTGTAGACTGATCCTTGCTGTCCTATACTCTTACTTTATCTAACTCCTGTAGACTGATCCTTGCTGTCCTATACTCTTACGTTATCTAACTCCTGTAGACTGATCCTTGCTGTCCTATACTCTTACGTTATCTAACTCCTGTAGACTGATCCTTGCTGTCCTATACTCTTACGTTATCTAACTCCTGTAGACTGATCCTTGCTGTCCTATACTCTTACGTTATCTAACTCATGTAGACTGATCCTTGCTGTCCTATACTCTTACTTTATCTAACTCCTGTAGACTGATCGTTGCTGTCCTATACTCTTGCTTCATCTAACTCCTGTAGACTGATCCTTGCTGTCCTATACTCTTACTTTATCTAACTCCTGTAGACTGATCATTGATGTCCTATACTCTTACTTTATCTAACTCCTGTAGACTGATCCTTGCTGACACATACTCTTACTTCATCTAACTCCTGTAGACTGATCCTTGATGTCCTATACTCTTACTTTATCTAACTCCTGTAGACTGATCCTTGCTGACATATACTCTTACTTCATCTAACTCCTGTAGACTGATGCTTGATGTCCTATACTCTTACTTCATCTAACTCCTGTAGACTGATCCTTGATGTCCTATACTCTTACTTTATCTAACTCCTGTAGACTGATCCTTGCTGCCCTATACTCTTACTTTATCTAACTCCTATAGACTGATCCTTGATGTCCTATACTCTTACTTTATCTAACTCCTGTAGACTGATCCTTGCTGCCCTATACTCTTACTTTATCTAACTCCTGTAGACTGATCCTTGCTGTCCTATACTCTTACTTTATCTAACTCCTGTAGACTGATCCTTGCTGCCCTATACTCTTACTTCATCTAACTCCTGTAGACTGATCCTTGCTGTCCTATACTCTTACTTTATCTAACTCCTGTAGACTGATCCTTGCTGTCCTATACTCTTACTTCATCTAACTCCTGTAGACTGATCCTTGATGTCCTATACTCTTACTTTATCTAACTCCTGTAGACTGATCCTTGATGTCCTATACTCTTATTTTATCTAACTCCTGTAGACTAATCCTTGCTGTCCTATACTCTTACTTTATCTAACTCCTGTAGACTGATCCTTGATGTCCTATACTCTTACTTTATCTAACTCCTGTAGACTGATCCTTGCTGTCCTATACTCTTACTTTATCTAACTCCTGTAGACTGATCCTTGCTGTCATATACTCTTACTTTATCTAACTCCTGTAGACTGATCCTTGCTGTCCTATACTCTTACTTCATCTAACTCCTGTAGACTGATCCTTGCTGCCCTATACTCTAACTTCATCTAACTCCTGTAGACTGATCCTTGCTGTCCTATACTCTTACTTTATCTAACTACTGTAGACTGATCCTTGCTGTCCTATACTCTTACTTCATCTAACTCCTGTAGACTGATCCTTGATGTCCTATACTCTTACTTTATCTAACTCCTGTAGACTGATCCTTGATGTCCTATACTCTTACTTTATCTAACTCCTGTAGACTAATCCTTGCTGTCCTATACTCTTACTTTATCTAACTCCTGTAGACTGATCCTTGATGTCCTAAACTCTTACTTTATCTAACTCCTGTAGACTGATCCTTGCTGTCCTATACTCTTACTTTATCTAACTCCTGTAGACTGATCCTTGCTGACATATACTCTTACTTCATCTAACTCCTGTAGACTGATCCTTGTTGTCCTATACTCTTGCTTCATCTAACTCCTGTAGACTGATCCTTGCTGTCCTATACTCTTACTTCATCTAACTCCTGTAGACTGATCCTTGATGTCCTATACTCTTACTTCATCTAACTCCTGTAGACTGATCCTTGCTGTCCTATACTCTTACTTTATCTAACTCCTGTAGACTGATCCTTGCTGCCCTATACTCTTACTTCATCTAACTCCTGTAGACTGATCCTTGCTGTCCTATAATCTTACTTTATCTAACTCCTATAGACTGATCCTTGCTGTCCTATACTCTTGCTTCATCTAACTCCTGTAGACTGATCCTTGCTGTCCTATACTCTTGCTTCATCTAACTCGTGTAGACTGATCCTTGCTGTCCTATACTCTTACTTTATCTAACTCCTATAAATTGATCCTGGCTGTCCTGTACTCTTGCTTCTTCTAACTCCTGTAGACTGATCCTTGCTGTCCTATACTCTTACTTCATATAACTCCTGTAGACTGATCCTTGCTGCCCTATACTTTTACTTTATCTAACTCCTGTAGACTGATCCTTGCTGCTCTATACTCTTACTTTATCTAACTCCTATAGACTGATCCTTGCTGTCCTATACTCTTACTTTATCTAACTCCTGTAGACTGATCCTTGCTGTCCTATACTCTTGCTTCATCTAACTCCTTTAGACTAATCCTTGCTGTCCTATACTCTTACTTTATCTAACTCCTGTAGACTGATCCTTGCTGTCCTATACTCTTGCTTCATCTAACTCCTTTAGACTGATCCTTGCTGACATATACTCTTACTTCATCTAACTCCTGTAGACTGATCCTTGTTGTCCTATACTCTTGCTTCATCTAACTCCTGTAGACTGATCCTTGCTGTCCTATACTCTTACTTCATCTAACTCCTGTAGACTGATCCTTGCTGTCCTATACTCTTACTTCATCTAACTCCTGTAGACTGATCCTTGCTGTCCTATACTCTTACTTTATCTAACTCCTGTAGACTGATCGTTGCTGTCCTATACTCTTGCTTCATCTAACTCCTGTAGACTGATCCTTGCTGTCCTATACTCTTACTTTATCTAACTCCTGTAGACTGATCCTTGCTGTCCTATACTCTTACTTCATCTAACTCCTGTAGACTGATCCTTGCTGTCCTATACTCTTACTTCATCTAACTCCTGTAGACTGATCCTTGCTGTCCTATACTCTTACTTTATCTAACTCCTGTAGACTGATCCTTGCTGTCCTATACTCTTACTTTATCTAACTTCTGTAGACTGATCCTTGCTGTCCTATACTCTTACGTTATCTAACTCCTGTAGACTGATCCTTGCTGTCCTATACTCTTACGTTATCTAACTCCTGTAGACTGATCCTTGCTGTCCTATACTCTTACGTTATCTAACGCCTGTAGACTGATCCTTGCTGTCCTATACTCATACGTTATCTAACTCCTGTAGACTGATCCTTGCTGTCCTATACTCTTACTTTATCTAACTCCTGTAGACTGATCCTTGCTGTCCTATACTCTTGCTTCATCTAACTCCTGTAGACTGATCCTTGCTGTCCTATACTCTTACTTTATCTAACTCCTGTAGACTGATCATTGATGTCCTATACTCTTACTTTATCTAACTCCTGTAGACTGATCCTTGCTGACATATACTCTTACTTCATCTAACTCCTGTAGACTGATCCTTGATGTCCTATACTCTTACTTTATCTAACTCCTGTAGACTGATCCTTGCTGACATATACGCTTACTTCATCTAACTCCTGTAGGCTGATGCTTGATGTCCTATACTCTTACTTCATCTAACTCCTGTAGACTGATCCTTGATGTCCTATACGCTTACTTCATCTAACTCCTGTAGGCTGATGCTTGATGTCCTATACTCTTACTTCATCTAACTCCTGTAGACTGATCCTTGCTGCCCTATACTCTTACTTTATCTAACTCCTATAGACTGATCCTTGATGTCCTATACTCTTACTTTATCTAACTCCTGTAGACTGATCCTTGCTGCCCTATACTCTTACTTTATCTAACTCCTGTAGACTGATCCTTGCTGTCCTATACTCTTACTTTATCTAACTCCTGTAGACTGATCCTTGCTGCCCTATACTCTTACTTCATCTAACTCCTGTAGACTGATCCTTGCTGTCCTATACTCTTACTTTATCTAACTCCTGTAGACTGATCCTTGCTGTCCTATACTCTTACTTCATCTAACTCCTGTAGACTGATCCTTGATGTCCTATACTCTTACTTTATCTAACTCCTGTAGACTGATCCTTGATGTCCTATACTCTTACTTTATCTAACTCCTGTAGACTAATCCTTGCTGTCCTATACTCTTACTTTATCTAACTCCTGTAGACTGATCCTTGATGTCCTATACTCTTACTTTATCTAACTCCTGTAGACTGATCCTTGCTGTCCTATACTCTTACTTTATCTAACTCCTGTAGACTGATCCTTTCTGTCATATACTCTTACTTTATCTAACTCCTGTAGACTGATCCTTGCTGTCCTATACTCTTACTTTATCTAACTCCTGTAGACTGATCCTTGCTGTCCTATACTCTTACTTTATCTAACTCCTGTAGACTGATCCTTGCTGTCCTATACTCTTACTTCATCTAACTCCTGTAGACTGATCCTTGATGTCCTATACTCTTACTTTATCTAACTCCTGTAGACTGATCCTTGATGTCCTATACTCTTACTTTATCTAACTCCTGTAGACTAATCCTTGCTGTCCTATACTCTTACTTTATCTAACTCCTGTAGACTGATCCTTGATGTCCTATACTCTTACTTTATCTAACTCCTGTAGACTGATCCTTGCTGTCCTATACTCTTACTTTATCTAACTCCTGTAGACTGATCCTTGCTGTCCTATACTCTTACTTCATCTAACTCCTGTAGACTGATCCTTGATGTCCTATACTCTTACTTTATCTAACTCCTGTAGACTGATCCTTGATGTCCTATACTCTTACTTTATCTAACTCCTGTAGACTGATCCTTGCTGTCCTATACTCTTACTTTATCTAACTCATGTAGACTGATCCTTGATGTCCTATACTCTTACTTTATCTAACTCCTGTAGACTGATCCTTGCTGTCCTATACTCTTACTTTATCTAACTTCTATAGACTGATCCTTGCTGTCCTATACTCTTACTTCATCTAACTCCTGTAGACTGATCCTTGATGTCCTATACTCTTACTTTATCTAACTCCTATAGACTGATCCTTGCTGCCCTATACTCTTACTTTATCTAACTCCTGTAGACTGATCCTTGCTGTCCTATACTCTTACTTTATCTAACTCCTGTAGACTGATCCTTGCTGTCCTATACTCTTACTTTATCTAACTCCTGTAGACTGATCCTTGCTGTCCTATACTCTTACTTTATCTAACTCCTGTAGACTGATCCTTGATGTCCTATACTCTTACTTTATCTAACTCCTGTAGACTGATCCTTGCTGCCCTATACTCTTACTTTATCTCACTCCTGTAGACTGATCCTTGCTGTCCTATACTCTTACTTTATCAAACTCCTGTAGACTGATCCTTGCTGTCCTATACTCTTACTTTATCTAACTCCTGTAGACTGATCCTTGCTGTCCTATACTCTTACTTCATCTAACTCCCGTAGACTGATCCTTGCTGCCCTATACTCTTACTTCATCTAACTCCTGTAGACTGATCCTTGCTGTCCTATACTCTTACTTTATCTAACTCCTGTAGACTGATCCTTGATGTCCTATACTCTTACTTTATCTAACTCCTGTAGACTAATCCCAGCTGTCCTGTACTCTTACTTTATCTAACTCCTGTAGACTGATCCTTGCTGTCCTATACTCTTACTTTATCTAACTCCTGTAGACTGATCCTTTCTGTCATATACTCTTACTTTATCTAACTCCTGTAGACTGATCCTTGCTGTCCTATACTCTTACTTCATCTAACTCCTGTAGACTGATCCTTGCTGCCTATACTCTTACTTCATCTAACTCCTGTAGACTGATCCTTGCTGTCCTATACTCTTACTTTATCTAACTCCTGTAGACTGATCCTTGCTGTCCTATACTCTTACTTCATCTAACTCCTGTAGACTGATCCTTGATGTCCTATACTCTTACTTTATCTAACTCCTGTAGACTGATCCTTGATGTCCTATACTCTTACTTTATCTAACTCCTGTAGACTGATCCTTGCTGTCCTATACTCTTGCTTTATCTAACTCCTGTAGACTGATCCTTGATGTCCTATACTCTTACTTTATCTAACTCCTGTAGACTGATCCTTGCTGTCCTATACTCTTACTTTATCTAACTCCTGTAGACTGATCCATGCTGTCCTATACTCTTACTTCATCTAACTCCTGTAGACTGATCCTTGATGTCCTATACTCTTACTTTATCTAACTCCTGTAGACTGATCCTTGATGTCCTATACTCTTACTTTATCTAACTCCTGTAGACTGATCCTTGCTGTCCTATACTCTTACTTTATCTAACTCCTGTAGACTGATCCTTGATGTCCTATACTCTTACTTTATCTAACTCCTGTAGACTGATCCTTGCTGTCCTATACTCTTACTTTATCTAACTTCTATAGACTGATCCTTGCTGTCCTATACTCTTACTTCATCTAACTCCTGTAGACTGATCCTTGCTGTCCTATACTCTTACTTTATCTAACTCCTATAGACTGATCCTTGATGTCCTATACTCTTACTTCATCTAACTCCTGTAGACTGATCCTTGATGTCCTATACTCTTACTTTATCTAACTCCTGTAGACTGATCCTTGCTGCCCTATACTCTTACTTTATCTAACTCCTATAGACTGATCCTTGATGTCCTATACTCTTACTTTATCTAACTCCTGTAGACTGATCCTTGCTGCCCTATACTCTTACTTTATCTAACTCCTGTAGACTGATCCTTGCTGTCCTATACTCTTACTTTATCTAACTCCTGTAGACTGATCCTTGCTGTCCTATACTCTTACTTTATCTAACTCCTGTAGACTGATCCTTGCTGTCCTATACTCTTACTTCATCTAACTCCCGTAGACTGATCCTTGCTGCCCTATACTCTTACTTCATCTAACTCCTGTAGACTGATCCTTGATGTCCTATACTCTTACTTTATCTAACTCCTGTAGACTGATCCTTGATGTCCTATACTCTTACTTTATCTAACTCCTGTAGACTAATCCCAGCTGTCCTGTACTCTTACTTTATCTAACTCCTGTAGACTGATCCTTGATGTCCTATACTCTTACTTTATCTAACTCCTGTAGACTGATCCTTGCTGTCCTATACTCTTACTTTATCTAACTCCTATAGACTGATCCTTGCTGTCCTATACTCTTACTTTATCTAACTCCTATAGACTGATCCTTGCTGTCCTATACTCTTACTTTATCTAACTCCTATAGACTGATCCTTGATGTCCTATACTCTTACTTTATCTAACTCCTGTAGACTGATCCTTGATGTCCTATACTCTTACTTTATCTAACTCCTATAGACTGATCCTTGATGTCCTATACTCTTACTTTATCTAACTCCTATAGACTGATCCTTGCTGTCCTATACTCTTACTTTATCTAACTCCTGTAGACTGATCCTTGCTGTCCTATACTCTTACTTTATCTAACTCCTGTAGACTGATCCTTGATGTCCTATACTCTTACTTTATCTAACTCCTATAGACTGATCCTTGCTGTCCTATACTCTTACTTTATCTAACTCCTGTAGACTGATCCTTGCTGTCCTATACTCTTACTTTATCTAACTCCTGTAGACTGATCCTTGCTGTCCTATACTCTTACTTTATCTAACTCCTGTAGACTGATCCTTGATGTCCTATACTCTTACTTTATCTAACTCCTGTAGACTGATCCTTGCTGTCCTATACTCTTACTTTATCTAACTCCTGTAGACTGATCCTTGCTGTCCTATACTCTTACTTTATCTAACTCCTGTAGACTGATCCTTGATGTCCTATACTCTTACTTTATCTAACTCCTGTAGACTGATCCTTGATGTCCTATACTCTTACTTTATCTAACTCCTGTAGACTGATCCTTGCTGTCCTATACTCTTACTTTATCTAACTCCTGTAGACTGATCCTTGCTGTCCTATACTCTTACTTTATCTAACTCCTGTAGACTGATCCTTGATGTCCTATACTCTTACTTTATCTAACTCCTGTAGACTGATCCTTGCTGTCCTATACTCTTACTTTATCTAACTCCTGTAGACTGATCCTTGCTGTCCTATACTCTTACTTCATCTAACTCCTGTAGACTGATCCTTGATGTCCTATACTCTTACTTTATCTAACTCCTGTAGACTGATCCTTGATGTCCTATACTCTTACTTTATCTAACTCCTGTAGACTGATCCTTGCTGTCCTATACTCTTACTTTATCTAACTCCTGTAGACTGATCCTTGATGTCCTATACTCTTACTTTATCTAACTCCTGTAGACTGATCCTTGCTGTCCTATACTCTTACTTTATCTAACTCCTATAGACTGATCCTTGCTGTCCTATACTCTTACTTTATCTAACTCCTGTAGACTGATCCTTGATGTCCTATACTCTTACTTTATCTAACTCCTATAGACTGATCCTTGCTGTCCTATACTCTTACTTTATCTAACTCCTGTAGACTGATCCTTGCTGTCCTATACTCTTACTTTATCTAACTCCTGTAGACTGATCCTTGCTGTCCTATACTCTTACTTTATCTAACTCCTGTAGACTGATCCTTGCTGTCCTATACTCTTACTTTATCTAACTCCTGTAGACTGATCCTTGATGTCCTATACTCTTACTTTATCTAACTCCTGTAGACTGATCCTTGCTGTCCTATACTCTTACTTTATCTAACTCCTGTAGACTGATCCTTGCTGTCCTATACTCTTACTTTATCTAACTCCTGTAGACTGATCCTTGCTGTCCTATACTCTTACTTTATCTAACTCCTGTAGACTGATCCTTGCTGTCCTATACTCTTACTTCATCTAACTCCTGTAGACTGATCCTTGCTGCCTATACTCTTACTTCATCTAACTCCTGTAGACTGATCCTTGATGTCCTATACTCTTACTTTATCTAACTCCTGTAGACTGATCCTTGATGTCCTATACTCTTACTTTATCTAACTCCTGTAGACTGATCCTTGCTGTCCTGTACTCTTACTTTATCTAACTCCTGTAGACTGATCCTTGCTGTCCTATACTCTTACTTTATCTAACTCCTGTAGACTGATCCTTGCTGTCCTATACTCTTACTTTATCTAACTCCTGTAGACTGATCCTTGCTGTCCTATACTCTTACTTCATCTAACTCCTGTAGACTGATCCTTGCTGCCCTATACTCTTACTTCATCTAACTCCTGTAGACTGATCCTTGCTGTCCTATACTCTTACTTTATCTAACTCCTGTAGACTGATCCTTGCTGTCCTATACTCTTACTTCATCTAACTCCTGTAGACTGATCCTTGATGTCCTATACTCTTACTTTATCTAACTCCTGTAGACTGATCCTTGATGTCCTATACTCTTACTTTATCTAACTCCTGTAGACTGATCCTTGCTGTCCTATACTCTTACTTTATCTAACTCCTGTAGACTGATCCTTGATGTCCTATACTCTTACTTTATCTAACTCCTGTAGACTGATCCTTGCTGTCCTATACTCTTACTTTATCTAACTCCTGTAGACTGATCCATGCTGTCCTATACTCTTACTTCATCTAACTCCTGTAGACTGATCCTTGATGTCCTATACTCTTACTTTATCTAACTCCTGTAGACTGATCCTTGATGTCCTATACTCTTACTTTATCTAACTCCTGTAGACTGATCCTTGCTGTCCTATACTCTTACTTTATCTAACTCCTGTAGACTGATCCTTGATGTCCTATACTCTTACTTTATCTAACTCCTGTAGACTGATCCTTGCTGTCCTATACTCTTACTTTATCTAACTTCTATAGACTGATCCTTGCTGTCCTATACTCTTACTTCATCTAACTCCTGTAGACTGATCCTTGCTGTCCTATACTCTTACTTTATCTAACTCCTATAGACTGATCCTTGATGTCCTATACTCTTACTTCATCTAACTCCTGTAGACTGATCCTTGATGTCCTATACTCTTACTTTATCTAACTCCTGTAGACTGATCCTTGCTGCCTATACTCTTACTTTATCTAACTCCTATAGACTGATCCTTGATGTCCTATACTCTTACTTTATCTAACTCCTGTAGACTGATCCTTGCTGCCTATACTCTTACTTTATCTAACTCCTGTAGACTGATCCTTGCTGTCCTATACTCTTACTTTATCTAACTCCTGTAGACTGATCCTTGCTGTCCTATACTCTTACTTTATCTAACTCCTGTAGACTGATCCTTGCTGTCCTATACTCTTACTTTATCTAACTCCCGTAGACTGATCCTTGCTGCCTATACTCTTACTTCATCTAACTCCTGTAGACTGATCCTTGATGTCCTATACTCTTACTTTATCTAACTCCTGTAGACTGATCCTTGATGTCCTATACTCTTACTTTATCTAACTCCTGTAGACTGATCCTTGCTGTCCTGTACTCTTACTTTATCTAACTCCTGTAGACTGATCCTTGATGTCCTATACTCTTACTTTATCTAACTCCTGTAGACTGATCCTTGCTGTCCTATACTCTTACTTTATCTAACTCCTATAGACTGATCCTTGCTGTCCTATACTCTTACTTTATCTAACTCCTATAGACTGATCCTTGCTGTCCTATACTCTTACTTTATCTAACTCCTATAGACTGATCCTTGATGTCCTATACTCTTACTTTATCTAACTCCTGTAGACTGATCCTTGATGTCCTATACTCTTACTTTATCTAACTCCTATAGACTGATCCTTGATGTCCTATACTCTTACTTTATCTAACTCCTATAGACTGATCCTTGCTGTCCTATACTCTTACTTTATCTAACTCCTGTAGACTGATCCTTGCTGTCCTATACTCTTACTTTATCTAACTCCTGTAGACTGATCCTTGATGTCCTATACTCTTACTTTATCTAACTCCTATAGACTGATCCTTGCTGTCCTATACTCTTACTTTATCTAACTCCTGTAGACTGATCCTTGCTGTCCTATACTCTTACTTTATCTAACTCCTGTAGACTGATCCTTGCTGTCCTATACTCTTACTTTATCTAACTCCTGTAGACTGATCCTTGATGTCCTATACTCTTACTTTATCTAACTCCTGTAGACTGATCCTTGCTGTCCTATACTCTTACTTTATCTAACTCCTGTAGACTGATCCTTGCTGTCCTATACTCTTACTTTATCTAACTCCTGTAGACTGATCCTTGATGTCCTATACTCTTACTTTATCTAACTCCTGTAGACTGATCCTTGCTGTCCTATACTCTTACTTTATCTAACTCCTGTAGACTGATCCTTGCTGTCCTATACTCTTACTTCATCTAACTCCTGTAGACTGATCCTTGCTGTCCTATACTCTTACTTTATCTAACTCCTGTAGACTGATCCTTGATGTCCTATACTCTTACTTTATCTAACTCCTATAGACTGATCCTTGCTGTCCTATACTCTTACTTTATCTAACTCCTATAGACTGATCCTTGCTGTCCTATACTCTTACTTTATCTAACTCCTGTAGACTGATCCTTGCTGTCCTATACTCTTACTTTATCTAACTCCTATAGACTGATCCTTGCTGTCCTATACTCTTACTTTATCTAACTCCTGTAGACTGATCCTTGCTGTCCTATACTCTTACTTTATCTAACTCCTGTAGACTGATCCTTGCTGTCCTATACTCTTACTTTATCTAACTCCTGTAGACTGATCCTTGATGTCCTATACTCTTACTTTATCTAACTCCTGTAGACTGATCCTTGATGTCCTATACTCTTACTTTATCTAACTCCTGTAGACTGATCCTTGATGTCCTATACTCTTACTTTATCTAACTCCTGTAGACTGATCCTTGCTGTCCTATACTCTTACTTTATCTAACTCCTGTAGACTGATCCTTGCTGTCCTATACTCTTACTTTATCTAACTCCTGTAGACTGATCCTTGCTGTCCTATACTCTTACTTTATCTAACTCCTGTAGACTGATCCTTGCTGTCCTATACTCTTACTTTATCTAACTCCTGTAGACTGATCCTTGCTGCCCTATACTCTTACTTCATCTAACTCCTGTAGACTGATCCTTGATGTCCTATACTCTTACTTTATCTAACTCCTGTAGACTGATCCTTGCTGTCCTATACTCTTACTTTATCTAACTCCTGTAGACTGATCCTTGATGTCCTATACTCTTACTTTATCTAACTCCTGTAGACTGATCCTTGATGTCCTATACTCTTACTTTATCTAACTCCTGTAGACTGATCCTTGCTGTCCTATACTCTTACTTTATCTAACTCCTGTAGACTGATCCTTGATGTCCTATACTCTTACTTTATCTAACTCCTGTAGACTGATCCTTGCTGTCCTATACTCTTACTTTATCTAACTCCTGTAGACTGATCCTTGCTGTCCTATACTCTTACTTCATCTAACTCCTGTAGACTGATCCTTGATGTCCTATACTCTTACTTTATCTAACTCCTGTAGACTGATCCTTGATGTCCTATACTCTTACTTTATCTAACTCCTGTAGACTGATCCTTGCTGTCCTATACTCTTACTTTATCTAACTCCTGTAGACTGATCCTTGATGTCCTATACTCTTACTTTATCTAACTCCTGTAGACTGATCCTTGCTGTCCTATACTCTTACTTTATCTAACTCCTATAGACTGATCCTTGCTGTCCTATACTCTTACTTTATCTAACTCCTGTAGACTGATCCTTGCTGTCCTATACTCTTACTTTATCTAACTCCTGTAGACTGATCCTTGATGTCCTATACTCTTACTTTATCTAACTCCTGTAGACTGATCCTTGATGTCCTATACTCTTACTTTATCTAACTCCTGTAGACTGATCCTTGCTGTCCTATACTCTTACTTTATCTAACTCCTATAGACTGATCCTTGATGTCCTATACTCTTACTTTATCTAACTCCTGTAGACTGATCCTTGCTGTCCTATACTCTTACTTTATCTAACTCCTGTAGACTGATCCTTGCTGTCCTATACTCTTACTTTATCTAACTCCTGTAGACTGATCCTTGCTGTCCTATACTCTTACTTTATCTAACTCCTGTAGACTGATCCTTGCTGTCCTATACTCTTACTTTATCTAACTCCTGTAGACTGATCCTTGCTGTCCTATACTCTTACTTTATCTAACTCCTGTAGACTGATCCTTGATGTCCTATACTCTTACTTTATCTAACTCCTGTAGACTGATCCTTGATGTCCTATACTCTTACTTTATCTAACTCCTGTAGACTGATCCTTGCTGTCCTATACTCTTACTTTATCTAACTCCTGTAGACTGATCCTTGCTGTCCTATACTCTTACTTTATCTAACTCCTGTAGACTGATCCTTGATGTCCTATACTCTTACTTTATCTAACTCCTGTAGACTGATCCTTGCTGTCCTATACTCTTACTTTATCTAACTCCTGTAGACTGATCCTTGCTGTCCTATACTCTTACTTTATCTAACTCCTATAGACTGATCCTTGCTGTCCTATACTCTTACTTTATCTAACTCCTGTAGACTGATCCTTGCTGTCCTATACTCTTACTTTATCTAACTCCTGTAGACTGATCCTTGCTGTCCTATACTCTTACTTTATCTAACTCCTGTAGACTGATCCTTGCTGTCCTATACTCTTACTTTATCTAACTCCTGTAGACTGATCCTTGCTGTCCTATACTCTTACTTTATCTAACTCCTGTAGACTGATCCTTGATGTCCTATACTCTTACTTTATCTAACTCCTGTAGACTGATCCTTGATGTCCTATACTCTTACTTTATCTAACTCCTGTAGACTGATCCTTGCTGTCCTATACTCTTACTTTATCTAACTCCTGTAGACTGATCCTTGCTGTCCTATACTCTTACTTTATCTAACTCCTGTAGACTGATCCTTGCTGTCCTATACTCTTACTTTATCTAACTCCTGTAGACTGATCCTTGCTGTCCTATACTCTTACTTCATCTAACTCCTGTAGACTGATCCTTGCTGTCCTATACTCTTACTTTATCTAACTCCTGTAGACTGATCCTTGATGTCCTATACTCTTACTTTATCTAACTCCTGTAGACTGATCCTTGCTGTCCTATACTCTTACTTTATCTAACTCCTGTAGACTGATCCTTGCTGTCCTATACTCTTACTTTATCTAACTCCTGTAGACTGATCCTTGATGTCCTATACTCTTACTTTATCTAACTCCTGTAGACTGATCCTTGCTGTCCTATACTCTTACTTTATCTAACTCCTGTAGACTGATCCTTGCTGTCCTATACTCTTACTTTATCTAACTCCTGTAGACTGATCCTTGCTGTCCTATACTCTTACTTTATCTAACTCCTGTAGACTGATCCTTGATGTCCTATACTCTTACTTTATCTAACTCCTGTAGACTGATCCTTGATGTCCTATACTCTTACTTTATCTAACTCCTGTAGACTGATCCTTGCTGTCCTATACTCTTACTTTATCTAACTCCTGTAGACTGATCCTTGCTGTCCTATACTCTTACTTTATCTAACTCCTGTAGACTGATCCTTGCTGTCCTATACTCTTACTTTATCTAACTCCTGTAGACTGATCCTTGCTGTCCTATACTCTTACTTTATCTAACTCCTGTAGACTGATCCTTGCTGTCCTATACTCTTACTTTATCTAACTCCTGTAGACTGATCCTTGCTGTCCTATACTCTTACTTTATCTAACTCCTGTAGACTGATCCTTGCTGTCCTATACTCTTACTTTATCTAACTCCTGTAGACTGATCCTTGATGTCCTATACTCTTACTTTATCTAACTCCTGTAGACTGATCCTTGATGTCCTATACTCTTACTTTATCTAACTCCTGTAGACTGATCCTTGCTGTCCTATACTCTTACTTTATCTAACTCCTGTAGACTGATCCTTGCTGTCCTATACTCTTACTTTATCTAACTCCTGTAGACTGATCCTTGCTGTCCTATACTCTTACTTTATCTAACTCCTGTAGACTGATCCTTGCTGTCCTATACTCTTACTTTATCTAACTCCTGTAGACTGATCCTTGCTGTCCTATACTCTTACTTTATCTAACTCCTGTAGACTGATCCTTGCTGTCCTATACTCTTACTTTATCTAACTCCTGTAGACTGATCCTTGCTGTCCTATACTCTTACTTTATCTAACTCCTGTAGACTGATCCTTGATGTCCTATACTCTTACTTTATCTAACTCCTGTAGACTGATCCTTGCTGTCCTATACTCTTACTTTATCTAACTCCTGTAGACTGATCCTTGCTGTCCTATACTCTTACTTTATCTAACTCCTGTAGACTGATCCTTGCTGTCCTATACTCTTACTTTATCTAACTCCTGTAGACTGATCCTTGCTGTCCTATACTCTTACTTTATCTAACTCCTGTAGACTGATCCTTGCTGTCCTATACTCTTACTTTATCTAACTCCTGTAGACTGATCCTTGATGTCCTATACTCTTACTTTATCTAACTCCTGTAGACTGATCCTTGATGTCCTATACTCTTACTTTATCTAACTCCTGTAGACTGATCCTTGCTGTCCTATACTCTTACTTTATCTAACTCCTGTAGACTGATCCTTGCTGTCCTATACTCTTACTTTATCTAACTCCTGTAGACTGATCCTTGCTGTCCTATACTCTTACTTTATCTAACTCCTGTAGACTGATCCTTGCTGTCCTATACTCTTACTTTATCTAACTCCTGTAGACTGATCCTTGCTGTCCTATACTCTTACTTTATCTAACTCCTGTAGACTGATCCTTGCTGTCCTATACTCTTACTTTA
Organism: Megaustenia siamemsis; assembly: GCA_032433765.1. NCBI lineage: Eukaryota > Metazoa > Mollusca > Gastropoda > Stylommatophora > Ariophantidae > Megaustenia > Megaustenia siamemsis. The sequence continues at coordinate 30,185,413 of JAVIAB010000025.1, read as the reverse complement.
TCTAACTCCTGTAGACTGATCCTTGCTGTCCTATACTCTTACTTTATCTAACTCCTGTAGACTGATCCTTGCTGTCCTATACTCTTACTTTATCTAACTCCTGTAGACTGATCCTTGATGTCCTATACTCTTACTTTATCTAACTCCTGTAGACTGATCCTTGCTGTCCTATACTCTTACTTTATCTAACTCCTGTAGACTGATCCTTGCTGTCCTATACTCTTACTTTATCTAACTCCTGTAGACTGATCCTTGCTGTCCTATACTCTTACTTTATCTAACTCCTGTAGACTGATCCTTGCTGTCCTATACTCTTACTTTATCTAACTCCTGTAGACTGATCCTTGATGTCCTATACTCTTACTTTATCTAACTCCTGTAGACTGATCCTTGATGTCCTATACTCTTACTTTATCTAACTCCTGTAGACTGATCCTTGCTGTCCTATACTCTTACTTTATCTAACTCCTGTAGACTGATCCTTGCTGTCCTATACTCTTACTTTATCTAACTCCTGTAGACTGATCCTTGATGTCCTATACTCTTACTTTATCTAACTCCTGTAGACTGATCCTTGCTGTCCTATACTCTTACTTTATCTAACTCCTGTAGACTGATCCTTGCTGTCCTATACTCTTACTTTATCTAACTCCTGTAGACTGATCCTTGCTGTCCTATACTCTTACTTTATCTAACTCCTGTAGACTGATCCTTGATGTCCTATACTCTTACTTTATCTAACTCCTGTAGACTGATCCTTGCTGTCCTATACTCTTACTTTATCTAACTCCTGTAGACTGATCCTTGATGTCCTATACTCTTACTTTATCTAACTCCTGTAGACTGATCCTTGCTGTCCTATACTCTTACTTTATCTAACTCCTGTAGACTGATCCTTGCTGTCCTATACTCTTACTTTATCTAACTCCTGTAGACTGATCCTTGCTGTCCTATACTCTTACTTTATCTAACTCCTGTAGACTGATCCTTGCTGTCCTATACTCTTACTTTATCTAACTCCTGTAGACTGATCCTTGCTGTCCTATACTCTTACTTTATCTAACTCCTGTAGACTGATCCTTGCTGTCCTATACTCTTACTTTATCTAACTCCTGTAGACTGATCCTTGCTGTCCTATACTCTTACTTTATCTAACTCCTGTAGACTGATCCTTGATGTCCTATACTCTTACTTTATCTAACTCCTGTAGACTGATCCTTGCTGTCCTATACTCTTACTTTATCTAACTCCTGTAGACTGATCCTTGCTGTCCTATACTCTTACTTTATCTAACTCCTGTAGACTGATCCTTGCTGTCCTATACTCTTACTTTATCTAACTCCTGTAGACTGATCCTTGCTGTCCTATACTCTTACTTTATCTAACTCCTGTAGACTGATCCTTGCTGTCCTATACTCTTACTTTATCTAACTCCTGTAGACTGATCCTTGCTGTCCTATACTCTTACTTTATCTAACTCCTGTAGACTGATCCTTGCTGTCCTATACTCTTACTTTATCTAACTCCTGTAGACTGATCCTTGCTGTCCTATACTCTTACTTTATCTAACTCCTGTAGACTGATCCTTGCTGTCCTATACTCTTACTTTATCTAACTCCTGTAGACTGATCCTTGCTGTCCTATACTCTTACTTTATCTAACTCCTGTAGACTGATCCTTGCTGTCCTATACTCTTACTTTATCTAACTCCTGTAGACTGATCCTTGCTGTCCTATACTCTTACTTTATCTAACTCCTGTAGACTGATCCTTGCTGTCCTATACTCTTACTTTATCTAACTCCTGTAGACTGATCCTTGCTGTCCTATACTCTTACTTTATCTAACTCCTGTAGACTGATCCTTGCTGTCCTATACTCTTACTTTATCTAACTCCTGTAGACTGATCCTTGATGTCCTATACTCTTACTTTATCTAACTCCTGTAGACTGATCCTTGCTGTCCTATACTCTTACTTTATCTAACTCCTGTAGACTGATCCTTGCTGTCCTATACTCTTACTTTATCTAACTCCTGTAGACTGATCCTTGCTGTCCTATACTCTTACTTTATCTAACTCCTGTAGACTGATCCTTGCTGTCCTATACTCTTACTTTATCTAACTCCTGTAGACTGATCCTTGCTGTCCTATACTCTTACTTTATCTAACTCCTGTAGACTGATCCTTGCTGTCCTATACTCTTACTTTATCTAACTCCTGTAGACTGATCCTTGCTGTCCTATACTCTTACTTTATCTAACTCCTGTAGACTGATCCTTGATGTCCTATACTCTTACTTTATCTAACTCCTGTAGACTGATCCTTGCTGTCCTATACTCTTACTTTATCTAACTCCTGTAGACTGATCCTTGCTGTCCTATACTCTTACTTTATCTAACTCCTGTAGACTGATCCTTGCTGTCCTATACTCTTACTTTATCTAACTCCTGTAGACTGATCCTTGCTGTCCTATACTCTTACTTTATCTAACTCCTGTAGACTGATCCTTGCTGTCCTATACTCTTACTTTATCTAACTCCTGTAGACTGATCCTTGCTGTCCTATACTCTTACTTTATCTAACTCCTGTAGACTGATCCTTGCTGTCCTATACTCTTACTTTATCTAACTCCTGTAGACTGATCCTTGCTGTCCTATACTCTTACTTTATCTAACTCCTGTAGACTGATCCTTGCTGTCCTATACTCTTACTTTATCTAACTCCTGTAGACTGATCCTTGCTGTCCTATACTCTTACTTTATCTAACTCCTGTAGACTGATCCTTGCTGTCCTATACTCTTACTTTATCTAACTCCTGTAGACTGATCCTTGCTGTCCTATACTCTTACTTTATCTAACTCCTGTAGACTGATCCTTGCTGTCCTATACTCTTACTTTATCTAACTCCTGTAGACTGATCCTTGCTGTCCTATACTCTTACTTTATCTAACTCCTGTAGACTGATCCTTGCTGTCCTATACTCTTACTTTATCTAACTCCTGTAGACTGATCCTTGCTGTCCTATACTCTTACTTTATCTAACTCCTGTAGACTGATCCTTGCTGTCCTATACTCTTACTTTATCTAACTCCTGTAGACTGATCCTTGATGTCCTATACTCTTACTTTATCTAACTCCTGTAGACTGATCCTTGCTGTCCTATACTCTTACTTTATCTAACTCCTGTAGACTGATCCTTGCTGTCCTATACTCTTACTTTATCTAACTCCTGTAGACTGATCCTTGATGTCCTATACTCTTACTTTATCTAACTCCTGTAGACTGATCCTTGCTGTCCTATACTCTTACTTTATCTAACTCCTGTAGACTGATCCTTGCTGTCCTATACTCTTACTTTATCTAACTCCTGTAGACTGATCCTTGCTGTCCTATACTCTTACTTTATCTAACTCCTGTAGACTGATCCTTGCTGTCCTATACTCTTACTTTATCTAACTCCTGTAGACTGATCCTTGCTGTCCTATACTCTTACTTTATCTAACTCCTGTAGACTGATCCTTGATGTCCTATACTCTTACTTTATCTAACTCCTGTAGACTGATCCTTGCTGTCCTATACTCTTACTTTATCTAACTCCTGTAGACTGATCCTTGCTGTCCTATACTCTTACTTTATCTAACTCCTGTAGACTGATCCTTGCTGTCCTATACTCTTACTTTATCTAACTCCTGTAGACTGATCCTTGCTGTCCTATACTCTTACTTTATCTAACTCCTGTAGACTGATCCTTGATGTCCTATACTCTTACTTTATCTAACTCCTGTAGACTGATCCTTGCTGTCCTATACTCTTACTTTATCTAACTCCTGTAGACTGATCCTTGCTGTCCTATACTCTTACTTTATCTAACTCCTGTAGACTGATCCTTGCTGTCCTATACTCTTACTTTATCTAACTCCTGTAGACTGATCCTTGCTGTCCTATACTCTTACTTTATCTAACTCCTGTAGACTGATCCTTGCTGTCCTATACTCTTACTTTATCTAACTCCTGTAGACTGATCCTTGCTGTCCTATACTCTTACTTTATCTAACTCCTGTAGACTGATCCTTGCTGTCCTATACTCTTACTTTATCTAACTCCTGTAGACTGATCCTTGATGTCCTATACTCTTACTTTATCTAACTCCTGTAGACTGATCCTTGCTGTCCTATACTCTTACTTTATCTAACTCCTGTAGACTGATCCTTGCTGTCCTATACTCTTACTTTATCTAACTCCTGTAGACTGATCCTTGCTGTCCTATACTCTTACTTTATCTAACTCCTGTAGACTGATCCTTGCTGTCCTATACTCTTACTTTATCTAACTCCTGTAGACTGATCCTTGCTGTCCTATACTCTTACTTTATCTAACTCCTGTAGACTGATCCTTGCTGTCCTATACTCTTACTTTATCTAACTCCTGTAGACTGATCCTTGCTGTCCTATACTCTTACTTTATCTAACTCCTGTAGACTGATCCTTGCTGTCCTATACTCTTACTTTATCTAACTCCTGTAGACTGATCCTTGCTGTCCTATACTCTTACTTTATCTAACTCCTGTAGACTGATCCTTGCTGTCCTATACTCTTACTTTATCTAACTCCTGTAGACTGATCCTTGCTGTCCTATACTCTTACTTTATCTAACTCCTGTAGACTGATCCTTGCTGTCCTATACTCTTACTTTATCTAACTCCTGTAGACTGATCCTTGCTGTCCTATACTCTTACTTTATCTAACTCCTGTAGACTGATCCTTGCTGTCCTATACTCTTACTTTATCTAACTCCTGTAGACTGATCCTTGCTGTCCTATACTCTTACTTTATCTAACTCCTGTAGACTGATCCTTGCTGTCCTATACTCTTACTTTATCTAACTCCTGTAGACTGATCCTTGATGTCCTATACTCTTACTTTATCTAACTCCTGTAGACTGATCCTTGCTGTCCTATACTCTTACTTTATCTAACTCCTGTAGACTGATCCTTGCTGTCCTATACTCTTACTTTATCTAACTCCTGTAGACTGATCCTTGCTGTCCTATACTCTTACTTTATCTAACTCCTGTAGACTGATCCTTGATGTCCTATACTCTTACTTTATCTAACTCCTGTAGACTGATCCTTGCTGTCCTATACTCTTACTTTATCTAACTCCTGTAGACTGATCCTTGCTGTCCTATACTCTTACTTTATCTAACTCCTGTAGACTGATCCTTGCTGTCCTATACTCTTACTTTATCTAACTCCTGTAGACTGATCCTTGATGTCCTATACTCTTACTTTATCTAACTCCTGTAGACTGATCCTTGATGTCCTATACTCTTACTTTATCTAACTCCTGTAGACTGATCCTTGCTGTCCTATACTCTTACTTTATCTAACTCCTGTAGACTGATCCTTGCTGTCCTATACTCTTACTTTATCTAACTCCTGTAGACTGATCCTTGCTGTCCTATACTCTTACTTTATCTAACTCCTGTAGACTGATCCTTGCTGTCCTATACTCTTACTTTATCTAACTCCTGTAGACTGATCCTTGCTGTCCTATACTCTTACTTTATCTAACTCCTGTAGACTGATCCTTGCTGTCCTATACTCTTACTTTATCTAACTCCTGTAGACTGATCCTTGATGTCCTATACTCTTACTTTATCTAACTCCTGTAGACTGATCCTTGCTGTCCTATACTCTTACTTTATCTAACTCCTGTAGACTGATCCTTGATGTCCTATACTCTTACTTTATCTAACTCCTGTAGACTGATCCTTGCTGTCCTATACTCTTACTTTATCTAACTCCTGTAGACTGATCCTTGCTGTCCTATACTCTTACTTTATCTAACTCCTGTAGACTGATCCTTGATGTCCTATACTCTTACTTTATCTAACTCCTGTAGACTGATCCTTGCTGTCCTATACTCTTACTTTATCTAACTCCTGTAGACTGATCCTTGCTGTCCTATACTCTTACTTTATCTAACTCCTGTAGACTGATCCTTGCTGTCCTATACTCTTACTTTATCTAACTCCTGTAGACTGATCCTTGATGTCCTATACTCTTACTTTATCTAACTCCTGTAGACTGATCCTTGCTGTCCTATACTCTTACTTTATCTAACTCCTGTAGACTGATCCTTGCTGTCCTATACTCTTACTTTATCTAACTCCTGTAGACTGATCCTTGCTGTCCTATACTCTTACTTTATCTAACTCCTGTAGACTGATCCTTGCTGTCCTATACTCTTACTTTATCTAACTCCTGTAGACTGATCCTTGCTGTCCTATACTCTTACTTTATCTAACTCCTGTAGACTGATCCTTGCTGTCCTATACTCTTACTTTATCTAACTCCTGTAGACTGATCCTTGCTGTCCTATACTCTTACTTTATCTAACTCCTGTAGACTGATCCTTGATGTCCTATACTCTTACTTTATCTAACTCCTGTAGACTGATCCTTGCTGTCCTATACTCTTACTTTATCTAACTCCTGTAGACTGATCCTTGATGTCCTATACTCTTACTTTATCTAACTCCTGTAGACTGATCCTTGATGTCCTATACTCTTACTTTATCTAACTCCTGTAGACTGATCCTTGCTGTCCTATACTCTTACTTTATCTAACTCCTGTAGACTGATCCTTGATGTCCTATACTCTTACTTTATCTAACTCCTGTAGACTGATCCTTGCTGTCCTATACTCTTACTTTATCTAACTCCTGTAGACTGATCCTTGCTGTCCTATACTCTTACTTTATCTAACTCCTGTAGACTGATCCTTGCTGTCCTATACTCTTACTTTATCTAACTCCTGTAGACTGATCCTTGCTGTCCTATACTCTTACTTTATCTAACTCCTGTAGACTGATCCTTGCTGTCCTATACTCTTACTTTATCTAACTCCTGTAGACTGATCCTTGCTGTCCTATACTCTTACTTTATCTAACTCCTGTAGACTGATCCTTGCTGTCCTATACTCTTACTTTATCTAACTCCTGTAGACTGATCCTTGCTGTCCTATACTCTTACTTTATCTAACTCCTGTAGACTGATCCTTGCTGTCCTATACTCTTACTTTATCTAACTCCTGTAGACTGATCCTTGCTGTCCTATACTCTTACTTTATCTAACTCCTGTAGACTGATCCTTGATGTCCTATACTCTTACTTTATCTAACTCCTGTAGACTGATCCTTGCTGTCCTATACTCTTACTTTATCTAACTCCTGTAGACTGATCCTTGATGTCCTATACTCTTACTTTATCTAACTCCTGTAGACTGATCCTTGATGTCCTATACTCTTACTTTATCTAACTCCTGTAGACTGATCCTTGCTGTCCTATACTCTTACTTTATCTAACTCCTGTAGACTGATCCTTGCTGTCCTATACTCTTACTTTATCTAACTCCTGTAGACTGATCCTTGATGTCCTATACTCTTACTTTATCTAACTCCTGTAGACTGATCCTTGCTGTCCTATACTCTTACTTTATCTAACTCCTGTAGACTGATCCTTGATGTCCTATACTCTTACTTTATCTAACTCCTGTAGACTGATCCTTGCTGTCCTATACTCTTACTTTATCTAACTCCTGTAGACTGATCCTTGCTGTCCTATACTCTTACTTTATCTAACTCCTGTAGACTGATCCTTGCTGTCCTATACTCTTACTTTATCTAACTCCTGTAGACTGATCCTTGCTGTCCTATACTCTTACTTTATCTAACTCCTGTAGACTGATCCTTGATGTCCTATACTCTTACTTTATCTAACTCCTGTAGACTGATCCTTGCTGTCCTATACTCTTACTTTATCTAACTCCTGTAGACTGATCCTTGATGTCCTATACTCTTACTTTATCTAACTCCTGTAGACTGATCCTTGCTGTCCTATACTCTTACTTTATCTAACTCCTGTAGACTGATCCTTGATGTCCTATACTCTTACTTTATCTAACTCCTGTAGACTGATCCTTGCTGTCCTATACTCTTACTTTATCTAACTCCTGTAGACTGATCCTTGATGTCCTATACTCTTACTTTATCTAACTCCTGTAGACTGATCCTTGCTGTCCTATACTCTTACTTTATCTAACTCCTGTAGACTGATCCTTGCTGTCCTATACTCTTACTTTATCTAACTCCTGTAGACTGATCCTTGCTGTCCTATACTCTTACTTTATCTAACTCCTGTAGACTGATCCTTGCTGTCCTATACTCTTACTTTATCTAACTCCTGTAGACTGATCCTTGATGTCCTATACTCTTACTTTATCTAACTCCTGTAGACTGATCCTTGATGTCCTATACTCTTACTTTATCTAACTCCTGTAGACTGATCCTTGATGTCCTATACTCTTACTTTATCTAACTCCTGTAGACTGATCCTTGCTGTCCTATACTCTTACTTTATCTAACTCCTGTAGACTGATCCTTGATGTCCTATACTCTTACTTTATCTAACTCCTGTAGACTGATCCTTGCTGTCCTATACTCTTACTTTATCTAACTCCTGTAGACTGATCCTTGCTGTCCTATACTCTTACTTTATCTAACTCCTGTAGACTGATCCTTGCTGTCCTATACTCTTACTTTATCTAACTCCTGTAGACTGATCCTTGCTGTCCTATACTCTTACTTTATCTAACTCCTGTAGACTGATCCTTGCTGTCCTATACTCTTACTTTATCTAACTCCTGTAGACTGATCCTTGCTGTCCTATACTCTTACTTTATCTAACTCCTGTAGACTGATCCTTGCTGTCCTATACTCTTACTTTATCTAACTCCTGTAGACTGATCCTTGCTGTCCTATACTCTTACTTTATCTAACTCCTGTAGACTGATCCTTGCTGTCCTATACTCTTACTTTATCTAACTCCTGTAGACTGATCCTTGCTGTCCTATACTCTTACTTTATCTAACTCCTGTAGACTGATCCTTGCTGTCCTATACTCTTACTTTATCTAACTCCTGTAGACTGATCCTTGATGTCCTATACTCTTACTTTATCTAACTCCTGTAGACTGATCCTTGCTGTCCTATACTCTTACTTTATCTAACTCCTGTAGACTGATCCTTGATGTCCTATACTCTTACTTTATCTAACTCCTGTAGACTGATCCTTGCTGTCCTATACTCTTACTTTATCTAACTCCTGTAGACTGATCCTTGCTGTCCTATACTCTTACTTTATCTAACTCCTGTAGACTGATCCTTGCTGTCCTATACTCTTACTTTATCTAACTCCTGTAGACTGATCCTTGCTGTCCTATACTCTTACTTTATCTAACTCCTGTAGACTGATCCTTGCTGTCCTATACTCTTACTTTATCTAACTCCTGTAGACTGATCCTTGATGTCCTATACTCTTACTTTATCTAACTCCTGTAGACTGATCCTTGATGTCCTATACTCTTACTTTATCTAACTCCTGTAGACTGATCCTTGATGTCCTATACTCTTACTTTATCTAACTCCTGTAGACTGATCCTTGCTGTCCTATACTCTTACTTTATCTAACTCCTGTAGACTGATCCTTGCTGTCCTATACTCTTACTTTATCTAACTCCTGTAGACTGATCCTTGATGTCCTATACTCTTACTTTATCTAACTCCTGTAGACTGATCCTTGCTGTCCTATACTCTTACTTTATCTAACTCCTGTAGACTGATCCTTGCTGTCCTATACTCTTACTTTATCTAACTCCTGTAGACTGATCCTTGCTGTCCTATACTCTTACTTTATCTAACTCCTGTAGACTGATCCTTGATGTCCTATACTCTTACTTTATCTAACTCCTGTAGACTGATCCTTGCTGTCCTATACTCTTACTTTATCTAACTCCTGTAGACTGATCCTTGATGTCCTATACTCTTACTTTATCTAACTCCTGTAGACTGATCCTTGATGTCCTATACTCTTACTTTATCTAACTCCTGTAGACTGATCCTTGATGTCCTATACTCTTACTTTATCTAACTCCTGTAGACTGATCCTTGCTGTCCTATACTCTTACTTTATCTAACTCCTGTAGACTGATCCTTGCTGTCCTATACTCTTACTTTATCTAACTCCTGTAGACTGATCCTTGATGTCCTATACTCTTACTTTATCTAACTCCTGTAGACTGATCCTTGCTGTCCTATACTCTTACTTTATCTAACTCCTGTAGACTGATCCTTGCTGTCCTATACTCTTACTTTATCTAACTCCTGTAGACTGATCCTTGATGTCCTATACTCTTACTTTATCTAACTCCTGTAGACTGATCCTTGATGTCCTATACTCTTACTTTATCTAACTCCTGTAGACTGATCCTTGCTGTCCTATACTCTTACTTTATCTAACTCCTGTAGACTGATCCTTGATGTCCTATACTCTTACTTTATCTAACTCCTGTAGACTGATCCTTGCTGTCCTATACTCTTACTTTATCTAACTCCTGTAGACTGATCCTTGATGTCCTATACTCTTACTTTATCTAACTCCTGTAGACTGATCCTTGCTGTCCTATACTCTTACTTTATCTAACTCCTGTAGACTGATCCTTGCTGTCCTATACTCTTACTTTATCTAACTCCTGTAGACTGATCCTTGATGTCCTATACTCTTACTTTATCTAACTCCTGTAGACTGATCCTTGCTGTCCTATACTCTTACTTTATCTAACTCCTGTAGACTGATCCTTGCTGTCCTATACTCTTACTTTATCTAACTCCTGTAGACTGATCCTTGATGTCCTATACTCTTACTTTATCTAACTCCTGTAGACTGATCCTTGATGTCCTATACTCTTACTTTATCTAACTCCTGTAGACTGATCCTTGCTGTCCTATACTCTTACTTTATCTAACTCCTGTAGACTGATCCTTGATGTCCTATACTCTTACTTTATCTAACTCCTGTAGACTGATCCTTGCTGTCCTATACTCTTACTTTATCTAACTCCTGTAGACTGATCCTTGATGTCCTATACTCTTACTTTATCTAACTCCTGTAGACTGATCCTTGATGTCCTATACTCTTACTTTATCTAACTCCTGTAGACTGATCCTTGCTGTCCTATACTCTTACTTTATCTAACTCCTGTAGACTGATCCTTGCTGTCCTATACTCTTACTTTATCTAACTCCTGTAGACTGATCCTTGCTGTCCTATACTCTTACTTTATCTAACTCCTGTAGACTGATCCTTGCTGTCCTATACTCTTACTTTATCTAACTCCTGTAGACTGATCCTTGCTGTCCTATACTCTTACTTTATCTAACTCCTGTAGACTGATCCTTGATGTCCTATACTCTTACTTTATCTAACTCCTGTAGACTGATCCTTGATGTCCTATACTCTTACTTTATCTAACTCCTGTAGACTGATCCTTGATGTCCTATACTCTTACTTTATCTAACTCCTGTAGACTGATCCTTGATGTCCTATACTCTTACTTTATCTAACTCCTGTAGACTGATCCTTGCTGTCCTATACTCTTACTTTATCTAACTCCTGTAGACTGATCCTTGCTGTCCTATACTCTTACTTTATCTAACTCCTGTAGACTGATCCTTGCTGTCCTATACTCTTACTTTATCTAACTCCTGTAGACTGATCCTTGCTGTCCTATACTCTTACTTTATCTAACTCCTGTAGACTGATCCTTGATGTCCTATACTCTTACTTTATCTAACTCCTGTAGACTGATCCTTGATGTCCTATACTCTTACTTTATCTAACTCCTGTAGACTGATCCTTGATGTCCTATACTCTTACTTTATCTAACTCCTGTAGACTGATCCTTGATGTCCTATACTCTTACTTTATCTAACTCCTGTAGACTGATCCTTGATGTCCTATACTCTTACTTTATCTAACTCCTGTAGACTGATCCTTGCTGTCCTATACTCTTACTTTATCTAACTCCTGTAGACTGATCCTTGCTGTCCTATACTCTTACTTTATCTAACTCCTGTAGACTGATCCTTGCTGTCCTATACTCTTACTTTATCTAACTCCTGTAGACTGATCCTTGATGTCCTATACTCTTACTTTATCTAACTCCTGTAGACTGATCCTTGATGTCCTATACTCTTACTTTATCTAACTCCTGTAGACTGATCCTTGATGTCCTATACTCTTACTTTATCTAACTCCTGTAGACTGATCCTTGCTGTCCTATACTCTTACTTTATCTAACTCCTGTAGACTGATCCTTGCTGTCCTATACTCTTACTTTATCTAACTCCTGTAGACTGATCCTTGCTGTCCTATACTCTTACTTTATCTAACTCCTGTAGACTGATCCTTGCTGTCCTATACTCTTACTTTATCTAACTCCTGTAGACTGATCCTTGCTGTCCTATACTCTTACTTTATCTAACTCCTGTAGACTGATCCTTGCTGTCCTATACTCTTACTTTATCTAACTCCTGTAGACTGATCCTTGATGTCCTATACTCTTACTTTATCTAACTCCTGTAGACTGATCCTTGCTGTCCTATACTCTTACTTTATCTAACTCCTGTAGACTGATCCTTGCTGTCCTATACTCTTACTTTATCTAACTCCTGTAGACTGATCCTTGCTGTCCTATACTCTTACTTTATCTAACTCCTGTAGACTGATCCTTGATGTCCTATACTCTTACTTTATCTAACTCCTGTAGACTGATCCTTGCTGTCCTATACTCTTACTTTATCTAACTCCTGTAGACTGATCCTTGCTGTCCTATACTCTTACTTTATCTAACTCCTGTAGACTGATCCTTGCTGTCCTATACTCTTACTTTATCTAACTCCTGTAGACTGATCCTTGATGTCCTATACTCTTACTTTATCTAACTCCTGTAGACTGATCCTTGATGTCCTATACTCTTACTTTATCTAACTCCTGTAGACTGATCCTTGCTGTCCTATACTCTTACTTTATCTAACTCCTGTAGACTGATCCTTGCTGTCCTATACTCTTACTTTATCTAACTCCTGTAGACTGATCCTTGCTGTCCTATACTCTTACTTTATCTAACTCCTATAGACTGATCCTTGCTGTCCTATACTCTTACTTTATCTAACTCCTGTAGACTGATCCTTGCTGTCCTATACTCTTACTTTATCTAACTCCTGTAGACTGATCCTTGCTGTCCTATACTCTTACTTTATCTAACTCCTGTAGACTGATCCTTGCTGTCCTATACTCTTACTTTATCTAACTCCTGTAGACTGATCCTTGCTGTCCTATACTCTTACTTTATCTAACTCCTGTAGACTGATCCTTGATGTCCTATACTCTTACTTTATCTAACTCCTGTAGACTGATCCTTGCTGTCCTATACTCTTACTTTATCTAACTCCTGTAGACTGATCCTTGCTGTCCTATACTCTTACTTTATCTAACTCCTGTAGACTGATCCTTGCTGTCCTATACTCTTACTTTATCTAACTCCTGTAGACTGATCCTTGCTGTCCTATACTCTTACTTTATCTAACTCCTGTAGACTGATCCTTGCTGTCCTATACTCTTACTTTATCTAACTCCTGTAGACTGATCCTTGCTGTCCTATACTCTTACTTTATCTAACTCCTGTAGACTGATCCTTGATGTCCTATACTCTTACTTTATCTAACTCCTGTAGACTGATCCTTGATGTCCTATACTCTTACTTTATCTAACTCCTGTAGACTGATCCTTGATGTCCTATACTCTTACTTTATCTAACTCCTGTAGACTGATCCTTGCTGTCCTATACTCTTACTTTATCTAACTCCTGTAGACTGATCCTTGCTGTCCTATACTCTTACTTTATCTAACTCCTGTAGACTGATCCTTGCTGTCCTATACTCTTACTTTATCTAACTCCTGTAGACTGATCCTTGCTGTCCTATACTCTTACTTTATCTAACTCCTGTAGACTGATCCTTGCTGTCCTATACTCTTACTTTATCTAACTCCTGTAGACTGATCCTTGATGTCCTATACTCTTACTTTATCTAACTCCTGTAGACTGATCCTTGCTGTCCTATACTCTTACTTTATCTAACTCCTGTAGACTGATCCTTGATGTCCTATACTCTTACTTTATCTAACTCCTGTAGACTGATCCTTGATGTCCTATACTCTTACTTTATCTAACTCCTGTAGACTGATCCTTGCTGTCCTATACTCTTACTTTATCTAACTCCTGTAGACTGATCCTTGATGTCCTATACTCTTACTTTATCTAACTCCTGTAGACTGATCCTTGCTGTCCTATACTCTTACTTTATCTAACTCCTGTAGACTGATCCTTGATGTCCTATACTCTTACTTTATCTAACTCCTGTAGACTGATCCTTGATGTCCTATACTCTTACTTTATCTAACTCCTGTAGACTGATCCTTGCTGTCCTATACTCTTACTTTATCTAACTCCTGTAGACTGATCCTTGCTGTCCTATACTCTTACTTTATCTAACTCCTGTAGACTGATCCTTGATGTCCTATACTCTTACTTTATCTAACTCCTGTAGACTGATCCTTGCTGTCCTATACTCTTACTTTATCTAACTCCTGTAGACTGATCCTTGCTGTCCTATACTCTTACTTTATCTAACTCCTGTAGACTGATCCTTGCTGTCCTATACTCTTACTTTATCTAACTCCTGTAGACTGATCCTTGCTGTCCTATACTCTTACTTTATCTAACTCCTGTAGACTGATCCTTGATGTCCTATACTCTTACTTTATCTAACTCCTGTAGACTGATCCTTGCTGTCCTATACTCTTACTTTATCTAACTCCTATAGACTGATCCTTGCTGTCCTATACTCTTACTTTATCTAACTCCTGTAGACTGATCCTTGCTGTCCTATACTCTTACTTTATCTAACTCCTGTAGACTGATCCTTGCTGTCCTATACTCTTACTTTATCTAACTCCTGTAGACTGATCCTTGCTGTCCTATACTCTTACTTTATCTAACTCCTATAGACTGATCCTTGCTGTCCTATACTCTTACTTTATCTAACTCCTGTAGACTGATCCTTGATGTCCTATACTCTTACTTTATCTAACTCCTGTAGACTGATCCTTGATGTCCTATACTCTTACTTTATCTAACTCCTGTAGACTGATCCTTGATGTCCTATACTCTTACTTTATCTAACTCCTGTAGACTGATCCTTGCTGTCCTATACTCTTACTTTATCTAACTCCTGTAGACTGATCCTTGCTGTCCTATACTCTTACTTTATCTAACTCCTGTAGACTGATCCTTGCTGTCCTATACTCTTACTTTATCTAACTCCTGTAGACTGATCCTTGCTGTCCTATACTCTTACTTTATCTAACTCCTGTAGACTGATCCTTGCTGTCCTATACTCTTACTTTATCTAACTCCTGTAGACTGATCCTTGATGTCCTATACTCTTACTTTATCTAACTCCTGTAGACTGATCCTTGCTGTCCTATACTCTTACTTTATCTAACTCCTGTAGACTGATCCTTGATGTCCTATACTCTTACTTTATCTAACTCCTGTAGACTGATCCTTGATGTCCTATACTCTTACTTTATCTAACTCCTGTAGACTGATCCTTGCTGTCCTATACTCTTACTTTATCTAACTCCTGTAGACTGATCCTTGATGTCCTATACTCTTACTTTATCTAACTCCTGTAGACTGATCCTTGCTGTCCTATACTCTTACTTTATCTAACTCCTGTAGACTGATCCTTGCTGTCCTATACTCTTACTTCATCTAACTCCTGTAGACTGATCCTTGCTGTCCTATACTCTTACTTTATCTAACTCCTGTAGACTGATCCTTGATGTCCTATACTCTTACTTTATCTAACTCCTGTAGACTGATCCTTGCTGTCCTATACTCTTACTTTATCTAACTCCTGTAGACTGATCCTTGATGTCCTATACTCTTACTTTATCTAACTCCTGTAGACTGATCCTTGCTGTCCTATACTCTTACTTTATCTAACTCCTGTAGACTGATCCTTGATGTCCTATACTCTTACTTTATCTAACTCCTGTAGACTGATCCTTGCTGTCCTATACTCTTACTTTATCTAACTCCTATAGACTGATCCTTGCTGTCCTATACTCTTACTTTATCTAACTCCTGTAGACTGATCCTTGCTGTCCTATACTCTTACTTTATCTAACTCCTGTAGACTGATCCTTGCTGTCCTATACTCTTACTTTATCTAACTCCTGTAGACTGATCCTTGATGTCCTATACTCTTACTTTATCTAACTCCTGTAGACTGATCCTTGCTGTCCTATACTCTTACTTTATCTAACTCCTGTAGACTGATCCTTGCTGTCCTATACTCTTACTTTATCTAACTCCTGTAGACTGATCCTTGCTGTCCTATACTCTTACTTTATCTAACTCCTGTAGACTGATCCTTGCTGTCCTATACTCTTACTTTATCTAACTCCTGTAGACTGATCCTTGCTGTCCTATACTCTTACTTTATCTAACTCCTGTAGACTGATCCTTGCTGTCCTATACTCTTACTTTATCTAACTCCTGTAGACTGATCCTTGATGTCCTATACTCTTACTTTATCTAACTCCTGTAGACTGATCCTTGATGTCCTATACTCTTACTTTATCTAACTCCTGTAGACTGATCCTTGCTGTCCTATACTCTTACTTTATCTAACTCCTGTAGACTGATCCTTGATGTCCTATACTCTTACTTTATCTAACTCCTGTAGACTGATCCTTGCTGTCCTATACTCTTACTTTATCTAACTCCTATAGACTGATCCTTGCTGTCCTATACTCTTACTTTATCTAACTCCTATAGACTGATCCTTGCTGTCCTATACTCTTACTTTATCTAACTCCTATAGACTGATCCTTGCTGTCCTATACTCTTACTTTATCTAACTCCTATAGACTGATCCTTGCTGTCCTATACTCTTACTTTATCTAACTCCTATAGACTGATCCTTGCTGTCCTATACTCTTACTTTATCTAACTCCTGTAGACTGATCCTTGATGTCCTATACTCTTACTTTATCTAACTCCTGTAGACTGATCCTTGATGTCCTATACTCTTACTTTATCTAACTCCTGTAGACTGATCCTTGATGTCCTATACTCTTACTTTATCTAACTCCTGTAGACTGATCCTTGCTGTCCTATACTCTTACTTTATCTAACTCCTGTAGACTGATCCTTGCTGTCCTATACTCTTACTTTATCTAACTCCTGTAGACTGATCCTTGCTGTCCTATACTCTTACTTTATCTAACTCCTGTAGACTGATCCTTGCTGTCCTATACTCTTACTTTATCTAACTCCTGTAGACTGATCCTTGCTGTCCTATACTCTTACTTTATCTAACTCCTGTAGACTGATCCTTGATGTCCTATACTCTTACTTTATCTAACTCCTGTAGACTGATCCTTGCTGTCCTATACTCTTACTTTATCTAACTCCTGTAGACTGATCCTTGATGTCCTATACTCTTACTTTATCTAACTCCTGTAGACTGATCCTTGATGTCCTATACTCTTACTTTATCTAACTCCTGTAGACTGATCCTTGCTGTCCTATACTCTTACTTTATCTAACTCCTGTAGACTGATCCTTGATGTCCTATACTCTTACTTTATCTAACTCCTGTAGACTGATCCTTGCTGTCCTATACTCTTACTTTATCTAACTCCTGTAGACTGATCCTTGATGTCCTATACTCTTACTTTATCTAACTCCTGTAGACTGATCCTTGCTGTCCTATACTCTTACTTTATCTAACTCCTGTAGACTGATCCTTGATGTCCTATACTCTTACTTTATCTAACTCCTGTAGACTGATCCTTGCTGTCCTATACTCTTACTTTATCTAACTCCTATAGACTGATCCTTGCTGTCCTATACTCTTACTTTATCTAACTCCTGTAGACTGATCCTTGCTGTCCTATACTCTTACTTTATCTAACTCCTGTAGACTGATCCTTGATGTCCTATACTCTTACTTTATCTAACTCCTGTAGACTGATCCTTGATGTCCTATACTCTTACTTTATCTAACTCCTGTAGACTGATCCTTGCTGTCCTATACTCTTACTTTATCTAACTCCTGTAGACTGATCCTTGATGTCCTATACTCTTACTTTATCTAACTCCTGTAGACTGATCCTTGATGTCCTATACTCTTACTTTATCTAACTCCTGTAGACTGATCCTTGCTGTCCTATACTCTTACTTTATCTAACTCCTGTAGACTGATCCTTGATGTCCTATACTCTTACTTTATCTAACTCCTGTAGACTGATCCTTGCTGTCCTATACTCTTACTTTATCTAACTCCTGTAGACTGATCCTTGCTGTCCTATACTCTTACTTTATCTAACTCCTGTAGACTGATCCTTGCTGTCCTATACTCTTACTTTATCTAACTCCTGTAGACTGATCCTTGATGTCCTATACTCTTACTTTATCTAACTCCTGTAGACTGATCCTTGATGTCCTATACTCTTACTTTATCTAACTCCTATAGACTGATCCTTGCTGTCCTATACTCTTACTTTATCTAACTCCTGTAGACTGATCCTTGATGTCCTATACTCTTACTTTATCTAACTCCTGTAGACTGATCCTTGCTGTCCTATACTCTTACTTTATCTAACTCCTATAGACTGATCCTTGATGTCCTATACTCTTACTTTATCTAACTCCTATAGACTGATCCTTGCTGTCCTATACTCTTACTTTATCTAACTCCTGTAGACTGATCCTTGCTGTCCTATACTCTTACTTTATCTAACTCCTGTAGACTGATCCTTGCTGTCCTATACTCTTACTTTATCTAACTCCTGTAGACTGATCCTTGCTGTCCTATACTCTTACTTTATCTAACTCCTGTAGACTGATCCTTGCTGTCCTATACTCTTACTTTATCTAACTCCTGTAGACTGATCCTTGCTGTCCTATACTCTTACTTTATCTAACTCCTGTAGACTGATCCTTTCTGTCATATACTCTTACTTTATCTAACTCCTGTAGACTGATCCTTGCTGTCCTATACTCTTACTTTATCTAACTCCTGTAGACTGATCCTTGCTGCCCTATACTCTTACTTTATCTAACTCCTGTAGACTGATCCTTGATGTCCTATACTCTTACTTTATCTAACTCCTGTAGACTGATCCTTGCTGTCCTATACTCTTACTTTATCTAACTCCTGTAGACTGATCCTTGATGTCCTATACTCTTACTTTATCTAACTCCTGTAGACTGATCCTTGCTGTCCTATACTCTTACTTTATCTAACTCCTGTAGACTGATCCTTGCTGTCCTATACTCTTGCTTTATCTAACTCCTGTAGACTGATCCTTGATGTCCTATACTCTTACTTTATCTAACTCCTGTAGACTGATCCTTGCTGTCCTATACTCTTACTTTATCTAACTCCTGTAGACTGATCCATGCTGTCCTATACTCTTACTTCATCTAACTCCTGTAGACTGATCCTTGATGTCCTATACTCTTACTTTATCTAACTCCTGTAGACTGATCCTTGATGTCCTATACTCTTACTTTATCTAACTCCTGTAGACTAATCCTTGCTGTCCTATACTCTTACTTTATCTAACTCCTTAGACTGATCCTTGATGTCCTATACTCTTACTTTATCTAACACCTGTAGACTGATCCTTGCTGTCCTATACTCTTACTTAATCTAACTCTATAGACTGATCCTTGCTGTCCTATACTCTTACTTCATCTAACTCCTGTAGACTGATCCTTGCTGTCCCTATACTCTTACTTTATCTAACTCCTATAGACTGATCCTTGATGTCCTATACTCTTACTTCATCTAACTCCTGTAGACTGATCCTTGATGTCCTATACTCTTACTTTATCTAACTCCTGTAGACTGATCCTTGCTGCCCTATACTCTTACTTATCTAACTCCTATAGACTGATCCTTGATGTCCTATACTCTTATTTTATCTAACTCCTGTAGACTGATCCTTGCTGACCTATACTCTTACTTTATCTAACTCCTGTAGACTGATCTTTGCTGTCCTATACTCTTACTTTATCTAACTCCTGTAGACTGATCCTTGCTGTCCTATACTCTACTTTATCTAACTCCTGTAGACTGATCCTTGCTGTCCTATACTCTTACTTCATCTAACTCCCGTAGACTGACCTTGCTGCCCTATACTCTTACTTCATCTAATCCTGTAGACTGATCTTGATGTATATACTCTTACTTTATCTAAATCCTGTAGACTGATCCTTGATGTCCTATACTCTTACTTTATCTAACTCCTGTAGACTAATCCCAGCTGTCCTGTACTCTTACTTTATCTAACTCCTGTAGACTGATCCTTGATGTCCTATACTCTTACTTTATCTAACTCCTGTAGACTGATCCTTGCTGTCCTATACTCTTACTTTATCTAACTCCTATAGACTGATCCTTGCTGTCTATACTCTTACTTTTATCTAACTCCTATAGACTGATCCTTGATGTCCTATACTCTTACTTTATCTAACTCCTATAGACTGATCCTTGATGTCCTATCTTTACTTTATCTAACTCCTGTAGATGATCCTTGATGTCCTATACTCTACTTATCTAACTCCTATAGACTGATCCTGATGTCCTATACTCTTACTTTATCTAACTCTATAGACTGATCCTTGCTGTCCTATACTCTTACTTATCTAACTCCTGTAGACTGATCCTTGCTGTCCTATACTCTTACTTTATCTAACTCCTGTAGACTGATCCTTGATGTCCTATACTCTTACTTTATCTAACTCCTATAGACTGATCCTTGCTGTCCTATACTCTTACTTTATCTAACTCCTATAGACTGATCCTTGCTGTCCTATAATCTTACTTTATCTAACTCCTATAGACTGATCCTTGCTGTCCTATACTTTACTTCATCTAACTCCTATAGACGATCCTTGCTGTCCTATACTCTTACTTTATCTAACTCCTATAGACTGATCCTTGCTGTCCTATACTCTTACTTTATCTAACTCCTATAGACTGATCCTTGCTGTCCTATACTCTTACTTTATCTAACTCCTATAGACTGATCCTTGATGCCCTATACTCTTACTTTATCTAACTTCTGTAGACTGATCCTTGATGTCATATACTCTTACTTTATCTAACTCCTGTAGACTGACTTGATGTCCTATACTCTTACTTTATCTAACTCCTGTAGGACTAATCCCAGCTGTCCGGTACTCTTATTTTTATCTAACTCCTGTAGGACTGATCTTGCTGTCCTATACTATTACTTTATCTAACTCCTGTAGACTGATCCTTTCTGTCATATACTCTTACTTTATCTAACTCCTGTATAGACTGATCCTTGCTGTCCTATACTCTTACTTCATCTAACTCTGTAGACTGATCCTTGCTGCCCATTCTCTTACTTCATCTAACTCCTGTAGACTGACCTTGATGTCCTATACTCTACTTATCTAACTCCTGTAGACTGATCCTTGCTGTCCTATACTCTTACTTCATCTAACTCCTGTAGACTGATCCTTGATGTCCTATACTCTTACTTTATCTAACTCCTGTAGACTGATCCTTGATGTCCTATACTCTTACTTTATCTAACTCCTGTAGACTAATCCTTGCTGTCCTATACTCTTGCTTTATCTAACTCCTGTAGACTGATCCTGATGTCCTAAACTCTTACTTTATCTAACTCCTGTAGACTGATCCTTGCTGTCCTATACTCTTACTTTATCTAACTCCTGTAGACTGATCCTTGATGTCCTATACTCTTACTTTATCTAACTCCTGTAGACTAATCCTTGCTGTCCTATACTCTACTTTATATAACTCCTGTAGATGATCTTGATGTCCTATACTCTTACTTTATCTAACACCTGTAGACTGATCCTTGCTGTCCTATACTCTTACTTTATCATAACTCTATAGACTGATCCTTGCTGTCCTATACTCTTACTTCATCTAACTCCTGTAGACTGATCCTTGCTGTCTATACTCTTACTTTATCTAACTCCTGTAGACTGATCCTTGATGTCCTATACTCTTACTTATCTAACTCCTGTAGATGATCCTTGATGTCCTATACTCTTACTTTATCTAACTCCTGTAGACTAATCCCAGCTGTCCTGTACTCTTACTTTATCTAACTCCTGTAGATGATCCTTGATGTCCTATACTCTACTTATCTAACTCCTGAGACTGATCCTTGCTGTCCTTATACTCTTACTTTATCTAACTCCTATAGACTGATCCTTGCTGTCCTATACTCTTACTTTATCTAACTCCTATAGACTGATCCTTGCTGTCCTATACTCTTACTTTATCTAACACCTGTAGACGATCCTTGCTGTCCTATACTCTTACTTTATCTAACTTCTATAGACTGATCCTTGCTGTCCTATACTCTTACTCATCTAACTCCTAAAGACTGATCCTTGCGCCTATACTCTTACTTTATCTAACTCCTATAGACTGATCCTTGATGTCCTATACTCTTACTTTATCTAACTCCTGTAGACGATCCTGCTGTCCTATACTCTTACTTCATCTAACTCCTATAGACTGATCCTTGCTGTCCTATACTCTTACTTATCTAACTCCTATAGACTGATCCTTGCTGTCCTATACTCTTACTTTATCTAACTCCTGTAGACTGATCCTTGATGTCCTATACTCTTACTTATCTAACTCCTATAGACTGATCCTTGATGTCCTATACTCTTACTTTATCTAACTCCTATAGACTGATCCTTGCTGTCCTATACTCTTACTTTATCTAAACTCTGTAGACTGATCCTTGCTGTCTATACCTTACTTTATCTAACTCCTGTAGATGATCCTTGATGTCCTATACTCTTACTTTATCTACTCCTATAGACTGATCCTTGCTGTCCTATACTCTTACTTTATCTAACTTCCTGTAGACTGATCCTGCTGTCCTATACTCTTACTTATCTAACTCCTGTAGATGATCCTTGATGTCCTATACTCTTACTTTATCTAACTCCTATAAGACTGATCCTTGCTGTCCTATACTCTTACTTTATCTAACTCCTTAGATGATCTTGCTGTCCTATAATCTTATTATCTAACTCCTATAGACTGATCCTTGCTGTCCTATACTCTTACTTCATCTAACTCCTATAGACTGATCCTTGCTGTCCTATACTCTTACTTTATCTAACTCCTAATAGACTGATCCTTTGCTGTCCTATACTCTTACTTTATCTAACTCCTATAGACTGATCCTTGCTGTCCTATACTCTACTTTATCTAACTCCTATAGATGATCCTTGATGCCCTATACTCTTACTTTATCTAACTTCTGTAGACTGATCCTTGATGTCATATACTCTTACTTTATCTAACTCCTGTAGACTGATCCTCTGATGTCCTATACTCTTACTTTATCTAACTCTGTAGACTAATCCCAGCTGTCTGTACTCTTACTTTATCTAACTCCTGTAGATGATCTTGCTGTCCTATACTCTTACTTTATCTAACTCCTGTAGGATGATCCTTTTGTCATATACTCTTACTTTATCTAACTCCTGTAGACTGATCCTTGCTGTCCTATACTCTTACTCATCTAACTCTGTAGACTGATCCTTGCTGCCCTATACTCTTACTTCATCTAACTCCTGTAGACTGATCCTTGTGTCCTATACTCTTACTTATCTAACTCCTGTAGACTGATCCTTGCTGTCCTATACTCTTACTTCATCTAACTCCTGTAGACTGATCCTTGGTGTCCTATACTCTTACTTTATCTAACTCCTGTAGACTGATCCTTGATGTCCTATACTCTTACTTTATCTAACTCTGTAGACTAATCCTTGCTGTCCTATACTCTTGCTTTATCTAACTCCTGTAGACTGATCCTTGATGTCCTATACTCTTACTTTATCTAACTCCTGTAGACTGATCCTTGCTGTCCTATACTCTTACTTTATCTAACTCCTGTAGACTGATCCATGCTGTCCTATACTCTTACTTCATCTAACTCCTGTAGACTGATCCTTGATGTCCTATTACTCTTACTTTATCTAACTCCTGTAGACTGATCCTTGATGTCCTATACTCTTACTTTATCTAACTCTGTAGACTAATCCTTGCTGTCCTATACTCTTACTTTATCTAACTCCTGTAGACTGATCCTTGATGTCCTATACTCTACTATCTAACACCTGTAGATGATCCTTGCTGTCCTATACTCTTACTTTATCTAACTTCTATAGACTGATCCTTGCTGTCCTATACTCTTACTTCATCTAACTCCTGTAGACTGATCCTTGCTGTCCTATACTCTTACTTTATCTAACTCCTATAGACTGATCCTTGATGTCTATACTCTTACTTCATCTAACTCCTGTAGACTGATCCTTGATGTCCTATACTCTTACTTTATCTAACTCTGTAGACTGATCCTGCTGCCCTATACTCTTACTTTATCTAACTCCTATAACTGGCTGTGTACCATTTTTTTTTTATTTCTTTTCTCCGTGTGCTACGATCTGCAGCCAGATTTTCCCAGTTTCTTTCAATGTTAGAGAATTCACTCAAGGAAGCCTGCACTCTTACTTTATCTAATCTGTAGCTGATCTCTTCTGTCCTTAGTCTTACTTTACATAACTCCTTGTAGAGGACGAGTGTTTTCCATTCTTCTTACATGGACCAGCCACCTTAGTCTACGATCATAAGTGTTGCCATGGATGGGAGTTTGGCTCGTGCTAAGACATTAAGTTGGTAACTTTTCATGCCATGATGGGTGGGAGTTTTGGTGTCCTAAACTCTTACTTTTTCATGCCATGATGGGTGGGAGTTTGGCTGTGTTAAGACATTAAAGTTGGTTACTTTTTCTGCCATGATGGGTGGGAGTTTGGCTGGTGTTAAGACATTAAAGTTGGTTACTTTTTCATGCCATCCTGTGGACTTTCCTGATGTTCCTATACTCTACTTTATCTAACTACGTAGACTGAACCTTGCTGGCCTATACTCTTACTTTGCTCTATCGCCTATCCATAAGTGTTCGGAGACTTCTGTATAGTGTCGCTTCAAGCATCGAAATTCACAATGCGAGGCGGCATCCTTACCTTCCATGAGTACTACCCAGGTACAATTCACACTGCTCCCAGCGGGATCGAACGCGGGCTGTCCGAACGTCAGTAGTCAAGTCGGGTGGTGGTCCCAACTAGGCTACTGAGGCCCCTATACTCATACTTTTCGGTGACAACGCCCATGAGCTGTTTAATCTTTTTTTCCTGCCCTGCATAGGTAGTCCAAGTTTCTGATCCGTATAGAAGTGTACTAAGGAGACAACAGCAAGTGAAGTCAACAGATGAGCAAAAGACTACAAACTGTCTCTCCCATCGACGCTGAAAGAGAAACAAAGAAGGAGTGAGCAAGAAGAAGATGTTTGAACGTTAACTTTATCGTTGCATTACTTTAATGTGAATCCATAGACTATCCTTATTTTACTATACTCTCTCTTCTCTCTCTCTCTCTCCCTCTCTCTCTTCTCTCTCTCTCTCTCTCTCTCTCTCTAACTCCTGTAGCACTGATAATTTATTCCTTATACTCACAATTCACTGATGGGAACATTACTGCAGAGACTTATAGCACATTGTATTTGTACAGTCACATCAACAATTAATAATATTCTTGAAACTGGCTGCACGTTGATGCCATGCCATCGATCGTTCCAGCAGAACCAGGCAACACGCTACACTAATTAACGGAACTCTACACGTGTTTGTCTGAAACTGTTAATTATCGAGAACTAAAAACTCACAGTCAACTACAAAGATTCGACTATGTACTTGTCCATGTTTACTGTGAACTTTCGTACATTTGTACATATTCATAGTTGTTTTGTTTTTTTTCCTGTAAGACTGTGTGTGTTGTGTGTGTGTTTACAAATTTATCACCATCAAGTACCGGGCCTGCTGGCGTAGGTGATCATGTCTCTCCACAACTTTCGATCTCGGCAGTTATTTATCATTTCTGTTCTTGACCTTCTGCCAAGCCATTCTCTTAAGCTGTCTGATATATTTTCTCTTTGCTTCCTCTATCTCTTCGTCCCTCAATTTTCCCAGTTGTTACAATATATTCCAGATGTCTCTTCTCATTACATGGCCAAAAAAATGATGATTATTTCTTCCTAATGTTGGAAATTAGCTCTCTTTTTGCTTTGACCTCTTTCAGAACATCTTCATTACTTTCTTAGCTGCCCATGGTACTCTCAATATTCTTCTGTAAAACCACATTTCTAAAGACTCCAGTGATTTTCTTGTTTGTTGTCCTAATGTCCATGATCCACATCCATAGGATAAATATAAATTGATAGTGGAAGTTAAAAATGTGTACGTGAGTGTATATGTGTAGAGAGAGTTGGCTGTGGTTCGACTCCTTCGACCGATACGCTTCAAAGGTCATCACCATGTGTCATGCCAACTGCTGTGGCGTAGGCGATCATGTCTTTTCACGAATTTCTATTCTCATCTCTTCGTTACAAACTGTTCTTGTTTACTGTGGCACGGCACCAAGCTATCTGCTTCTCTTTCTTGTCCGCATATCTCTTTCCATCGCTTTTTACTGCTTGTAAACAAGTATCCCAGCTTTCATTTCTCATGACGTATAAACAAAATATCTGTCGCTTCTTTCTGATATTTATAAGAGCTCTCTTTTAGTGCTGATCTCGTTGAGGATTTCCTCGCTGCTCTTTTCGGTTGTCCAGGGTACTCTTAACATTTTTATGAGAAATCCCATCTCTGAAGCCTCTAATAATCTTTTCATTTGTCTACTATCCATGATTCACTTCCATAGGTACAGATTTGGCTCTATATAGCACCGACGAAGTTTTCTTTCTCACTTTTATTGACATAGACTTCTTGCACAAGATGTTTTTCATTTTCTGAAATGCTGCTTTGGCTTGATCTTCTCTGCTTTTAATTTCTGTTTTGCATCTTCCGTCTGATGTTGTTATTCAAGGGTCACTCAGCCTAATCTGGGTACCTTTACTGATTTTTTTCCCCATAAAAAGAATGCAGCTCTCGCGTTGTGCTGGCCATAATAGCCAAACAGGTGTGGATTGTGAAATAAATCGTGTAGAGATGAACTGAAGGCGATAACAGAAAATATGTGAAGACAATAGACAGGAAGATGGAGACAGTCGAGATTGAAGGAGTGTGGTTGGAGTGTGGTTGGAGTGAGGTTATTGTTGGGGGAAAAAAGATATAAACTGAGGAATCCAATTTGATAGGTGAGACAGAAGGACGGATGGACGGACAGACGGACGAACGGTGCAGGCGAGACAAAACGAGACAGGACAGACGGGACAAGACAGACCAGACAAGACAGATCAGACGGGATATGAAAGAGGGGACTGGACAGACTAGACAAGACAGGACAGCAGACAGGACGGACAGCTGACAGGACAGACCGACGGACAGGACAAGCAGACAGACAGACAGATAGACAGGACAGGACAAGACAGGTAGGCAGGCAGACAGACAGACAGGACATTACAGGACAGATAAAATACAGGACAGACAGGCAGAGAGACAGGACAAACAGAGGACGGACAGACAGGACAGTAGTGCAGTCAGGACAAACATAACAGACAGACAGGACAGATATACAGGATAGCACAAGACAGACCAGACTAAACATGACGGACAGACCAGATAGACAGGTCCGACAGACCAGACCAACAGAGAGAACAGCCCAGACAGACAGAATAGACCAGACAGACAGGCAGGACTAGACAGAAAAGACTAGATAGACAGAACCAGACAGATAGGAGAGAAAGATAGAACCAGACAACAGGAAGAAAGGACAGACAGGACCAGACAGACAGGATCAGACAGAGAGGACCAGACAGACAGGATCAGACAGAAGCCAGACAGACCGGACCATACAGACAGGATCAGAGAGACAAACGAAATCAAACCGGACCAGACAGCAAGACCGAACCAGTCAGACAGATCGGATCAGACAGACAGACCAGACTAGACAGACAGATCAGACCAGACAGACCAAACAAGAAGACATACAGACAATACGTTTGCTGATGTACCGAAAGATGAATAGAGGAGAAAGAAGAAATAAATGTGTTGGCTTTGAAATAGAAAGGACAAAAGAAAATGGAATTTTTTTAATGAGGTAAAGAATGAGAAGAAGAACGACAGTCATTTTGAGAGAGAGAGAGAGAGAGAGAGAGAGAGAAAGAGAGGAAGGAGGAGAGAGGGTAGGGGAAAAGAGAGAGAGATGGATTAAAGGAGTGAAAGAGGGAGAGGGAAAGAGAAGAGAGAGCAAGAGAGTGAGAGAGAAAAATATATATGTAAGGTGAGAAAAAGAGGACATAAAGATAAATATATATATATCAATAGGAGGGGAGAAAGGGGGGGGGGAATAAACAATCTATGACAAACATACTGAAAGAACTAAATGAACGAATCAAATATGACATATGTTGTCAGCTATAGATAAGCCGGTTGTTATAAATTGATTACGTCGATACGTGCATGTATTCCAGCATCTTTGACGTAACAGAAACATTATTTTCTCTGTCTGTGCTGGCTTGAAATGAATCGCAAAGCTCAAATGTCATCATTTCTGCCGGCGGAAGTTCTGGGAGCCAAACACACAAGAAGGAAAGTAAATACAGAAACATCAATAGAAGAGAGAAGAGAAGGCAAACTCCAAATCTCATTAGATCGGCCATACAGGCAGCCTCTATCCTTGTGGACAACGCTAAAGTAATATTGTTAGAGGCTATTTTTTTCGCTAACTGAGAGCTGCCTATGCAAAGTTTCATGCGAGCTTATCTTCAAACTGACTCTATATAAATACGGAGATGAGAAAATGCGGTGGAGTTGGTGGAGAGAGGGTGGAGCTGTGAAACTTTGATCACAGGGGCAAAAGCTATTTATTTCAACAGTGGGTTAATTCGTATCGTGAGCACGCCTCTGTTTAACCTTCTTTGTAATGTATGCAGTGGCGTAGCATAAGTAGTATCATAAGATGATTGATAATTATCTTGTCTTTTTTGACCCGCGTTGTATCACGCCCTGTTCTGGGCAAGTCTCTCAACTTCAGCAAGAGAGCTGATGCCTGCTGTTGGTTCCTCTCGCCTCAGTTTTCCGTTAAATGTTTCTCTAAGTCGATATATTTGTTTTTTCTTTTACCCTCTGGTTTCCATTTGAGGCACTGCTTTGAGATTCTCTGGTTGTCTCTTCTCATCACATGGCCAACATATGACCACCTAATTCTCTGGCTGTCTCTTCTCATCACATGGCCAACATATGACCACCTAATTCTCTGGTTGTCTCTTCTCATCACATAGCCAACATATGACCACCTAATTCTCTGGTTGTCTCTTCTCATCACATGGCCAACATATGACCACCTAATTCTCTGGTTGTCTCTTCTCATCACATGGCCAACATATGACCACCTAATTCTCTGGTTGTCTCTTCTCATCACATGGCCAACATATGACCACCTACTTCTCTGGTTGTCTCTTCTCATCACATGGCCAACATATGACCACCTACTTCTCTGGTTGTCTGTTCTCATCACATGGCCAACATATGACCACCTAATTCTCTGGTTGTCTCTTCTCATCACATGGCCAACATATGACCACCTACTTCTCTGGTTGTCTCTTCTCATCACATGGCCAACATATCACAACCTACTTCTCTGGTTGTCTCTTCTCATCACATGGCCAACATGTGACCACCTTCTTCTCTTGTTGTCTCTTCTCATCACATGGCCAACATATGACCACCTTCTTCTCTTGCTGTCTCTTCTCATCACATGGCCAAATGTGACCACCTTCTTCTCTTGTTGTCTCTTCTCATCACATGGCCAAATGTGACCACCTTCTTCTCTGGTTGTATCTTCTCATCACATGCCAAATGTGACCACCTTCTTCTCTGGTTGTCTCTTCTCATCACATGGCCAAATGTGACCACCTTCTTCTCTGGTTGCCTCTTCCCATCACATGGCCAAATGTGACCACCGTCTTCTCTTGTTGTCTCTTCTCATCACATGGCCAACAGTGACCACATTCTTCTCTTGTTGTCTCTTCTCATCACATGACCTACAAGTGACCACCTTCTTCTCTTGTTGTCTCTTCTCATCACATGGCCAACATGTGACCACCTCTCATGTTATTTCTTCTCATCACATGGCCAACATATGACCACATTCTTCTCGTGTTGTCTCTTCTCATCACATGACCAAATGTGACCACCTTCTTCTCTTGTTGTCTCTTATCATCACATGACCAACATATGACCACCTTCTTCTCTTGTTGTCTCTTATCATCACATGGCCAACATGTAACCACCTTCTTCTCTTGTCTCTTCTCATCACATGGCGAACATGTAACCACCTCTTCTCTTGTTGTCTCTTCTCATCACATGGCCAACAAGTGACCACATTCTTCTCTTGTTGACTCTTCTCATTACATGGCCAACAAGTGACCACATTCTTCTCTTTTTGTCTCTTCTGATCACATGGCCAACATGTAACACCTCTTTTCTTGTTGTCTCTTCTCATCACATGGCCAACAAGTGACCACATTCTTCTCTTGTTGTCTCTTCTCATCACACGGCCAACATGTGACCACCTTCTTCTCTTGTTGTCTCTTGTTGTCTCTTCTCATCACATGGGCAACATGTGACCACCTTCTTCTCTTGTTGTCTCTTCTCATCACACGGTCAAATGTGACCACCTTCTTCTCTTGTTGTCTCTTCTCATCACATGGCCAACATATGACCACCTACTTCTCTTGTTGTCTCTTCTCATCACATGGCCAACATGTGACCACCATCTTCTCTGGTTGTCTCTTCTCATCACATGACCAAATGTGACCACCTTCTTCTCTTGTTGTCTCTTCTCATCACACGGCCAACAAGTGACCACATTCTTCTCTTGTTGTCTCTTCTCATCACATGGCCAACATGTAACCACCTTCTTCTCTTGTTGTCTCTTCTCATCACATGGTCAACATGTAACCACCTCTTCTCTTGTTGTCTCTTCTCATCACATGGCCAACAAGTGACCACATTCTTCTCTTGTTGTCTCTTCTCATCACATGGTCAACATATGACCACATTCTTCTCGTGTTGTCTCTTCACATCACATGACCAACAAGTGACCACCTTCTCTCTTGTTGTCTCTTCTCATCACATTGCCAACAAGTGACCAACTTCTTCTCTTGTTGTCTCATCTCATCACATGGCCAACAAGTGACCACACCCTTCTCTTGTTGTCTCATCTCATCACATGGCCAACAAGTAACCACACCCTTCTCTTGTTGTCTCATCTCATCACATGGCCAACAAGTGACCACACCCTTCTCTTGTTGTCTCATCTCATCACATGGCCAACAAGTGACCACACCCTTCTCTTGTTGTCTCATCTCATCACATGGCCAACAAGTGACCACACCCTTCTCTTGTTGTCTCTTCTCATCACATGGCCAACAAGTAACCACACCCTTCTCTTGTTGTCTCATCTCATCACATGACCAACAAGTAACCACACCCTTCTCTTGTTGTCTCATCTCATCACATGGCCAACAAGTAACCACACCCTTCTCTTGTTGTCTCATCTCATCACATGACCAACAAGTAACCACACCCTTCTCTTGTTGTCTCATCTCATCACATGCCCAACAAGTAACCACACCCTTCTCTTGTTGTCTCATCTCATCACATGGCCAACATGTAACCACACCCTTCTCTTGTTGTCTCATCTCATCACATGGCCAACAAGTGACCACTATGGCCTTCTTCAGAATACGGAGACAACAACAACAAACGGTGACACACAAATATCTATAGCTATATTTGGATGATAAAGTTTGGGAGAGGTGGACACAGGGATGGGAGATAGCATGGTGAGATGAAGAGATGTGTCACATGTGAAAAAGGTGTGACATTGTTACTATGTTCTACTTTCTGTTTAGCTCTCTGAGCTAATCTGGGAATATGATAATCCAGCCACATCTTTTCTTTATAACCTGTTTTCGCTCCAGATATTAGTACATATTCAATTAAGGTCTCCTGCAGGCAGGAAAAAAATTCCGGAAAACCCTCTAACTGGAGTGACGTTTTCAGCTATAGGACGGCTGATGTTATTCTATCCACAACCGCCGATGCTCGCAAAGTTGCTTATCCTGGCTTCGGAGAGACTGACCGCCTCAAAGAGGCGAAGCTCAATAAAGAAAAGGGGCGGCAACTAAAGCAATGGGCAGGAACGTCTAAGCAAACGGAGCATTTCATAACGTCTAATTGTTCATTTTTGTGAAGATTGCTCACCACACTTTCATCGATTAATTTACTTCCGGTTTCAAGATGGCGCGGTCATGTTTGCGTCAACGTTCACTGTTTTGTTTGTTTGTTGCAGTAAAGATGGTCAATCTATCTTTCCAATGGAGATAAGTGTATAGATAGGAAGTTCCACTGTTGGGATCTTCGCCGGTGAAGCGGATTACGTCCCTGTGATCTGAAATCCTCTACAGTGTGCGCAATAGTGTGTTCTGTGATGACTGCAATATACGTCACCATTGGAATACCGGTCAATATGGCGGATAGGCGGCAGGAGCCGTTAAAGGCTTTCTCTGAAAAGTCTTTCTTGTAGCAGTTCCTCATATTCCAAGTTCAGCTTGCTCCAGGAACTACTGAGTTTAGTGCTCTATGCACACCGTGAGCTGCGCTTTTAATCCTTTTTGATCGTGTTTCGATATTCGGATTGCTTACGATGAAGGATAATATCGTATTACGGGAACAGATGGCTGTGTTCACTTTCTGTGCGGGTTCGCCTTATGTCTTTTGGCGTGTGCTAACACTGCTCTGATGGGGACTGCAGCTACTTTTCTT
Source organism: Megaustenia siamemsis (assembly GCA_032433765.1). NCBI lineage: Eukaryota > Metazoa > Mollusca > Gastropoda > Stylommatophora > Ariophantidae > Megaustenia > Megaustenia siamemsis. The sequence continues at coordinate 30,152,514 of JAVIAB010000025.1, read as the reverse complement.
AGTTTGGGAGATGAGATATTAATTCGAATGATTCCACTGACACGGACGGTTGAGCATTTACGGATTTTAATTCGTTTACAGTGATACCGGGGCCTTCCATAATCATAACCATTATCAATTAATTTCAATACGGAAAACAGTGAAGATCAGTTTAAATCAAAGAGATTTTACTTGTAACCAGGGCTTTTTTATTCTACAAAAACCTCTGTCGAAACGCCATCATCCCATTCATGGACCCACATCCTAAAACGGGCCCCGTTGCCACAAACTTGTTGCGCTCTCCCCCTCTCTAGCTAACGATAAGGTTTAGAGCAGTATGACTTGCGGAACTAGGATAAATTCAATTTTAACGATAAAACAACAGCAATATTATATTTATATTAAAAACAGTAACAATGTTACACAATACCTCAAAGTCGTGGCCCCATGCCCGTGCTATGACCACCTTGTGGTGTCCATGATACCACATTGTGGTGTCCATGATACCACCTTGTGGTGTCCATGATACCACCTTGTGGTGTCCATGATACCACCTTGTGGTGTCCATGATACCACCTTGTGGTGTCCATGATACCACCTTGTGGTGTCCATGATACAATGTTATCATCATCATCAAGTACCATGCCTACTGGTGTAGGTGATCATGTTTGTCCACAATTTTCGATCTCGGCAGCTATTTATCATTTTGGTTGTTGACCTTCTGCCAAGCCATTCTCTTAAGCCGTCTGGTATTTTCCTCTTTGCTTCCCTCTATCACTTCGTCCCTCAATTTTTCCAGTTGTTACAATATATTCCATTTGTTCTCTTCTCATTACATGGCCAAAAATGATGATTGTTTCTTCCTAATATTGGAAATTAGCTCTCTTTTTGCTTTGACCTCTTTCAGAACGATTCCATTACTCTTCTTAGCTGTCCATGGTATTCTCAACATTCTTCTGTAAGACCACATTTCTACAGACTCCAGTGATTTTCTTGTCTGTTGTCCTATTGCCCATGATTCACATCCATATGTTAAGACTGACTCTGCATAAGTGTTAAGAACTCTTTTACTTGTTTATATTTTCAAAAATGGAGATTGCACAGTATCTTTCTCAGCATAGTATCTTTCTCATTTTTTGGAAAACTGCTTTTGCCTGAGCCATTCTGCATCTCGCCTCTATTGCATATTTACCGTCTGAGGTTAACAAAGTTCCCAAATATTTAAATTCATTTACCTGTTTTAATATTGTTCCACTTGTAATTATTTTGCACCGAGGTGATGTCTTTTTCTTTGTTGTTACCATTACTTCTATCTTTTGCTATTAAGGCTGAAACTTTTATTTTTGCATTCCTTCACTAGAACGTCTAACATTTCTTGTAACTCCCATTTCATAAACAAAGAAACCATGAGCACATCAGGTTACTGACATGCTGGCGCACATCGTGAACATAATTAACATGACAGTAGAAACAGATACCCGTGTGTTACCGAGGCCTCATTATGATGGAGGTAAAGAATAGTGACACTGTGACCTTCCAGGCATGTCGTAAGAGGCGACTAAGGAGATTGATCGATGGCTTGACAAGCTGCCATTGTAAAAAGTATTGTTATGGAAACAAACCATATATTTTAGAAGCAGTGATCTCTGCAATATGTGCCATTTTGGCACGCAAGGTTTCTGTTTTTGAGATTGTGGTTCTGCCTATGTGCCGCCTTCGTGCTCGAAAGGACAATAGATAGATAGAAACAGACAACAATCTCATTTTCAATTACCTATAAAATATATATCTCGATATTGGTAAAACATCGCTACCAAGGGATGTAACACGCTGTGACCGTGTCGTTATTGGGGAATAATCTTTCTTTAAATCAAAATAACAGCCAGAAAATAAAAGAAACATTAATCTAAAACACTCATTTTGTTGGGACAATCTGTTCACAAAATCCCAAAAATCGCTTATTAAAAGAATGGCAAGGTTTTAGTCAAATTAATTGCGAAAATGTCGATCAATTAAAAGCCACAAATCGATGCGTTTGGGATCGGCGCGCTAGCTAGAATCGCAATTTACGGCGCGTGGTACTGACTTTGTTAAATGTTTACCAAAACGGCCCGGACATGGCTGAAGAAAGAATTCTGCTTGCAACTATTCGTTCGCCGCCATCAAATGAATTTTCTTTTAAAGATGATCGATAGTTTATTGATCTTAGCTTTCTACTCAGACCTTGTCTGTTTTTAAAATGAATTCAACCTGTCCAAGTCTAAACTTGCTCTCCTCTCTTCCTTTTAAATGAATTCAACCTGTGCAAGTCTAAACTTGCTCTCATCTCCTCCTTGTAAATAAATTCAACCTGTATAAATCTAAACTTGCTCTCCTCTCTTCTTTTTAAATAAATTCAACCTGTATAAATCTAAACTTGCTCTCCTCTCTTCCTTTTAAATGAATTCAACCTGTCCAAGTCTAAACTTGCTCTCCTCTCTTCTTTTTAAATAAATTCAACCTGTATAAATCTAAACTTGCTCTCATCTCCTCCTTTTAAATGAATTCAACCTGTGCAAGTCTAAACTTGCTCTCATCTCCTCCTTGTAAATAAATTCAACCTGTATAAATCTAAACTTGCTCTCCTCTCTTCCTTTTAAATGAATTCAACATGTGCAAGTCTAAACTTGCTCTCCTCTCTTCTTTTTAAATGAATTCAACCTGTATAAATCTAAACTTGCTCTCCTCTCCTTCTTTTAAATGAATTCAACCTGTGCTAGTCTAAACATGCTCTCCTCTCTTCCTTTTAAATGAGTGCGCCCATATCGTAATGGTAACTTAAATGAGCGCACCCTTATCGTAATGGTAACTTAAATGAGTGCGCCCTTATCGTAGTGGTAACTTAAATGAGTGCGCCCATATCGTAGTGGTAACTTAAATGTGCGCCCTTATCGTAGTGGTAACTTAAATGAGTGCGCCCTTATCGTAGTGGTAACTTAAATGAGTGCGCCCTTATCGTAGTGGTAACTTAAATGAGTGCGCCCTTATCGTAGTGGTAACTTAAATGAGTGCGCCCTTATCGTAGTGGTAACTTAAATGAGTGCGCCCTTATCGTAGTGGTAACTTAAATGTGCGCCCTTATCGTAGTGGTAACTTAAATGAGTGCGCCCAATGCGTAGTGGTAACTTAAATGTGCGCCCAAAGCGTAGTGGTAACTTAAATGTGCGCCCAAAGCGTAGTGGTAACTTAAATGAGTGCGCCCTTATCGTAGTGGTAACTTAAATGAGTGCGCCCTTATCGTAGTGGTAACTTAAATGAGTGCGCCCTTATCGAGTGGTAACTTAAATGTGCGCCCAAAGCGTAGTGGTAACTTAAATGAGTGCACACATAGCGTAATGTTAACTTAAATGAGTGCGCCCATAGCGTAGTGTTAACTTAAATGAGTGCGCCCATAGCGTAGTGTTAACTTAAATGAGTGCACACATAGCGTAGTGTTAACTTAAATGAGTGCGCCCATAGCGTAGTGTTAACTTAAATGAATGCGCCCATAGCGTAGTGTTAACTTAAATGAGTGCGCCCATAGGGTAATGTTAACTTAAATGAGTGCACCCATAGCGTAGTGTTAACTTAAATGAGTGCGCCCATAGCGTAATCTTAACTTAAATGAGTGCTCCCATAGCGTAGTGGTAACGCACTGCTCTCGTAATTAAGTTAACATTAGAAACGCAGTTTGAAGCTTTCAATCGAGCAGATAGAACAGTAATGGGTAACTGACTCACTTAAGTGAGGTAAAGTAATGGGTCCCTGACTCATTTAATTGAGATAAAGTAATGGGTAACCGACTCACTTATGTGAGGTAAAGTAATGGGTACTGACTCATTTAATTGAGGTAAAGTAATGGGTACTGACTCACTTAAGTGAGGTAAAGTAATGGGTCCCTGACTCATTTAATTGAGGTAAAACAATGGGTCCCTGACTCATTTAATTGAGGTAAAATAATTGGTACCTGACTTACCGAGTTGAAGTAAAGTAATGGGTACCTGACTTACCGAGTTGAAGTAAAGTAATGGGTACCTGACTTACCGAGTTGAAGTAAAGTAATGGGTACCTGACTCACCGAGTTGAGGTAAAGTAATGTGTACCTGACTTACCGAGTTGAAGTAAAGTTATGGATACCTGACTTACTTAATTGAGGTAAAGTAATGAGTACCTGCGTTACTTAAATGAGGTAAAATAATGGGTACCTGACTCATTGAATTGAGTTAAAATAATGGATACCAGACTCATTTAATTGAGGTAAAGTAATGGGTAACTGACTCACTTAAGTGAGGTAAAGTAATGGGTCCCTGACTCATTTAATTGAGGTAAAGTAATGGGTAACTGACTCACTTAAGTGAGGTAAAGTAATGGGTCCCTGACTCATTTAATTGAGGTAAAGTAATGGTAACCGACTCACTTAAGTGAGGTAAAGTAATGGGTACTGACTTATTTAATTGAGGTAAAGTAATGGGTAAATGACTCACTTAATTGAGGTAAAGTAATGAGTACTTGACTCATTTAATTGAAGTAAAATAATGGGTACCTGACTCACCGAGTTGAGGTAAAGTAATGGTATCTGACTCACTTAATTGATGTAAAGCAATAGGTACCTGACTTACCGAGTTGAAGTAAAGTAATGGGTGCCTGACTTATCTAATTTAGGTAAAGTAATGGGTACCTGACTCACTTAATTGAGGTAAAGTAATGGGTGCCTGACCTACCCAGTTAAGATAAAGTAATCGGTACCTGAATTACTTAATTGAAGTAAAGTAATTGGTACCTGACTCACCGCTTTAAAGCACAGATACTGCAGCTTTAAAGCACACATACTGCAGCTTTACAGCACACATACTGCAGCTTTACAACACACATACTGTAGCTTTACAGCACGTTTTTAGGCTATTGCGGTTTAATTAATCCGGAAGATATTGTCTAAGGTTGAAAGGGTCGTGCCTCATAATGAGGTAACAAAAATCCCCTCCTCAGCAATTCCCGCAGTGTCCAGCGACTGACGACTCCAGTTCTGTGCTGGTTCATAAGTCTTCTTACACGTCCACTAAGTTTCTCATTTCTGGCTGTGTCCGTCTTAACTCCCATCTCTTTCATCCGAAGGAGTGACGTGGACTCATGGTTGTCGAAGTCCTGTGTCCTTCCCTCATCTCGGAGGGCATTGATGATGTTCGGATCTGGACACAAAAACGTTGTTCTAACATCATCAAGCGCTATACATTTTTTTACAAAAATGGGACGATCAACATTTTCGGGAGGACGTGAACTTCCAGTCAATATGGCGGATAGACGACAGGGACCGTTAAAGGCTGTCTTTGAAAAAATGTTCCTGGTTGTAGTTTCCTCATATTCCAAGTCCGGCTTGTTGCAGGAGCTACTGAGTTAATTACTCTGTGCACACCGTGAGCTGTGTGTCTCATCCGTTTTGATCATGTTTCGATATTCCAATTGTTTACGATGGATGATGATATCGTATGACAGGGAACAGTTGGTTGTGTTCACTTTCTGTGCAGTTTCGCCTTATGTCTTTTGGCGTGTGCTGAGACTGTTATCATGGGGACTACAAATACCTTTCTTTGTTCGGGCGATGAGATATTAATTGGAATGATTCCACTGACACGGGCGGTTGAGTAATTATGGATTTTAATTCGTTTGCAGTGATACCGGAGCCTTCCATAACCATAACCATTGATGATGTCCACTGTATCCGTTGGTTGACCGGCTCCAACAACAGCACAGCTAGCCAAACTGTCCTTTCGGTTTTTTATTTCCCCGTAATCTCGCATGTCCACTTACGCAGACAAAGGTGACCTTACGTATTTTTTATTTCTGCAATGACTCTACCCATTGCCAGCGTACAGAGATCGCCTCCACTATTTTTATCATGCTCATCGAATCACTCAGTATTGAGGCATGAGCCATTAGAAGAGATTATAGCCAGATGATACTGACGTGTGTGTGCTGAATGTATCACACCAGGAAGTGGTCCAATTATACCAGTTTGGAAACATTTACTGTCATGACTGACGCATATATCACAAATTCAAAACTTAATTAACTGGACGATTTACAATGTTACATGTTGTCACGTGTTGAAACCACTCCCATACAGAATCAGTATTAAAAATAAGAGGAATATAGTTTCTTCACAAATACTTGCTGCAAGTTGCCCAGGACAAGAACTGAAGTGCCACATTAACAAAGGGCGGAGACATGATCTTACTCCACGCTACTCGTTATTTCTTTTCTGATTTTGTTTATTGTGTCTTCCAAATGTAGGCTCCCATATTTGACATTGACATCTGTAACGGTGTGTTTCAGCTCGTCTGTCTTCTAATACTTCTTTTTTCTTATCATCACTTCAAACATCGCGGCCGAGAAACAATCTTGTGGAGGTCAAGTGTCATCATCACTTCAAACATCGCGGCCGAGAAACAATTTCTGGAGGTCAAGTGTCATCATCAACATCAAGCACCGTGCCTGCTGGCGTAGGTGATCATGTCTCTCCATAACTTTTGTCTCTGCTTGTTCTTAACAATTAATTTGTTAACATTGAAAGAAACCACTCTCTTTTTTAAATAAGGCTATCTTTGCAGCATTCTCTCATTCCTGGGCTCTCCTGGTTGGACATCCCCGTTAATAAACCACCCACTCTCCCCCCCCACCCACTTATTCTGAGCTGTCGCAAATAATTTTCAGCTATGAGTTCACCCCCAAAAGAAAAAAAAACGTGTGATCCTACCAGGATTCGAACCTCCGTTTCACCTGGTTAGTAGTCTCCTGGTTTTACTTTATTTGACCACTCTCTTAAACTGTCTTATCTCCTATCTCCCACCTATCCCTCTCTCTCTCTCTCTCTCTCATTCTATCTCAGGAGGCGAAGGCGCGCCTCACAGCACCAGAGCTGGATGTTGTCAGCGACCCACTACTGATGGCTTGCGCCATGATCGATGAGCCAGAACCATCCAGACCCTGCTCCACCTCTCCGTGGTGCCTCTAGTAACAGACTAACCTATCTAGTCTGACCAAGCGAGTAGGAATCGAAGAGGGAAGACAACCCGGTACTCAAAATGTCGTGCTTAAGTCGGATGTGTTGGACCGAAAGGCGCACAGTTGTACTGCAAACCACAGCACAACGCAGACACGCCCACTCAACGTCCTTTTAAGGGCGGATGATGAAGAGGAATACTCCTTTAGTCATCGGGCGAACGCAAGCAAGCAAGCAATTCTATCTCTCGGTTTTCGCTACCTCTTTTATCCAAGATTTGTCCAGTTCTCACAAAATATCCAAGTTACTCAAATCTCCCAGCCAACATTTTCTTTCCCTGAAAATAGAAATAAGGTTTTTCTTTTTGCTTGGGCCTTTTTTTTTTTTTTTTAGAACGTTCTCATTACGCTTTTTGAACAGTCCATGGTATTCTGAACATTCTTCTGCGAAAACCTCATTTCTATTGCCCCAACGATCTTCGTGTGTGTTCACCAAGATGAGCATAAAACAGGCTGAAGACCGCAGACGTTGAAGGCATTACGCATGCGCAAGTGAATCAAGAAAGATAAAATTAAATTATTCAGCTTAACCCTTCGAGCATAGCGAAAGCTGTCTCCAAATAAACGATTGCGTGAAACGGGAGAGAGGAAACTGGCGTAATTTTCTGGGGCGTTTGAAGATTTTATTTCTGGGTTCTGGAATTAGACACGTGACCTGACTAACCAATAAGCTGATATGGACATGTCAAAACGAGATGCGTCTGGTTGTGAGCGGGAGCGGTTTAATGATGTTACCAGACCGAGGACAGCGCGAGTGATTTACTGAACGAGATATGGCACTATATAGCGCTGTCTGGGTAAATAGCTATGCAAAGTAGAAGTCAACGTGAAACACTTGAATACCTTAATTCTTAGTGTACGTTGACAACGTTCATTAGACTGTTGCCTAGCCACAAAATGGGAGCCGCGATAGCTCAGTGGTTAGTGAACCGGACTACAACAAAGGACAAGAGGTAGGGTTCGATCCCAACCGAAGGCTCCCGGGTTCACCCAGCCTTAAATGGGTACCGGATTTTTTCTTGGAAAGTAAAGCGGCACGGGCGTAATACCGACCACATTCCCTAAAAATCATGTGCCGAAGGTCTGTAACATTTATGATCACTAACACCATATGATTATACGCCACTTGGCGTGACCGGGGTATTTTACTTTTACTTTACTAGCCACAAAAATCACATATAATTTAGTTAATAAATGTCGGGCCTGTAGAGAAATAACTATGGGTCTTCTTCTCATTAAATAGAATTACCTGACAAACTATTGTGTGATTTAGAATTGCAACTAACATAAAACAGGAGACACATCTATCTATTTATTGTTCTTTCGAGCCGAAGACGGCACATAGGGCAGAACTACAATCTCAAATACAGAAACCTTGCGTGCCAAATGGCACATATTGCAGAGATCACTGCTTCTAAAAAAGAGACACATAGACATCGAGAAATACAAGTGCGGGTTGAAAGGCTTTTCATATGAGGTGATAATTTAAATAATATACGAGATATAGACACGAGCTGCATATTTTATGTGAGTTGAGAATGACTTTCACGTTGGTGTATCAATATTTGTGGGGCAGTCACCATCCCGGTGCACACGCAGACGTCAACGTTGGACAAGGTTCTGTATCTCGTCGAGTAGGAGATCGGGCGTCTACCACCGACACCTGGTACACGCAGGCTCTTGCACCTACACATCAGAAGTGTCCCGTGTCACCTAGGGTCCGGTACATTATCGTCAAACTTCAGACTTTCAGATGTCGAGACGAATATGTGGAAAACAAGCTCGGTATTTCTGTTACATTATTAGATAGCGCTTAGGTTTGACGGTATTGCTCTCTACAACATTGTCACATAACTATGATTTGAAGGTATTGCTCTCTACAACATTGTCACATAACTATGATTTGACGGTATTGCTCTCTACAACATTGTCACATGATGATTAGATTTGATGGTATTGCTCCCTACAACATTGTCACATAACTATGATTTGACGGTATTGCTCTCTACAACATTGTCACATAACTATGATTTGACTGTATTGCTCTCTACAACATTTTCACATAACTATGATTTGACTGTATTGCTCTCTACAACATTTTCACATAACTATGATTTGACTGTATTGCTCTCTACAACATTTTCACATAACTATGATTTGACGGTATTGCTCTCTACAACATTGTCACATAACTATGATTTCACGGTATTGCTCTCTACAACATTGTCACATGATGATTAGATTTGACTGTATTGCTCTCTACAACATTATCACATTACTATGAATTGACTGTATTGCTCCCTACAACATTGTCACATAACTATGATTTGACGGTATTGCTCTCTACAACATTGTCACATGATGATTATATACACTATACCAGTGCTGGGTTATGTAATGAAACAACAGATCTGATGTGTTGGACGTGTAACACAATCAGCATAAGACGGTCCAGAAACAGGCGGGAAAAAGGGTGTCCATGTGGTTTAGAGGTAGCCTTTCGCCAAGTAGGTCTCACGTTCGAATCCTACCAGCATCTGAGGTAATGTTTTCACCCACAATACATTGTCGCTTCCTTACTTGAACTTTCCAAGATCGCTTGGCAGTTGACATCCGATGTCCAACCGTTACCTTCTTCTTCTTTCCTTCCTCATCTGCCTTTCATCGTCGAGGGGAGATATAATTTGCGACCGTTTTCTCTTCTGTTCACCTCTGCTGCTGTTATATTTCCTACTCAAGAAAGGAAATATAGAAAAGGTCTTTTCCCTGTGGTCTAGAACGTGGTCAGCTTTTAAATGTATTCTGGACCACAGGGAATAGACCTTTTTTTAATTTCGTTTCTTGAGTATTTAGCATATTATCGCCAGGTTGTTAGATTTGTGTACATATCCTTACATATATTTTTGTGTTTTTGTTTGTTGTTCCAGCTGAAGGCCTACTTGGCCGAAACGTCGACTTTTGTTTTGTTAATTACCACGTAAAGCTGTTACCATACCACTTTTTTCTTCTTTATTTTAAAATTGTCATTACCATCAGCTTTACAGCAGCTTCACATCTTGATGTCTTTACTCCTCCTTTGTTATATTTCCTTGTGTTTCTAACAATCCGTTAATCCATCTTTTTTTGTGGTCGGCCTTTGGGTCTGTTGTTCTCGCGTTTATTGAAGGCTCTTTGTGTTGTGTTTTGGTCTTACTGCCTTGTCACTTGACAAAACCATTTTATCTGTTGTTTCTTTATATATTCTATGACGGGGGCTATTCCTAGCTTTTTTTCTCAGTTCTTCATTCATTTCCGTTCTTAACTCACATGCTTTTTTTTCTGTCATTCGTCTAACACATTTCAGCTCATTAGAGGTTACCTTTCTTATTGTTCTTACATCTATGGTTCAACATTGGTAGCACAACGTTGGGATGAAGATTGTATTTTATAGTGCTCGTTTTGCCTCTAGAGTTATTTCCTTGTTGGACAATAGTGGTGATAACTGTCCGATGATTTAACAAGCTTTATTGCATCTTGAGTCTATTTCTGTTGTTTGTAAATTGTCGTTTGTCACTAGTCTTTTTATGTATTTGAATTCATTTACTTGTTTTAGTTGTCTGCCGTCTATCTTCTCTAACAGCCTTATCTGATAGCCTTCTCTGATAGCTTTCTCTGACAGCCTTCTCTCGTAGCCTTCTTTGACAGCCTTCTTTGACAGCCTTCTCTGAAAGCCTTCTCTGACAGCAGCAAAACAATAGATTCCGTGTGCACTGTGCGCAGGTTAAAGAACTCTCGGCAGTTGGAGATCGATAAGAGTTAGACAAAATTCTGCTTTTATTTCTGTGGTTCATCTTCCATCTGATGTTATTGTTGTGTCCAAGTATTTGAGACTCTGCACTTGCTTCACATTTGTCCTGTTTATTTCTGTTCTCTTGATAGCGATGGTTGTTTCTTTGATATGACCATTACTTCTGTTTTCTGACTGTTTAGACTGAGACATTCCTTGTTGTTTTATTTAACTAATGCGTCTATCATTGATTGCAGTTCATTCCCGTCCCTGCTATTAAGACTGTGTTATCCGTATATAGGGAGCCGCGATAGCTCAGTGGTTAGTGAACTGGGCTATATTGAACAAGAGGTAGGGTTCGATCCCAACCGACGGCTTTCGAGTTCACCCAGTCTTAAATGGGTACCGGATTTTTTTATGGGAAAGTAAAGCAGCACGGGCGAAATACCGACCACATTACCTCAAAAATCATGTGCTGAATGTCTGTAAAACTGATGGTCACTAACACCATATTCCCTATACGCCACTTGGCGTGACGGGGGTACTTTACTTTTTTTTTTATTCGTATATAGCGGGTGGAAGAATAAATAGAGGATATCTCGATGAGTATTTTAGAGGAGATAACAGATCGCTGATCTCAGCACACAATTATCTCTCGACGATGAAAGGTAACAGAGATAATCATCATCATCATCAAATACGCGGCCTACTGGCGTAGGTGATCATGCCTCTCCACAACTTTCGATCTTGACAGTTATTTATTATTTCTGTTGTTGACCTTCTGCCAAGCCATTCTCTTAAGCTGTCTGGTATCTTTTCTCTTTGCTTCCCTCTATCTCTTCGTCCCTCAATTTTTCCAGTTGTTACAATATATTCCAGTTGTTCTCTTCTCATTACATGACCAAAAAAGTATGATTGTTTCTTCCTAATATTGGAAATTAGCTCTCTTTTTGCTTTGGTCTCTTTCAGAACGTTTTAATTACTCTTCTTAGCTGTCCATGGTATTCTCAACATTCTTCTGTAAAACCACATGTCTGCAGACCCCAGTGCTTTCCTTGTCTGTTGTCCTATTGTCCATGATTCACATCCATATATTAAGACTGCCTCAACATAACATATAAGAACTCTTTTTCTTGTTTCTATTGTCAAAAATGGATTGCATAGTATCTTCCTCATTTTTGGAAAGCTGCTTTTGCCTGAGCTATTCTGCATCTCACCTCTTTTGTACATCTTCCGTCTGAGGTTAACAAAGTTCCCAAATATTTAAATCCATTTACCTGTTTTAATATTGTTCCACTTGTCTTTATTTTGCACTGAGGTGATGTCTTTTTCGTCGTTGTTACCATTTCGTCTGTCTTATTGCTATTAAAGTCCTTTATTTTTGCTTTCTTTCACTATAATGTCCAACATTTCTTGTAACTCATTTTCACTCTTAGTGATTAAGACTGTATCATCAGCATACCTTAGATTATTTATATTATTAACAGAGATAGATTTAAGTAAAGTAAAAATTGCAATTTGAGTAAGGAAAAACAGAAGATTGAAGAACAGAACAGAAAATTGAAGCCTTTGAAATGTGGATTTATAGAAGAATAGGTAGAATTAGATGGAAACAAAAGATAACAAACGATGAAGTTTTAAAACAACTGAAAATAACAAGAGAACTACTAAATACAATTAAGACAAGACATGAAATTTTTTGGGGCATGTTAAAAGACACAACAGCCTACTAAAAGTAATATTGGAAGGAAAAATACAAGGTAAAAGAGGCAGAGGCAGACCAAGACTAACATGGACGAGTAACATCAAAAGATGGACAAGTCAATCTATGACGGCCTGCACCATCAAAGCAAGAAACAGAGTAGAATGGCGATCCATGGTAGCCAACCTTCGTTGCGGAGAAGGCACACGATGATGATGATGATTATATTTGGGAAATGTTTAAGTGGGATAGGAAAGTATGTAGTTCTACTTATGTTGTGAATAGCGGGGACCAACAAAGCTCTAGACCAGTGTGTCAAATCAGTAAGTGTTGTTAGCTGGTGCATCTGTAATACTGTCTAACCATCGTTCCAGCAAGAGATAAAAGGTAATAAATACCAGTTTCTTGTCAGACATTTGACGATAGCGCTACTTCAGATTCTCTGTTTATAGAGCATAAGTGAGATCCAGTATGGATCGGGCAAAAGCAGATTTCCAAAAAAAAAAATGAGGAAGATACTGTGCGATCTATTTTTGAAACAATAGAAACAAGAAAAGAAGTTTTTAGATGTTATGTAGAGCCAGTCTTAACATATGGATGTAAATTATGGACAATAGGACAACAGACACGAAAATCACTGAATGCTGTAGAAATGTGGTTTTACAGAAGAATGTTGAGAATGCTAAGGACAGCTAAGAAGAGTAATGAAAATGTTCTGAAAGAAGTCAAAGCAAAAAGAGAGCTAATATCCAATATTAGGAAGAAACAATCATACTTTTTTGGCCATGTAATGAGAAGGAAACAGCTGGAATATATTGTAACAATTGGAAAAATTGAGGGACGAAGAGATAGAGAGGAGCAAAGAGAAAATATACCAGACAGCTTAAGAGAATGGCTTGGCAGAAGGTCAACAACAGAAATGAAAAATAGCTGCCGAGATCGAAAGTTGTGGAGAGACATAATCACCTACGCCAGCAGGCCCGGTAAAAGATGATGATGAGAACAGCGTTCGCCATAGCTATGCAGGCTGTTATTGGAAAGGCACACACGCCCGCAAACATTAAATTGAAAATCAATAAACTTAACCTGCAACCTCCTTGCTGTTTCTTTCTTTAAACTCGTGAGATGTCTTTTTCTTCACCTCTTTATGTTTTCCACTGCCACTACTTGTGATGAAGTTCTGAAGCCAGATCGTTAATCAATGAGAGGAGGCCTGGCTAGGCTCCCATTTACTGGTTGTGGTTATGGCAATGGAAGGCCCCGGTATCACTGCAAACGAATTAAAATCTATAATTGCCCAACTTCCTGTGCCAGTGGAATCATCCGAATTAATATCTTATATCCCAAAGAAAGAAAGGTCCTCATCAGAGCAGTCTCAGCACACGCGAAAAGACATAAGATGAAACCGCACAGAAAGTGAACACAACCATCTGTTCCCTGTCATACGATATCATCATTCATCGTAAGCAATATGAATATCGAAACACGATCAAAACAGATGAAACGCACAGCTCACAATGTGGATAGAGCACTAAACTCAGTAGCTCCTGTTGCAAGCCGGACATTGAATATGATGAATCTGCAACAAGGAACATTTTTCAGACACAGCATTTAACGGTTCCTACCGCCTATCCGCCATATTTGTTGGAAGTTCCTTAATAGAGCTTCACTTTAATGAGATGACCAAATCCTGTCGCGTTTTGTTTTTCTACCTCTTTGATAGATAGAGATTCTAGTTTAAACCGTTTTTGTTATGTCACCATTTTATATTGTCTTTTCTAGTAAGATTAATTATATTTCTCATGCATCCCATCTTTATTTTTGTGATCTTTCTTAACTGAGCTTTGTACATTGACTATTTTTTACATTGACTATGTTTGTACATTGACTATGTTTGACAATGGGGGCAGTGGTGAGGAGTATAGAACACTCCAAGGTATGAAGACAGCTTCACAAGGGAGGAACACAACACAATACTGACGTTTCGGCCTGAGGCCTTTTTCAGAGTACAAGGACAACGAAAACAAACGGTGAAACACAATTATCTATAAATACATGATCAGAAGAAGAGGATAGAAAAGAAAAAAGTAGGATGATGAAAAAATGAAAAAATAAGAGAGCTAAGATAAGAATATAGAAAGAATAGGAGAATATATGTAGATATAAAATATAAAATATAGAATCACTTAGCTTAAACGACTGGTTAATCCGCCGGGAACCCAACGAAAGAATGACTACAGGAAGGACCTCCCGAGGCGGGAGAATGGAAACGAGGCTATGCCTGACCAGGGTTCATACACCTGAAGAGAGAACTAGAAACCCAAACAACAGCTACTACAGCTAATATCGTGCAAGAAAAAGGGGTGGATATAAGGTAACAAGAAATAACGGGGCCTAACAAGAAGGTGGGGGGGGGGGGGAAGAAATGAAAAGGACTGAGAGAGTCCGGAATGGGGAATATGAGGAGAGGGAGTGAAAGAAAGAAGGAACGAAAGAAGCAGGGCCCAGCGAGGAAAAGAAGTAGGGAACGGAGAGACTAAGGAGGATACTAGGAATATATTTACAAAGAGGAGTATACATCAGAGGAGGACAGGTAAAAGATAGGATGAGAAGCGGAGGGGATACACAGAGAATAATATGCTGGCAGGAGTGCCTGGAGAGGAAAGGAAGTGGGGAAACGGAGAAAGCGATGAGGAGGAGAAGGATAAAAAGGTAATACGCAGAAAGGAAAAAGAAGGGGAGGGGGGAGATGGAAGGATACAGGAGGATAGGGGTGAAGACAAGGAGCAGATGAACATAAATATGAGATAAGAAGAAGAGTAGGGGTGGGAGAAGGGTACAGAGGAAGAGGGGTCCTCAGAGGGACTGGGATACATTGATGCCGCGAGGGGTGAGGCAACCCCAACGAGCGATCAGATGGTGCTCAAGAGTGAGACGACTGTGGTGATCAGAAGAGCATGATACTAAGCCAGTGACCAAGACATCGGCTATACCATGATGGCCAACCGAGTTAAAGTGGGCAGCTACAGAGTGCCAGCTTCTCGGGTGATGTCGTGTAAATGTTCTCGGCACCTATCGCCGATCCGACGACCAGATTGACCGATGTAGGTTAACTTGCATCTCTTGCAGATAATGGCATAAATGATATTACGCGATGTGCAAGTGAATCCCTCTCTGATCTCGAAAGGACCATTGGGAAAGAGGACAGTATCCGTCTGGAGAACTTGGTCACAGGTTTTGCACACTCTGCGGTTGCAGCGAATAGTACCTCTATGGCTATGGAGGGAAGCTGGAAGACGACCTCTGACAAGAAAGTCGCGGAGGTTACGGTCACGTCTAAAGGCCACCTTTCCTCATATTCCCCATTCCGGACTCTCTCAGTCCTTTTCATTTCTCTCCGCCCCCCCCCCTTTCTTGTTAGGCCCCGTTATTTCTTGTTACCTTACATCCACCCCTTTTCCTTGTACGATATTAGCTTATGTTTGGGTTTCTAGTTCTCTCTTCAGGTGTATGAACTCTGGTCATGCATAGCCTCGTTTCCATTCTCCCGCCTCGGGAGGTCCTTCCTGTAGTCATTTTTTCGTTGGGTTCCCGGCGAATTAACCAGTCGTTTAAGCTAAGTGATTCTGTATTTTATATTTTATATTTTATATCTACATATATTCTCCTATTCTTTCTATATTCTTATCTTAGCTCTCTTCTTTTTTCATTTTTTCATGATCCTACTTTTTTCCTTTCTATCCTCTTCTTCTGATCATGTATTTATAGATAATTGTGTTTCACCGTTTGTTTTCGTTGTCCTTGTACTCTGAAAAAGGCCTCAGGCCGAAACGTCAGTATTGTGTTGTGTTCCTCCCTTGTAAAGCTGTCTTCATACCTTGGAGTGTTCTACACTCCTCACCACTGGCCCCTTGCTACCAGCTTCACCGCAGCATCGCAATTATTTGCCTGTTCCCTATGTTTGACATTGACTATGTTTGACATTGACTATGTTTGTACATTGACTATGTTTGACATTGACTATGTTCGTACATTGACTGTGTTTGACATTGACTATGTTTCACGTTGACTATGTTTCACATTGACTATGTTTGACATTGACTATGTTTGACATTAACTACGTTTGACAT
Source organism: Megaustenia siamemsis (assembly GCA_032433765.1). Lineage (NCBI taxonomy): Eukaryota > Metazoa > Mollusca > Gastropoda > Stylommatophora > Ariophantidae > Megaustenia > Megaustenia siamemsis. The sequence goes on along the minus strand of JAVIAB010000025.1, from coordinate 30,135,863 downwards.
TGACTATGTTTGACATTAACTATCTTTGACATTGACTATCTTTGACATTAACTATGTTTGACATTGACTATGTTTGACATTAACTATGTTTGACATTAATTATGTTGGACATTGACTATGTTTGTACATAGACTATGTTTGACAATAACTATGTTTGACATTGACTATGTTTGACATTGACTATGTTTGACATTGACTATGTTTGACATTGACTATGTTTGACATTAACTATCTTTGACATTGACTATGTTTGACATTGACTATGTTTGACATTGACTATGTTTGACATTAACTATCTTTGACATTGACTATGTTTGACATTGACTATGTTTGACATTGACTATGTTTGACATTGACTATCTTTGACATTGACTATGTTTGACATTGACTATCTTTGACATTGACTATGTTTGACATTGACTATGTTTGACATTGACTATGTTTGACATTGACTATGTTTGACATTAACTATCTTTGACATTGGCTATGTTTGACATTGACTATGTTTGACATTGACTATCTTTGACATTGACTATGTTTGACATTGACTATGTTTGTACATTGACTATGTTTGACATTGACTATGTTTGACATTGACTATGTTTGACATTGACTATGTTTGTACATTCACTATGTTTGACATTGACTATGTTTGACATAGATAACAAGCGGCTCATTATCATCATCAACATCATAATCATCCTCATTATCATCATCCCCATCATAATCATCCTCATTATCATCATCTACATTGTCCCTACTAAACCTTGACTCTCATGACAGATACTGTGATAGTCTCCCCGATCTTCCTCACTCTCTCGCTCTCTCTCACTACTACCTGGTATCATGCCCTCCATAATAATCTTCCTAGGCCATCAAATCATTTAATGTGAACGAGTCGTTAAACTGTCCTTGTTTTCCTGCTAATTGACAACCTGTTTTCTGTAATATATTAAGCTGTTGCCTAACGCTACTTAATGCGTGTGCTCACAAAACTCTGCGAATTCTTCTGTAACACTTGCTTTCAAATATATTTTGGGGATATTTCAGCAGATCGTTTAATAGCTGACCTATCATGATCATCATCAAGTACAGGGCTGCTGGCGTAGGTGATCGATCATGTCTCTCCACAACTTTCGATCTCGACAGTTATTTATCATTTCTATTGTTGACCTTCTGCCAAGCCATTCTCTTAAGATGTCTGGTATCTTTTCTCTTTGCTTCCCTCTATATCTTCGTCCTTCAATTTTCTCAGTTGTTACAATATATTCCAGCTGTTCCCTTCTCATAAAATGACCAAAAATTATGATTGTTTCTTCCTAATATTGGAAATTAGCTCTCTTTTTGTTTCGGCCTCTTTCAGAACGTCTTCATTACTCTTCTAAGTTGTCCATGGTATTAGCTGACCTATAGCAGCCATTTATTGCTTTAGGATTACAAATCCTCTTTATATCATTATTAATTGTCTTGTGGTAAAAACGATATGTTGTATATATCTACAAGTGTACGTGAAAGAGAGAAAAGTTCATTTTTTATTGTTGTTGTTTTAAGTATTTTGAACATATCACCAAGTTTTTAAAACATTACATGATAACATATTTGTTACAATATGGCGGTTAGGCGGCAGGAACCGTTGAGGCTCAGTCTAAAAAGTGTTTTTTGTTGCAGTTTCCTCAAATTGCAAGTCCGGTTTGCTGCCGGAGCTATTGAGTTTAAAGCTCTGTGCACACCGTGAGTTGTGTTCTTCATCCGTATTTCGATATTCCGATTAGTTACGATGAATGATGATATCATTTGACGAAGGACATGTCAGCTGCGTTCACTTCCGGTGCGCTTAGCCATTATGTCTTTTGGCGTGTGGTGTTGCTGCTATACTGAGGACTGCAGCTGTCTTTTTCTTTTTGGATCCTTCAATAAGATGAGTTTTAATTCGGATGATTCCACTGGCACGCGCGGTTGAGCGATTATAGATTTTAATTCGTTTGTAGCGATACCGGGGCCTTCTTCTTCTTCTACCTTTTTAGCTCCCAGTGGAGCATAGGTCTTCAACAAACATTTTCCAAGTCGTTCTGTTTTTTGCCATTCTTTTAAGATCATTCCATGTCTTCCCCATCATCTTCATCTCTGCTTCTATCTGTCTTCTCCAAGAATTCCTTGGTCTTCCTCTTTGTCTTTTCCCCTGGGGATTCCAAAAAAGGGCCTGTTGTGTAATACTCTCAGTTGGCTTCCGTAGTGTGTGTCCTATCCAGCGCCATCGATACCAGGACCTTCGGCTAACCATAATTATTGCTTTATGGCTGAATATAGACCGAAAGAAACCCAGCTTTCCTTGTTGCATCAGTTCCTTGCTCATACTTGTACAAATGTTTTTACTTATTTATATTTAGCGTACATTTTGGTCTATGTGCTAGACTTATTTTCCTAGTTTAGAAGAGAAGCCTTGATGTTCAAAGCTTATTGGTCTGACCAAAACTGTTCTTGAGCAGCCTACCAATTTAACGACTGTTTTAGCTGTTCAAAAGTGTATTGTTGAATTGGGATACAGATATTGTTTTTCATTATCTATCTATCTATCTATCTATCTATCTATCTATCTATCTATCTATCTATCTATCTATCTATCTATCTATCTATCTATCTATCTATCTATCTATCTATCTATCTATCTATCTATCTATCTATCTATCTATCTATCTATCTATCTATCTATCTATCTATCTATCTATCTATCTATCTATCTATCTATCTATCTATCTATCTATCTATCTATCTATCTATCTATCTATCTATCTATCTATCTATCTATCTATCTATCTATCTATCTATCTATCTATCTATCTATCTATCTATCTATCTATCTATCTATCTATCTATCTATCTATCTATCTATCTATCTATCTATCTATCTATCTATCTATCTATCTATCTATCTATCTGTCTATCTGTCTATCTGTCTATCTGTCTATCTATCTATCTATCTATCTATCTATCTATCTATCTATCTATCTATCTATCTATCTATCTATCTATCTATCTATCTATCTGTCTGTCTGTCTGTCTGTCTGTCTGTCTGTCTGTCTGTCTGTCTGCCTGCATGTCTGTCTGTCTGAATGTCTGTCTGAATGTCGGTCTGTCTGTCTGAATGTCTATCTGTCTGTCTGTCTGTCTGTCTGTCTGTCTGTCTGTCTGTCTGTCTGTCTATCTATCTATCTGTCTGTCTATCTGTCTGTCTGTCTGTCTATATATCTGTCTGTCTATCTATCTATATGCCTCTGTCTGTCTGATTAACTGTCTGTCTGTCTACCTATTATTTCATCTACCTATCTATCAAACTATCTGCTCTTCAACTATTTATCCTCGATTTTGTCTATCCATCAGTCTATTCACCACTCAGTAATCTATTCTTCTTTCCGCCTCTCTTCTACTAAAACAACAATACACATAAGACGAAAACAACGAAGAGAAACCACCTTAAAAATAAATTGAAAATTTAAACGAAAGTTGTCGGCCAACGATTTTCACGAAATACAAAACGAAAGCCCTTGCAATTGTAATTTCCCTGAGTTTGTCTACGACTAGAACTGCACCGTTATTGAACTTCAAAGTGCGTCATCTTGTCTAGTGTCAGCCACTTTCACCCTAGACCGGAAAAGATCTTTTCCAAACTGGAAGATTCTTCAAATAAAATTTAAATTCCTATCTGGAGTCCCAGGGATCATAGAGCAGAACTAGCGATGTTTATGTACTGTTACCATGGCAACTTAAATTAATTATGTCTGTTGTGTATGCATTAGTGGGTCATGGGATCTGGTTTGGATAAGTTGTAGCACGTGTTATTGAGTGTTATTTTATCTTATTATCGAGTTATTGAGTTATTAGCGGTTCATTATCATTGCACTCCGAACATGTCAACAAATGCTCAGATCCCCTCCTCAGCAAGTCTCGCTGTGTCCAGCGACTGACGACTCCAGTTCTGTGTTGATTGATAAGTCTTCTTACACGTCCACTAAGTTTCTCGTTTCTGGCTGTGCCCATCTTAACTCCCATCTCTTTCATCCGAAGGAGTGACATGGACTCATGGTTGTCGAAGTCCTGTGACCTTCCCACATCTCAATTAGTATTGATGAAGCCCGCCTGATCCTTTGGTTGACCGTCGACAGCACAGCAATCCCACCTATCCGCTCTTTCAATTCCCCGTACTCTCACATGTCATGGGACGTAGACAAAATGTGATACTACGTAATACTGACTTCTGCAGCGACTCTTGCATACATACAGAGCCCGCATTCACTTTGTTTCGTGTATGTTTTATTATTAGGCCTATACGGTAGCCATGAAAACATGCCTGTTTTACCGTCACAGAATGTTACTGTCTAGAGGGTCATGTGACGCAAATAGCAAATACCTGGCTCAAGACGCTGAACAATAAATGGGTTTGAAGCGGTCAGTGGCGCAACGATGATCATTAGCGTCGTAAACAGCGACCATCAGTTGACCGAGATCTTTATTCGATGTCTAGTACTGCAAAACGCGATTAAACAGTGATGAAATCGTTTTCTGGATCTCAAAATTGCCGTACTGAAGTCGGATGCATTAGGGTCAAAGTGGAGTGTATCAAAACCATAAAATGACTCGACTACACTTATTTAGCGTAGATTCTTTCCAGGGACAAAAAAAATAACTATGAGATCAAGTTTGTTCAGCTCTCTCTCCTATATTTATACTCTATTCAGTTCTCTCTCTCTCTCTCTCTCTCTCTTTTATCTATACTCTATTCAATTCGTTACCGCACAGTTAAACACTTTTTAAAATATCTAATATTTAATGAATGTTCAGTCCACATCTAACTAAACTCTAATTGCTCCGATTTACTCAACTTTGTTCAACTCTCTATTGAAAAGAAATGTCCAACTCTCTATTGAAAAGAAATGTCCAACTCTCTATTGAAAAGAAATGTCCAACTCTCTATTTAAAAGAAATGTCCAACTCTCTATTTAAAAGAAATGGCCAACTCTCTATTGAAAAGAAATGTCCAACTCTCTATTGAAAAGAAATGTCCATTTCTCTATTGACAAGAAATGTCCAACTCTCTATTAAAAGAAATGTCCAACTCTCTATTAAAAGAAATGTCCAACTCTCTTTTTAAAAGAAATGTCCAACTCTCTATTTAAAAGAAATGTCCAACTCTCTATTTAAAAGAAATGTCCAACTCTCTTTTGAAAAGAAATGTCCACATCTCTATTGAAAAGAAATGTCCAACTAACTCTCTATTGAAAAGAAATGTCCAACTATCTATTGAAAAGAAATGTCCAACAAACTCTCTATTGACAAGAAATGTCCAACTCTCTATTGAAAAGAAATGCCCAACTCTCTATTGAAAAGAAATGTCCAACTCTCTATTGAAAAGAAATGTCCAACTCTCTATTTAAAGGAAATGTCCAACTCTCTGTTTAAAAGAAATGTCCAACTCTCTATTGAAAAGAAATGTCATACTCTCTATTGAAAAGAAATGTCAATTCTCTGTTTAAAAGAAATGTCCAACTCTCTATTGAAAAGAAATGTACACCTCTCTATTGAAAAGAAATGTCCAACTCTCTATTGAAAAGAAATGTCCAACTCTCTATTTAAAGAAACGTCCAACTCTCTATTTAACAGAAATGTCCAACTCTCTATTTAAAAGAAATGTCCAACTCTCTTTTGAAAAGAAATGTCCTCCTCTCTATTGAAAAGAAATGTCCAACTAACTCTCTATTGAAAAGAAATGTCCAACTCTCTATTGAAAAGAAATGCCCAACTCTCTATTGAAAAGAAATGTCCAACTCTCTATTGAAAAGAAATGTACAACTCTCTATTGAAAAGAAATGTACACCTCTCTATTGAAAAGAAATGCCCAACTCTCTATTGAAAAGAAATGTCCAAATCTCTATTGAAAAGAAATGTCCAACTCTCTATTGAAAAGAAATGTCCAACTCTCTATTAACTAACTTCTGTCAAGCTCTCTATTATGTTAAATTCTCCTCAACTCTCTATTAACTAACTTCTGTCAAGCTCTCAATTATGTTAAATTCTCCTCAACTCTCTATTAACTAACTTCTGTCAAGCTCTCTATTATGTTAAATTCTCCTCAACTCTCTATTAACTAACTTCTGTCAAGCTCTCAATTATGTTAAATTCTCCTCAACTCTCTATTAACTAACTTCTGTCAAGCTCTCAATTATATTAAATTCTCCTCAACTCTCTATTAACTAACTTCTGTCAAGCTCTCTATTATGTTAAACTCTCATTAACTCTCTATTAACTAACTTCTGTCAAGCTCTCTATTATGTTAAACTCTCATTAACTCACTATTAACTAACTTCTGTCAAGCTCTCTATTATGTTAAACTCTCATTAACTCTCTATTACCTAACTTCTGTTAAACTTTCTGTTTGACATGGCCATAATTAGTCGAAAGCCCCGGTATCACTGCAAACGAATTAAAATACACCATTGCTTAACCGCCCGTGAAAGTGGAATCATTCGAATTAACACCTCATCTTATTGAAGGGTCCAAACAAAAAAGGCAACTACAGTCTACATCATAGCTGCTACAAAAGACAAAGACACCACGCGGCACCGAAAGTTAACGCAGCTGAACTGTCTGTCCTTCGTTATTCCATATAATTCATCGTAAAGTATAGATCCCCGTCACGCCAAGTGGCGTATAGGGAATATGGTGTTAGTGACCATACATTTTACAGACCTTCGGCACATGATTTTTGGGGTAATGTGGTCAGTATTAAGCCAGTGCTGAATTACATTCCAGAAAAAAATCCAGTACCCATTTAGAGCTGGGTAAACCCGGAAGCCGTCGATTAGGTTAGAACCCGACTCTTGTCCTTTATAGTGTAGTCCAATAACCATTGAGCTCTCGCGGCTCCCCATTCATCGTAAATAGGAATATCGAAAAACGAACCGGATGAAAAACACAGCTCACGGTGTGCACAGAACACTAAACTCAGTAGCTCATGCAGCAAACCAGTGACTATTCTAGTCACTTTCCCCACATCTCTAAACACAAGAACACTCATTATTCTAACCATTTTTCCCACATCTCTAAACACAAGAACACTCATTATTCTAACCATTTTTCCCACATCTCTAAACACAAGAACACTCATTATTCTAACCATTTTTCCCACATCTCTAAACTCAAGAACACTCATTATTCTAACCATTTTTCCCACATCTCTAAACACAAGAACACTCATTATTCTAACCATTTTTCCCACATCTCTAAACACAAGAACACTCATTATTCTAACCATTTTTCCCACATCTCTAAACACAAGAACACTCATTATTCTAACAATTTTTCCCACATCTCTAAACACAAGAACACTCATTATTCTAGCCACTTTTCCCACATCTCTGAACACAAGCACTAACTATTCTAGCCACTTTTCCCACATCTCTAAACACAAGAACACTCATTATTCGAGTCACTTTCCTCTAACTGACCTCAGCGCTTACAGACTGTAGTTCGATGTACGATGTAGATAATCCGACCAATAACTGTGCTTCATATGTTCGCATTGGAAGATAACAACGATGTCCTAACATCATCAAATAAGATTATATTTATACACTTTTTTAAAAATCGGTCGATCAAAACTTTCGGGAGGTCGATCCACATTTCCTGTCAATATCTCGGATAGGCGGTAGGAACCATTATAGGATGTGTCTGAAAAGGGTTTCTTGTTGCAGTTTCCTCATATTCCAAGTCTGGCTTGTTGCAGGAGCTACTGAGTTAAGTGCTCTGTGAACACCGTGAGCTGTGTGTCTCATCCGTTTTGATCATGTTCCGATATTCATATCGCTTACGATAAGTGATGATATCGTATGACGGGGAACAGATGGCTGTGTTCACTTTCTGTGCGGTTTCGCCTTATGTCTTTTGTCGTGTGCTGAGACTGCTACGATGGGGACTGCAGCTATCATTATTTGTTCGGGAGATGAGATATTAATTCATATGATTCCACTGGCACAGGTGGTTGAGTAATTATGGATTTTAATTCGTTTGCAGTGATACCGAGGCCTTCCATAACCATAACGTAACCTTACCAGGGGTTAGAGCCGCCTCTGTAATGTGATTAGCAAAAACCCATTCAGTGTCCCCTTCTCTGGTTTTCCTGTAGTCACTAGCCCCCTTCCGGGGGTGCAGCCAAGTTACACCCTCGTTACAAGTCCAGGCCCAATACAAGCTATCTAATACAACGGCAGCCATGAGACTGAAACTCATTTTCTCCTCGTTTGGCCTCCAACAATTTATTCATTTTGAGACAACCAGCCGGAAGTGTTGACAGCATAGGTGACTGACCTGGTGGTACTCAAGCGAGAGTTCAGAAAATTTCGTTATCGGAGTTACGGTTCTTGAAAGTTGGTACAGGGAATTTAAAAAAATAAAAAAGACAAAAAAATTGAGTTCGTTGGAATGTTGTCTTGGAAAGATAAAACTCGAAACTCCATCAACTGGTGTCTGTACTCATAAAGTGGAGACTATTTAAACTGGGGCTAGGAGAATATTTAATTAAAATAGTGCAATGTTGACTACGACATTTTTGAAGAACACATACGGTTAAACCTAAGACATATCTCGTGAGAGTAGATTTGCATCACGGATGCAAAATTTCTGACATGAAATATCTGAAGAATCATCGTAGTGGCATTGAAGGATCTGTGTGTAAAGAGTAGCTAGCAGAAGACATTCTCTTAACATAAACAAACCATTTCACGCGCCTCTCTTTGTAGCCCTAGATGGATCCCACGTCAGTTCTTTCTGTTGTGATCTCAATGCCAATTTAATCTTCTCTGATTACATCGGCTTCGTTCTTTTCAAATTATCAATCAATCCATCAATCAATCAATCATCAATCAATCCATCAATCAAACAATCTATCTATCTTTCTATCTATCTATCTATCTATCTATCTATCTATCTATCTATCTATCTATCTATCTATCTATCTATCTATCTATCTATCTATCTATCTATCTATCTATCTATCTATCTATCTATCTATCTATCTATCTATCTATCTATCTATCTATCTATCTATCTATCTATCTATCTATCTATCTATCTATCTATCTATCTATCTATCTATCTATCTATCTATCTATCTATCTATCTATCTGTCTATCTGTCTATCTGTCTATCTATCTATCTATCTATCTATCTATCTATCTATCTATCTATCTATCTATCTATCTATCTATCTATCTATCTATCTATCTATCTGTCTGTCTGTCTGTCTGTCTGTCTGTCTGTCTGTCTGTCTGCCTGCATGTCTGTCTGTCTGTCTGTCTGTCTGTCTGTCTGTCTGTCTGTCTGTCTGTCTGTCTGTCTGTCTGTCTGTCTGTCTGTCTGTCTGTCTGTCTGTCTGTCTGTCTGTCTGTCTGTCTGTCTATCTATCTATCTATCTATCTTTCTTTCTTTCTTTCTTTCTGTCTATCTTTCTGTTTGTCTGTCTATCTATCTATCTATCTGTCTGTCAGAAGAACGTTGAAAGTTCCCTGGACAGCTAAAAAGACCAATGAGGACGTTCTCAATGAGGCCAACACAAAAAGGGAGCTCTTAAAAAACATCAGAAAGAAACAATCAACATTTTTCCTGCCACATCATGAGAAGAGGAATGTTGGAATACTTGGTTACAACTGGCAAAATACATGGAAAGAGATATCGCGGACGACAAAGAGAGAAAATACTGGATATATATGTATGTATGCATGCATGCATGTATGCATGTGTGTATGTATATATGTATATATGTATATATGTATGTATGTATATATGTATATATATGTATGTATATGTATCTATGTATGTATATATGTATGCATGTGTGTATGTATATATGTATGCATGTATGTATGTATGTATGTATGGTTGTATATATGTATGTATGTATATATGTATATATGTATGTATGTATTTATATATTTATATATTTATGTATGTATATATGTATATATGTATGTATGTATGCATGTATGTATGCATGTATGTATGAATGTATGTATGCATGTATGTATGTATATATGTATGTATGTATATATGTATGAATGTATGTATGTATGTATGTATTTATTTATGTATGTATGCATGTATGTATATATGTATATGTGTATGTATGTATGTATGTATTTATCTATGTATGTATGTATGTATGTATGCATGTATGTATGTATGTATAAGTAATGGCAGCAGGAGCAGGAAAAAGAGGAGTTACAAGTCTGCACAGAATATTCAATACAGAATGGCAACAACGGAAAGCTCCAGAAGACTGGCAACATGAAACCATTGTTGTAATTTGTAAAAAAAAATGTAGCAAGATAGACTGCAGTCAATATAGAGGTACTTCCCTTCTCAGCCTTGTGGCAAAGTTAGTTATACGTTAAAAATACAAGGGGGTGAGGAGGGGGGGGGGTGTTAAGATCAATTATAGAACTACAGATCAACAATTCTCAAATGCGGTTCTGAAAAAAGCAAGTACTGACGCATTATTCACCCTTTAAAAAAAACTCACAAAATACAATCGAAATATTTACTTAGCTTTCATGGACCAAGAAAAAGCATTCGGCAGAGTAAACAGAGAACAATCATGGGAGGTACTAACAACATACGGAGTAAGCCAACATCTAATCAACCTAATTAAAAGTCTCTACATCAACAGCAGCTGCAGGGTCAGAAGAGCAGCAGCTGCAGGGTCAGAAGAGCAGCAGGTTACACAGAACGAAGTTAGATCAAAGTGCGACAGGGGATCATAGAGATGAGACAGCTGGTGATACAGTCTTAATCGCTGAGAGTGACAATGAGTTACAAGAAATGTGCTGGTGATACAGTCTTAATCGCTGAGAGTGACAATGAGTTACAAGAAATGTGCTGGTGATACAGTCTTAATCGCTGAGAGTGACAATGAGTTACAAGAAATGTGCTGGTGATACAGTCTTAATCGCTGAGAGTGACAATGAGTTACAAGAAATGTGCTGGTGATACAGTCTTAATCGCTGAGAGTGACAATGAGTTACAAGAAATGTGCTGGTGATACAGTCTTAATCGCTGAGAGTGACAATGAGTTACAAGAAATGTGCTGGTGATACAGTCTTAATCGCTGAGAGTGACAATGAGTTACAAGAAATGTGCTGGTGATACAGTCTTAATCGCTGAGAGTGACAATGAGTTACAAGAAATGTGCTGGTGATACAGTCTTAATCGCTGAGAGTGACAATGAGTTACAAGAAATGTGCTGATGATACAGTCTTAATCGCTGAGAGTGACAATGAGTTACAAGAAATGTGCTGGTGATACAGTCTTAATCGCTGAGAGTGACAATGAGTTACAAGAAATGTTAAACATTATAGTGAAAGAAAGCAAAAATAAAGGACTCAGCCTTAATAGCAGAAAGACAGAAGTAATGGTAAGAACAAAGAAAAAGACATCACCTCAGTGCAAAATAAAGACAAGTGGAACAATATTAAAACAGGTAAATGAATTTAAATATTTGGGAACTTTGTTAACCTCAGACAGAAGATGTACAAAAGAAGTGAGATGCAGAATGGCTCAGGCAAAAGCAGCTTTAAAAAAAAAATTAGGAAGATACTATGCAATCCATTTTTGACAATAAAAACAAGAAAAAGAGTTCTTTAATGTTATGTAGAGCCAGTCTTAACATATGGATGTGAATCATGGACAATAGGACAACAGACATGAAAATCACTGGAGTCTGTAGAAATGTGATTTTACAGAACAATGATGAGAATACCATGGACAGCTAAGAAGAGTAATGAAAATGTTCTGAAAGAGGTCAAAGCAAAAGAGAGAGCTAATTTCCAATATTAGGAAGAAATAATCAGCATTTTTGGGCACGTAATGAGAAAAAAACAACTGGAATATATTGTAACAACTGGAAAATTAAGAGACGAAGAGATAGAGGGAAGCAAAGAGAAAAGATACCAGACAGCTTTAGAGAATGGCTTGGCAGAAGGTCAACAACAGAAATGATAAATAAAGGTCGAGATCGAAAGTTGGGGAGAGACATGATCACCTACGCCAGCAGGCCCAGTACTTGATGATGATGAAGACAGGGTGTGTACTATCCCCTCTATCGTTTATTCTTCTTCTTGTACCTTTTAGCTCCCAGTGGAGAATAGGTCTTCAACAAACACTTTCCAAGTCGTTCTGTTTCTTGCCATTCTTTTAAGATCATTCCATGTCCTCCCCATCATCTTCATCTCTGCTTCGATCTGTCTTCTCCAATAATTCCTTGGTCTTCCTCTTTGTCTTTTCCCTGGGGATTCCAAAAAAGGGTCTATTGTTTATTACCTACATTTAACCAACTCGTCTGAGACATGGGATCAACGAGCTCTTCTATCTGCAGGCCATGAGGCACTAATACAAGGACAAATAGAAGATCTACAAGAACACTTAAATAGACTTAACAGCACAGACACTCAATACAATATAGAAATCAACACGAACAAAACAAAACTCATGAATATCGCAAAATAGGAACAGATCAACAAAACGATAGACGGTAGACAACTAAAACAAGTTGACGATTTAAATATCTAGGAAATCTTGTGACAAACGACAATTCACAAACAGCAGAAATAGACTAAAGATGCAACAAAGCTTGTCAAATCATTGGACAGCTATCACCACTATTGTCCAACAGGGAAATAACTCGAGTCACAACGGGCACTCTACAATGCAATCTTCATCCAAACGTTGTGCTACCAACGCCAGATCTGGACGTTACGATTGAAGAAGAATAATCAAAATAACCTCTACTGAGATTAAATGTGTTAGACGCATGACAGGAAACAGCCTGGGAGATAAGAGCAGAAATGAAGAACTGATAGAAAAGCTAGGAGTAATTTCTCCAATTAAATATATAAAGAAACAACAGATAAATTTGTTTGGCCATGTTATAATATAGAAAGATCAAAACACAACACAACGAGCCTTCAATAAACGTTGCGGGAACACCAGACTCGAGGTCCGACCGCGAAAAATATGGATTGGTAATATATTAAAAACACTAGGAAACATAACAGCAGCAAAGGCCAACAGAAAAGCAAAGTACCGTAAACTATTTCTTCGCTGGACGCTGAAAGACACATGAGGAAGTAAAGAAACAGATCAATATAAACAACAACAAATGTACGTATTCTCTCGAATAATATAAAGAAGAAACTATGTTTATTTTCTTTATCTGTATTTTAAAAAGAAAGAAAGAAAAAAGACACGTCCATCATTAAAATGAAGCCGTAACAAGTTTGAGTATCTCACTCGTTTCATCGCGCCGTGAGATAAGAAGGATTGAAATCCCCTGGTCAATGTATTTCACGTGCCGACGAGAGCTCTTAACTGTGATTGAGAGCGCGTCCTTAACTTCACTCCCGACTGTGACAGCATGTGGGGTCCCATGTTGCTCGTTTGACAAGAAGAAAATAACATTCTTACGCCAGCGCGGTAAGCTCAATGAAAACCAGAACTCAAATCATGAATTTTCTTCTCAGACTTCTCATTTCAAGCGGTGAGTTACCAGATAGTGCTTTTCTCTGTTTACATTTCACCTCCGGCACTTAACTTTCCCTGGCATTATAATTTCTACATTTTTGTTGTAAAAGACCGCGTGAAATCGATGTCCATTTTCATTACTTCTATAAATAGATCTCTTTATCCGTTCAAATTGTGTTTCGCTTATTTATTTTCGTTTCGTGAAAGGAAAAATATATTTTCGACCATAGAATCAAATTGTATTCTCACAAAATGTTTTCTTGATTTTCAAATTAGTCTGAAGTGTGACCACATTATCTGGCCAGTTTTTATTGTTTTCTGTAACTGAATGTTGTTGTAGCCACTTATTTTATTATTAATATTCACTTGTTACTTTTATTAATACTTTTTTCCTGTTCGTACTAAATTCCACTGAAGAACACGCTTTCCAAATTTTCCTGCCACTTTTCGAACCTTCTGCGTATGTAATGCATCTTTGTGATTTCTGTCTCAAGATCTTGTCTCTATCTGTTTCTAGGTTTTGTTGCTATCTGTTTCTAGGTTTATCTCTATCTGTTTCTAGGTTTTGTTGCTATCTGTTTCTAGGTTTTGTCTCTATCTGTTTCTTGGTTTGTTGCTATCTGTTTCTAGGTTTTGTCTCTATCTGTTTCTTGGTTTTGTTGCTATCTGTTTCTAGGTTTTGTCTCTGTTTCTTGGTTTTGTTGCTATCTGTTTCTAGGTTTGTCTCTATCTGTTTCTAGGTTTTGTCTCTATCTGTTTCTTGGTTTTGACTCTATTTGATTCATAGCTTTGCCTCTATCTGTTTCTAGGTTGTGTCTGTATCTGTTTCTTGGTTGTGACTCTTATTTGTTTCATAGCTTTGCCTCTATCTGTTTCTAGGTTTTGTCTCTATCTGTTTCTTGGTTGTGACTGTTATTTGTTTCATAGCTTTGCCTCTATCTGTTTTCTAGGTTTTGTCTCTATCTGTTTCTAAGATTTGCAGTATCTTGTCTCAGTTTCAAGGTTTTGTCTTTATTTCTAGGTTTTGTTTTAATTTGTTTCTAGATTCTGTCTCTGTTTTTAAGTTGTCTATCTGTTTGTATGTTTAGTCTTTGTTTATAGGTTTTGTCTCCATCAGCTTTTAGCTTGTTATGTCTCTATTTCTAGGTTTTGTTTCTACGTTTTCTAGCTTGTGTCTCTATTTCCAGGTTTTTTTTCTATATTTCTTGGTTTTTGTCTCTATTTCTAGATTTTGTTTTAATCTGTTTCTATGTTTTGTCTCTGTTTCTAGGTTTTCCAATTTTCTTTTTCTTGACAACCTCCACATGAACATCTGGAATATATTGTAACAACTGGAAAAATTGAGGGACGAAGAGAAAGAAGGAAGCAAAGAGAAAAAATACCAGACAGCTTAAGAGTCTTGGCAGAAGGTCAACAACATAAATGATAAATAACTGTCGTGATCGAAAGTTGTGGAGAGACATGATCACCTACGCCAGCAGGCCCGGTACTTGATGAGGATGATGATACATATCGAGGCCAACAAATCACACGAACACATATACATTAACATTGTAAGTTCAACTCAAATTTGTCAATGGCTATAATGGTCTTGTGTAGCCTAGAAGATGTAATCAGATGCTTAACTGATTGTATCCAACCTTTGAAGACGTCATAGGCGAAGACTGCCGTACTCAGGCATGTCTAAATGTTACATCTATAACCTCTAAGTGTGGGTGGGAACGAGCGTTTCTGTTCAAGGTGACATGTGAGTACAAGGGCAATTATTTTCTCCAGTAGCTTGCCCGCAGTGTTCTGCATCGTGATGATTCTGTAGGCACTGATCTGAGAATGGTCTTTGTTTGTCTTCGGTAGCGGTAGGAAGTATAGTTCGTTCCGAAATTCGTGCCCACAGAATTGATCAATTATCTTGGAAACTGTTTAATGAATTTATGTAATTCTTTTTCAAGAAATCTAATTTTTCAACGACATTAAAATTGTATATAATTTAAGCACAAAAGTAGTCTGAATTTTGCACAAATCGTTTTTTTTTTTGTTATATAATTTTAGGAAAATATCAAACCGTGTTCTCTAAACATTAGATTTTACTATAAATTATGTACTACAAACCTCTCAATGTATTGCGTCATACAAGTTACGGTTCAGTGAGCACGATATGGTGCTAAGATTGTGTGGAGAGCACGTGAAATTTGTCTTTTTAAACGGTGATTTAATTACAACAAATGTGGGTATTGTAAAATCCTAAAAATTAGAACAACCAAGAGAATCATATTTTTATAAACATCAAAAAAGAAGCAAATCTTTCCTAAATGCATGACAGTAGGGGAAAAAAATCAGACTTAAGGTCGGTAAAAAAAAAATAAGATTTCATGAAAAAGAATAACAGAAATTCATCAAACAGTTTCCGAGATAATTAATCAACTCTGTGGGCACGAATTTGTGAACGAACTGTAGCTGTGTAGCCACTCCCCCCTTAATCTGGCCACTCTGAATGCTGGCATTAAACTCGTTGGCCAATTTTGTCAAGTCGTCGTCAGCTAAATCGCCTATGTCGGCGAACCGAGTCTTGTTGCATTATTTTTATTCTTCGTATTGATTCAAGAAGAAAGAAAAATAACCACTACCGAAATTAAATGCGTCAGGCGAATAAGAGGAAACAGCCTGAGAGATAAGACCAGAAATGAAGAACGGATAAAAAGCTAAGAATAATCCTCACCATATTATACATTTTGGATTTAGGAAAAACAGTGAGACAATGTGGAAAGATAATCAATAACCTAAGATATGCTGGCGATACTGTTATACTAGCAGAGAATCCTAAAGATCTACAACAATTACGTAATGAAATAAACATGACAAACAACAAATATGGATTAGATATCAAAAAGACTACAACTATGATCATAAATAAAGAAAATGCTCAAAACCCACAAGTGGATATCAACATTGAAGGAATAGACCTGGAGACAGTTCAGAACTACAACTACCTAGGACATACTATGGAAAATGTACAACTGAAATAAACAAAAGAATATGAATGGCAAAAAGTAATTTTAATGTCATGAAGAACATACTAGCATCATAACAAATAACACCAGGGCTAAAACTAAGAATAGCAAAATGTTACATCTTTTCATTATTCTTATATGGTGCAGAAACATGGACATTAGACAAGAAAACAGAACAGAGAATTGAAGCCTTTGAAATGTGGATATATAGAAGAATAGGTAGAATTTGATGGAAAGAAATAAAACAAACTATGAAGTCATAAAACAACTAAAAATGAAAAGATAACTACTAACCACAATTCAAACAAAATAAATGCGATTTTTGGGCATGTTAAAAGGCACAAGTCTACTAAAAGTAATCTTGGAGGGGAAAATACAAGGTAAAAGAGTCAGAGGCAGACCAAGACTGACATGGACGAGTAACATCAAAAGATGGACAAATCAGCCTATAACAACCTGCACCATCAAAGCAAGAGACAGAGCAGAATGACCCTGCATGGTAGCTAACCTTCGTTGCGGAGACGGCACTCAATGATGATGAGTGGGACAAAAGAAGCCATTTTCATTATGATGACATTAAGATAAAAGTACACAGAAGTAAACAAACCAATATATGCCTGCGTCATAGACTACACCAAAGCTTTTGATAGAGTACATCATAAACATCATAGGGGCTGCCAAAACGATATAAATCGAGATGGCACAGACATACGACTAATATGTATTCTATACTGGGAGCAAACAGCAATAATAAAATACAACAAAGAGAACTCTACACCCATTGATATAAAAAGATGAGTAAGACAAGGATGCATCCTATCACCAAGCTTGTTCAATCTATACAATGAGCAAATCTTCAAAAACATCACAGCCTGGCTTAAATATTCATCATCATCATCAAGTACCGGGCCTGCTGGTGTAGGTGATCATGTCTCTCCACAACTTTCGATCTCGGCAGCTATTTATCATTTCTGTTGTTACTTTCTGCCAAGCCATTCTCTTAAGCTGTCTGGTATTTTTCTCTTTGCTTCCTTCTTTCTCTTCGTCCCTCAATTTTTCCAGTTGTTACAATATACTCCAGTTGTTCTCTTCTCATTACATGGCCAAAAAATGATGATTGTTTGTTCCTAATATTGGAAATTAGCTCTCTTTTTGCTTTGACCTCTTTCAGAACAACTTCATTACTCTTCTTAGCTGTCCATGGTACTCTCAACATACTTCTGTAAAACCACATTTCTACAGACTCCAGTGATTTTCTTGTCTGTTGTCCTATTGTCCATGATTCGCATCCATATATTAAGACTGGCTCTACGTAACATTTAAGAACTCTTTTTCTTGTTTCTATTGTCAAAAAATGGATTGCATAGTATCTTCCTCATTTTTTTGGAAAGCTGCTTTTGCTTGAGCCATTCTGCATCTCACCTCTTTTGTACATCTTCCGTCTGAGGTTAACAAAGTTCCCAAATATTTAAATTCATTTACCTGTTTTAATATTGTTCCACTTGTCCTTATTTTGCACTGAGGTGATGCCTTTTTTTGTGTTTTGTTAATACCATTACTTCTGCCTTTTTGCTATTAAGGCTGAGTCCTTTATTTTTGCTTTCTTTCACTATAATGTCCAACATTAGTTGTAACTCATTTTCACTCTTAGCGATTAAGACTGTATCATCAGCATACCTTATATTATTTATATTATGACCTCCAATTGTTATTCCAGGCATGCCCCTTATGAATCTTAAAATAATCTCACTATAAATATTAAACAAATCTGGTGACAGCACACAACCTTGTCTAACACCCTGTTTTATTTGTTGAAACATTCCCAATTGGTTTCCAGTTCTTATGGCCACTGTTTGTTGACAGTACATGTTCTTTATTATTCTTAGATCTTTGCTGTCTATGTTTATGCTTTCTAAAAGTGTGATTATTTCTCGGTGCTTTACTTTGTCAAATGCCTTGGTGTAATCTATGAAACATAGGTATAGATCTGTTTTCACCTCTATGGCTCTTTCTACTAAAGATCTTATGATATAAATGGCATTGCTTGTTCCTTTATCTCCAACAAAACCACACTGTTCATCGCTAATTTCTGGACAGATTTTGTTTCGCACTCTTCGCATGATTCTTAGTAATATCTTAGTCATATGACTCATAAGGCTTATTGTGCGATGATCATCGCATTCAATCGCACCCGATTTCTTTGGTAGGGCTATGAATATTGATTTGAGCAGGTCGTCTGGTATATATCCGCTGTTGTAGATATCATTCAATATTTTTTTTATTATTGCTATTCCAAAATCACTCATGGCTTCAATCTCTTCTTTAGTTATATTATCTGGTCCAGGAGCTTTGCCTGCTTTCATATTGCGCAAGGCGTCTTCCACTTCTTCTCTGAGTATTTCTGGTCCTTCACCATTATCCTTAATATTTACTTCCGTTCGTTCATCATTATAAAGATCTTTAATGTATTCTGTCCATCGTTCCCTTATGCTTTCTTGATCAATCAACAGTTCTCCTTCCTTTGATCTTAGACATCCATTTTTTGATTGCGTTTTTCTTCCTGTTAATTCCTCAGTTTGTTTGTATATAGCTTTAGCATCTCCTTTTTGTTGCAATTCAATCTCTTTGCATCTCTCTTTTAGCCATGCTTCTTTTGCATCATTGCATTTTACTACAATTTCTTTATTTAATCTCTTATACTCATCATTATTTCCTTTATTTCGTCTTCTTGTATCCATTAGCTGCAAAATGTCGTCTGTCATCCATTTCTTTCTTGAATTTGTCCTCACTGGTGGTATGAACTCTTTTGATGTTTGTTGCATTGATTCTTTTAGCATTTCCCACTGTTCATCAATGCATTGTATTTTCTCTATTGCATTGTACCGGTTCTGAATTGTGATTTTATATTTGTCTTGCAGCTTCTTGTCTGATGTTAGTAAATCTAAATTTAACTTGATGTTAACTGAGGCTCGTTTTGTTGTTCTTAATTTACTCTAAGCTTTCCCACAACTGGTACATGATCACTATTGCAATCTGCCCCTGGTCTAGTTTTCACACACACCAGACTGTTTCTAAATATATTGCTTATCATTATATAATCAATTTGATTACGTGCGTTGTACCCTGGGCTTTTCCATGTCCACAGACGTCTTGGATGTTGCTTAAACCAGGTGTTTCCTATCATCATGTTGTGTGTTCTTGCCCAGTCAATAAGTTTCTCGCCTCTTTCATTCCTCTCGCCTAAGCCATAATGACCAACAACTTCCTCAACTCTTTCCTTTCCTACTTTTGCGTTAAAATCCCCTATAACTAGGGTGTTTTCATGTGGTTTGCATTTTTGAAGTGCCTCATTTATCTCGTCGTAAAATTTATCAATTGTTTCCTCTAGACTGTCTGCTGTTGGTGCATAATCTTGTATAAGATTTATGTCTATGGCATTCCATTCAATTTCACTAAAAGGACTCTGTCCTTTTTTCACTGTTCTTGCTTGCTCTTTCTGCATCCAAGATGATACCTACTCCTCTTTGGTGTTCAGTACCTCCAGAATAGATTATTTTATGTTTATCAGAATACATTTCCCCCGATCCGGTGTATCTCATTTCGCAAAGTCCCAGTAATTGTAAACCCATTCTTTTCATTTATTGTATGATGTTTTCTAGTTTACCCTTCTGCATGGGTATACTCACATTCCGAGTACCTATCTTTAGAGTTTGTTTTATCTTTATTTTGCTTACAGTAGCTTGATGACGATCGGGTATCACTTGTAGCACATGATGTCCCCTACCGAACGAGGGTTTTCCATTGGAATCCTCCTTAACATTGTTGTCGTTATTTCTATTGTTGTGGCGATTCATGACTATACAAAGAAGTTACGACCGTGGTTTTCTGTTGCCTTCCGTAGGTTTGTTTACTGTTGGCTCCGCTAGCCTTTGACTAAAAAGTCTCACCCACAAGGCAGTGGGGTTGTTTTACTTCGGGGTACTCTCCCTTAGCCTTTTTACTCTCCCGAGCTTACCTGCAAGGCAGCAGGGCAGCCACAGGTTGTACTGTTTACTGCATACAGTAGCAGGTAAAATTACCTGACCTGACCAACATGGATGGCTGAAAGATTAATGGAAAAATATTCATTAACCTAAGATATGCTAATGATACTGTACTACTAGCAGAAAATCCTAAAGATCTACAACAATTACTTAATGAAATAAACATGACAAGCAAAAAATATGGATTAGATGTGAATATCAAAAAGACTAAAAAACTATGATCATAAACAAAGAAAATACTCAAAACCTAGAAATAAATATCAAATTTTTAGGAACAGACATGTAGATAGTACAGAACTACAACTACCTTGGACATACTATAACCAGTGATGGAAAATGTACAACTGAAATAAACGAAAGAATAGGAATGGCAAAAAGTACTTTTAATGCAATTAAAAGTATACTAACATCAAAACAAATAACAGCAGGGAACTAAGAATAGCAAAATGTTATATTTTTTCAATATTCTTGTATGGTGTCGAAACATGGACATTAGACATACAGAACAGAAAACTGAACTTTGGAAACGTGGATCTATAGAAAAGATAATGAAGAAGTGGATGGAAAGAAAAGAAAAGGGCGAAATCTTAGAACACTAAAAATGAAAAGAGAACTACTAAACAAAATTAGAACAAAACAAATGACCTTGTTGGGTTATCATAATAAAAGACACAGCAGATAAATTGGAAGGAAAATACAAAGTAATAGAGACAGAGACAAAGAAAGACATAAATTGGACGAGTAACATCAAAGGTGGACAGTTTAGCCTTTGACAACTTGCACCATCAAAGCAAGAGACAGAGCAGAATGGCGCTGTTTGGTAGCCAACCTTCGATGCGGAGACGGCACTCAATGAATGAATGATCATACATAAAGAAACATCGGATGCTTGGCCGCGAGATAATACAGACAGATTAACATACAAAACAGCGATCCTGTAATAAACTAATAAACGTTGCGAGAACACCAGATTCAAGGGTCGATCACGAAAAAGAAGAATTGATGGAATATTTGAAACATTAGTAAACATAACACCAGGAGAGACAAGCAAAACAGCAAAATATCTAAAAACTATATCTTTGAATTTTGGTATTCGTATGTTCCATTAGGATTCTCCATTTTTTTTTCTCCTCTCGACGCTGAAAAGCAAATGAGGAAGAAAAGTAAAAGGATAGCAATAAGACGTAACCAACACAACAGGCTTGTCATAACAGAAACAAATACAAGGTGTTTATGTAATTATTTTTAGGAATATAAACCGTTCAGATGGACCACGAACAGTGTCAGAATATGCAAACAGCACAATACGACAATAGGGAAGGGTCAAGGTTGAAATCCCGGAACTGGCGGTTTTATTACAGGGTCTACAGATGGGTGGGTGTCCGGTTAGCGCAATCGATAGGCGGTTGGCTTACCACGGCAACAGCCGGGGTTCGTAATCCTGGCGAGGACACCTGGGTTTTACTAATTCCCTAAAAATTAGTAGGAGCCGTGATAGCTCAGTGGTTAGTGAACTAGACTACTACGGACAAGGGGTAGGGTTCGATCCCAACCGACGGCTCCGGGTTCACCCAGCCTTAAATGGGTACCGGATTTTTTCTGGGAAAGTAAATGCAGCACGGGCGTAATACTGACCACATTACCCAAAAAATCATGTGCTGAAGGTCTGTAAAATATAGGGTCACTAACACCATATTTCCCTATACGCCACTTGGCGTGACGGGGGGTACTTTACTTTTTTACTACAGATGGGTACTAGAGATTTGTTTCAGGGTCTACAGATGGATAATATAAATTTGTTTCATGGTCTACAGATGGGTAATATAAATTTGTTTCATGGTCTACAGATGAGTAATAAGTAATATAAATTTGTTTCATGGTCTACAGATGGGTAATATAAATTTGTTTGAGGGTCTACAGATGGCTTCCGGTTTCAGGATGGCGCGGTCATGTTTGCGTCAACGTTTGCTGTTACGTATTTTGTGCCGGAAAGATGGTTAATTCTATCTTTCCAGTGCAGATCAGTGTATAGATAAAAAGTTCCACTGTTGGGAACTTCCCCAGTGAAGCGAGTACATGCATGTGATCTGAAATCCTCTACAGTGTGCGTGATAGTGTGTTCTGTGTTGATTGCAATTCAATATACGTCATCGTTGGAATACCGGTCAATATGACGGTTAGGCATCAGGAACTTTTAATTGCTGTGTCTGAAAAGCGTTCCTTGTTGCAGTTTCCGCATATTCCAAGTCCGGCTTGCTGCAGGAGCTACTGAGTTAAGTGCTCTGTGCACACCGTGAGCTGTGTGTCTCATCCGTGTTGATCATGTTTCGATATTCCAATCAATTGTTTACGATGAATGATGATATCGTATGGCAGGGAACAGTTGGCTGTGTTCACTTTCTGTGCAGTTTCGCCTTATGTCTTTTGACGTGTGCTGAGACTGCTATGATGGGGACTACAGTTACCTTTCTTTGTTTTGGAGATGAGTTAGTAATTCTGATGATTCCACTGGCACGGACGGTTGAGCAATTATGGATTCTAATTCGTTTGCAGTGATACCGGGCCTTCCATAACCAAATAGTTGGGTAATATAAATTTGTTTGAGGGTCTACAGATGGGTAATATAAATTTGTTTCATGGTCTACAGATGGGTAATATAAATTTGTTTCATGGTCTACAGATGGGTAATATAAATTTGTTTCATGGTCTACAGATGGGTACTAGAGATTTGTTTGAGGGTCTACAGATGGGTAATATAAATTTGTTTGAGGGTCCACAGATGGGTAATATAAATTTGTTTCATGGTCTACAGATGGGTAATATAAATTTGTTTCATGGTCTACAGATGGGTAATATAAATTTGTTTCAGGGTCTACAGATGGGTAATATAAATTTGTTTCATGGTCTAGAGATGGGTACTAGAGATTTGTTTCAGGGTCTACAGATGGGTACTAGAGATTTGTTTCAGAGTCTACAGATGGTAATATACATTTGTTTCATGGTCTACAGATGGGTACCAGAGATTTGTTTCAGGGTCTACAGATGGGTAATATAAATTTGTTTCATGGTCTACAGATGGGTACTAGAGATTTGTTTCAGGGTCTACAGATGGGTAATATAAATTTGTTTGAGGGTCCACAGATGGGTATATAAATTTGTTTCATGGTCTACAGATGGGTACTAGAGATTTGTTTCAGGGTCTACAGATGGGTACTAGAGATTGTTTCAGGGTCTACAGATGGGTAATATAAATTTGTTTCATGGTCTACAGATGGGTACCAGAGATTTGTTTCAGGGTCTACAGATGGGTACTAGAGATTTGTTTCAGAGTCTACAGATGGGTAATATACATTTGTTTCATGGTCTACAGATGGGTACCAGAGATTTGTTTCAGGGTCTACAGATGGGTAATATAAATTTGTTTCATGGTCTACAGATGGGTACTAGAGATTTGTTTCAGGGTCTACAGATGGGTACTAGAGATTTGTTTCAGGGTCTACAGATGGGTACTAGAGATTTGTTTCAGGGTCTACAGATGGGTAATATAAATTTGTTTCATGGTCTACAGATGGGTACCAGAGATTTGTTTCAGGGTCTACAGATGGGTAATATAAATTTGTTTCATGGTCTACAGATGGGTACTAGAGATTTGTTTCAGGGTCTACAGATGGGTACTAGAGATTTGTTTCAGGGTCTACAGATGGGTAATATAAATTTGTTTCATGGTCTACAGATGGGTACCAGAGATTTGTTTCAGGGTCTACAGATGGGTACTAGAGATTTGTTTCAGAGTCTACAGTTGGGTAATATACATTTGTTTCATGGTCTACAGATGGGTACCAGAGATTTGTTTCAGGGTCTACAGATGGGTAATATAAATTTGTTTCATGGTCTACAGATGGGTACTAGAGATTTGTTTCATGGTCTACAGATGGGTACTAGAGATTTGTTTCAGGGTCTACAGATGGGTACTAGAGATTTGTTTCAGGGTCTACAGATGGGTAATATAAATTTGTTTCATGGTCTACAGATGGGTACCAGAGATTTGTTTCAGGGTCTACAGATGGGTACCAGAGATTTGTTTCAGGGTCTACAGATGGGTACCAGAGATTTGTTTCATGGTCTACAGATGGGTACTAGAGATTTGTTTGAGGGTCTACAGATGGGTAATATAAATTTGTTTGAGGGTCCACAGATGGGTAATATAAATTTGTTTCATGGTCTACAGATGGGTACTAGAGATTTGTTTCAGGGTCTACAGATGGGTACTAGAGATTTGTTTCAGGGTCTACAGATGGGTAATATAAATTTGTTTCATGGTCTACAGATGGGTACCAGAGATTTGTTTCAGGGTCTACAGATGGGTACTAGAGATTTGTTTCAGAGTCTACAGATGGGTAATATACATTGTTTCATGGTCTACAGATGGGTACCAGAGATTTGTTTCAGGGTCTACAGATGGGTAATATAAATTTGTTTCATGGTCTACAGATGGGTACTAGAGATTTGTTTGAGGGTCTACAGATGGGTAATATAAATTTGTTTGAGGGTCCACAGATGGGTAATATAAATTTGTTTCATGGTCTAGAGATGGGTACTAGAGATTTGTTTCAGGGTCTACAGATGGTACTAGAGATTTTGTTTCAGGGTCTACAGATGGGTAATATAAATTTGTTTCATGGTCTACAGATGGGTACCAGAGATTTGTTTCAGGGTCTACAGATGGTAATATAAATTTGTTTCATGGTCTACAGATGGGTACTAGAGATTTGTTTGAGGGTCTACAGATGGGTAATATAAATTGTTTCAGGGTCTACAGATGGGTACTAGAGATTTGTTTCAGGGTCTACAGATGGGTACTAGAGATTTGTTTCAGGGTCTACAGATGGGTACTAGAGATTTTTTCAGGGTCTACAGATGGGTACTAAAGATTTATTTCAGGGTCTACAGGTGGGTACTACAAGTTTTTTTCAGGGTCTACAGTTGGGTATAGAGATTTGTTTCAGGGTCTACAGTTGGGTATAGAGATTTGTTTCAGGGTCTACAGATGGGTGCTAGAGATTTGTTTCAGGGTCTAAAAATGAGTACTTGACATTTGTTTCGGAGTCTACAGATGGGTACCTGAGATTTGTTTCGGGGTCTAAAAATGAGTACTAGAGATTTGTTTAGAGATCTAAAGATGGGTACTTGAGATTTGTTTCGGGGTCTAAAAATGAGTACTAGAGATTTGTTTAGAGATCTAAAGATGGGTACTTGAGATTTGTTTCGGGGTCTAAAGGTTTGTACCAGATATTTGTTTACAAGTAAAGACAAGCTGGCATGGCACCGACAACATCACCCAAATCTGTGCCGTTGTTCTGGAAACAAAATGGTGTCTCTAAATAAACCACAATGTACTCCATACACTTAGTTGGGCTTGCAATGAATGTGTTCACAAAACAAGGACATCACTGTAGATGGGAGGGTAGCGTGCAGGGATGGAATCATCAACAGTGTCATCATCATCATCAGCGCATCATCATCATGAAGTATCATTCCTGCTGTCGTAGGTGATCATGTCTCTCCACAACTTTTGATCTTGATAGCTATTTATCATTTCTGTTGTTGACCTTCTGCCAAGCCATTCTCTTAAGTTGTCGGGTATCTTTTCTCTTTGCTTTCCTCTTTATCTTCGTCCCTTAATATTCCCAGTTGTTACAATATATTCCAGCTGTTCTCTTCTCATTTATTGGCCAAAAAATGATGATTGTTTCTTCCTAATATTGGATATTATATATGTTTTTGCTTCGGCATCTTTCAGAACGTTTTCACTATTCTTCTTAGCTGGCTATGGTATTCTCAACATTCTTCTGTAAAACCACATTTCTACAGCCTCCAATGACTGTCTTGTCTGTGTGATGAAATAGTGTATTATAATGTGTGAATAGTCTATCTATCTATTGTCCTTTCGAGCCGAAGACGGCACATAGGGCAGAACCACAATTTCAAAAACAGAAACCTTGCGTGCCAAAGTGGCACATATTGCAGAGATCACTGCTCTAAAATATGTGGCGCTGTTTCCATAACAATACTTTTTACAGTGACGGCTTGTCAAGCCATCGATCATCCTCCTTAGTCGCCTCCTACGACATGCCTGGAAGGTCACAGTGTCACTTTTCTTCACTTCCCTCATAATGAGGCCGCGGTAACACACAGGAAGTGTATGAATAGTACACAAGTACAAAAGGCGATGGTTAGAATCCATTTGAGGTCAATCTTCATTGTTGTCAAGATAGTACCACTCATGATAACGTAAATGAATGAATGGACTCTTTAGCATCATCATCGAGTGCCGTCTCCGCATCGAAGGTTAGCTAACATGGACCGTCATTCCGCTCTGTCTCTTGCAATGGCAATGCAAGTTGTCATAGGCTGACTTCTCCATCTTTTCATGTTACTCGTTCATGTTAGCCCTGGTCTGTTTATGTCTCTTTTACCCTCTATATTTCCCCTTCCAAGATTACGTTTAGTAGGCTGTTGTGTCTTTTAACATGGCCCAAAATATCATTTGTCTTGTTCGGAAATACAGAAATGTTGAGAAGATGTAACATTTTGCTATTCTTAGTTTTAGCTCTGGTGTTATTTGTTTTGATGTTAGTATATTTTTCATGGCATTAAAATTACTTTTTACCATTCCTATTCTTTTGTTTATACATTTTCAGTTAGAGATTTTCCATCACTGTTTATAGTATGTCCAAGGTAGTTGTCGTTCTGAACTGTTTCCAGGTCTATTCCTTCAAATTTGATATCCATTTGTAGGTTTTGAGTATTATCTTTGTTTATGATCATATATATATATATATATATAATATATAATATATATATATATATATAAATATATATATATATTCATATATAATTCATATTTTTTGCTTGTCATGTTTATTTCATTAAGTAATTGAAGATCTTAGGATTTTCTGCTAGTAATACAGTATTTTCAGAACACCTTAGGTTATTGATTATCTTTCCATTGATGTTTAGGCCTGGCAGCTCTGTGATGTTTTTAAAGATTTGCTCAGTGTATAGATTGAACAAGCTTGGTGATAGGATGCATGCCTGTCTTACTCCTCTTTTTATTATTGCTGTTTGCTCCCAGTATAAATTACATAGTAGTCGTATTCTGATCGTCCAGATTTATATCGTTTAGGCAGTCTATAAGTTGTTTGTGGTTTACTCTATCAAAAGCTTTGGTGTAGTCTATGAAGCAGGCATATATTGGTTTGTTTACTTCTATATACTTTTCGATTAATGTCCTCTTGCAGAATATAGCTTCTTTTGTCCCACTGTTTTTCCTAAATCCAAATTGTTGTTCTTCTAAATCCGTATTGATTTTATTCTGGATCCTTACGTGGATAACTTTTAGCAACATTTATGTTACATGGCTGATTAGCCTTATTGTTCTAAAATCCTAAAATCACTGCATTCAACTGCACCACTCAAATGATGTTCTTTAGCATACACATGATTTGTATTGATTGGTTTCTGGGATTAATCGAATTCGAAGTCAGGGTTAGAGATCAGTCTTAAGGTTTAAGAAAGTTCCAACACTCATTAACCACACTGTACAGAAGTGAACAGTTTAAGGTCTCCAGAGAGTCGTACGTTAGCTACTAGTGCACGGTCAGTCAAAGAAATAGGCAAACTTTGGCATGCCAAAGAAATCACCAAAATCAATCTTATCTGTAACTGAAATGGAACAACGGGCGTAATGTGTTCTGGTTTTTCTCTCAGAACCAATATCACTATATTCGGACGATGTGCTTTACTTCCCATCATTTTCTTCTAGCTTTCTCATCTTTATTCTCTACTATTTCCACCTTTGTCCTCTACTGTTTCCACCTTTGTCCTCTAATATTTCCATCTTTGTCCCCTACCATTCCCATCTCTGTCCTCTACCATTCCCATCCTTTTCTTCTAGCATTCTCATCTTTGTTATCTACCATTTTCATCTTTGTCTTTTAGCACTCGTTTCTTAGTCCCTTAGTATTCTTAACTTTGTCTTTTAGCATTCGATTCTTTGTCTCTTAGTCTCTTAGTATTCTCAATTTTATCCTTTAGAATTCGTATCATTGTCCTTTAGTATTCTCAATTTTATCCTTTAGAATTCGTATCATTGTCCTTTAGTATTCTCAACTTTATCCTTCAGAATTCGTATCATTGTCCCTTAGTATTCTCAACTTTATCCTTCAGAATTCGTATCATTGTCCCTTAGTATTCTCAACTTTATGTCGGTGCCTGGACCCAGGATGCAAGATGTCCTAGGTGAACTTTAAATATGGACGAACACCTGGTTCTTACCAATCAACGAAAAAAAACTACATATACAATTTTCAGCCTATCAAGAAACACACTCTCTGCAAACTTGAAGATAAAAGACCATACACTCCCTATTGACCAAAACCCAACATATCTTGGCGTCACCATGAATCGCAGAATGACTTGGAAAAATCAGATAGACAGAGCAAGAAAAAAGCCAGAAAACGAACAATATTATGAAGAAATTGGCAGGAACGGACTGGGGGGCAGACAACAATATTTTGAAAAGACTATACGTAGGAAGAGTCAGACCAGTTCTAGAGTATGGAGTCACAGCCTTGGGCTATGGCTTCCAAATCACACCTTAGCAAAATTAACAGAACACAGAACCAAGCTGCCCGTATCATCACTGGTGCTATGAAATCTACACATATCAAGACTCTAGAAACAGTAACAGGTTTACAACCCTTAGATGATAGACGGGTCACTAAAGTATTGCAACAAGCGGAGAAATATAGAAGGCTTTTTAGCCACTCCATGCACCAAAGAATAACTTGTTCCGGAAATGAACAACTAAAGAGGAGCAACTTCGATGCAATTGCCAATGAACTAACTACTGGAGACCCAGTACTTTCCCAAACAATATCGAAACCTTTGGGCCCATCTGATATGCCTCCTCATGGAAAGCATAAAATACCAGAACTTAATAAAAAATATAACAGGAATCATGAAAAAAGCACCCAATCAGACACAAAAAGAAAACACGTAGCAGAAAAACACATACACGATACCTACCCACAGGACTCTTGGTCCCACATATACACAGATGGCTCTGCCACCAGAAATTGAGGGGGGGGGGGGGTGTGTTCTTGACCCTGAACAATCGGGACGAGATCACCAAGTCAATAGCTACTGGAAAATTCTCAAACAACTTTAAAGCAGAAACTGAGGCCCTCAGAGATGCTGCAACACTGCCAACTCAACACAAAAATAACATGCACAATAAATTGGTGATTCTGACTGATGCACTGTCAGTACTATCAGCTTTAAAAAGCCCCAAGAACAATGAACTGGATGACTTGAGAACAACCCAGGACCAACTATGCAATAACTTCCAGAGAGTAGTCATTCAGTGGACACCATCACACTGTAATATACACGGGACCTAACGCGCAGACAAATTAGCTAAAGAGGGAGGGAGATTACCACAAGAAAACTATCCGCTCAGTTATGGTGAAGCCAAATCCATCCTCAAAGGTCAGTTCCATGAATAATGGAAACGAAAACACCCAAAGCATAACGAGAGTGACGGATACCACCAACTATCAAGGAGGGATCAAGTCATCATACTTCGCCTATGCACTGGCAACAGTAGAATGAGAAATCACATGTTCACCAAATTCAAAATAGGTACAACCAGCCTATGCCACTGTATACTGGACAATATGACTACAAAACATGTTCTACAGGATTGCCCCCAGTACACAGACCTGAGAAGGACAATGTGGTCCACACCCACCTCCCTGGAAGAGAAACTATACGGGGCGAGCGTATCACTTAGACAGCTGACTTCATAAGAGAGTCCGGAATTCGACATTGAATTAGCCATGATCGCAGAAGATGAAGAAGAATACCGCTTCAGGCGTCCAGGGAGATACAAAGTTCTACTTCTAGCCTTTCTGACAGCCTCAGCCATTGTCAGTTGATGTTGTAGCATTTCTTGGATGTTGTCAGTCCATCTTACTCTGGGTCTCCCCAAGGCTCTTCTACCATCTCCACTATGTTTTTAGTGCAATAGAATCTCAGGGCATTCTTTTCAGATGGGCAAACCATTTCGTTTGTCTCTACAGCTGCGTTTGTCTTTTGTTGTTCATTCCCTGTTTAGCCATTCTATCAATATGTGTGGTATCTTCCCTCTATCTCTTCTTGCCTCCATCTCTTCTTACCTCCATCTCTTCTTCCCTCTATCTCTTCTTGCCTCAAACTCGTCTTGCCTCCATCTCTTCTTGCCTCCATCCTTCTTCCCTCTATCTCCTCTTGCCTCCATCTCTTCTTGCTTCCATCTCTTCTTGTCTCTATCTCTTTTCCCTCCATCTATTCTTGCATCTATCTCTTTTTCCCTCTACCTCTTCTTACCTCCAACTCTTCTTACCTCCAACTCTTCTTGCCTCCAACTCTTCTTACCTCCAACTCTTCTTGCCTCTATCTGTTCTTTCCCCTATCTCTTCTTGCCTCTATCTCTTCTTGCCTCTATCTCTTCTTCCCCCTATCTCTGCTTGCCTCCATCTCTTCTTGCCTCCATCTATTCTTGCCTCCATCTCTTCTTGCCTCTATCTCTTCTTGCCTCCATCTATTCTTGCCTCTATCTCTTCTTTCTTCTATCTCTTCTTGCCTCCATCTCTTCTTGCCTCTATCTCTTCTTTCTTCTATCTCTTCTTGCCTCCATCTCTTCTTGCCTCTATCTCTTCTTTCTTCTATCTCTTCTTGCCTCCATCTCTTCTTGCCTCTATCTCTTCTTTCTTCTATCTCTTCTTGCCTCTATCTCTTCTTGCCTTCATCTCTTCTTGCCTCTATCTCTTCTTGCCTCCATCTCTGCTTGCCTCTATCTCTTCTTTCTTCTATCTCTTCTTGCCTCTATCTCTTCTTGCCTCTATCTCTTCTTGCATCCATCTCTTCTTGCCTCTATCTCTTCTTTCTTCTATCTCTTCTTGCCTCCATCTCTTCTTGCCTCCATATCTTCTTGCCTTTATATCTTCTTTCTTCTATCTCTTCTTGCCTCCATCTCTTCTTGCCTCTATCTCTTCTTGCCTCCATCTCTTCTTGCCTCTATCTCTTCTAGCCTCCATCTCTTCTTGCCTCTATCTCTTCTTTCTTCTATCTCTTCTTGCCTCTATCTCTTCTTGCCTCCATCTCTTCTTGCCTCTATCTCTTCTTTCTTCTATCTCTTCTTGCCTCTATCTCTTCTTGCCTCCATCTCTTCTTGCCTCTATCTCTTCTTTCTTCTATCTCTTCTTGCCTCCATCTCTTCTTGCCTCCATCTCTTCTTGTCTCCATCTCTTCTTGCCTCCATCAGTCTTGCCTCTATCTCTTCTTGCCTCCATCTCTTCTTGCCTCCATCTCTTCTTGCCTCTATCTCTTCTTGCCCTTTTTTTCCAGATGGCTTGAGCTCAGATGCACGAACTCCGTTGCACTGGTCGAGACCTGTCTCAGCTTCCTTGGTCGCCATTACGACATGTGTGACATGTGTGCCATGTGTGCCATGTGTGCCATGTGTGGCATGTATGACATGTGGCTCGACTTTCCTCTCCCCATGCCGTGATTAGCGCGGCGGTAGCCACACAGAAAATGTCCTTTCTGCTGTACAATTGTTCGGTGCTTGACTTCATAGATTATAAACACCTGATATGAAGATGCAGTCTTATCTTAACAGATTTCTTTCGTATTTCATTCACCTCTAATAAGGCAGTAATTTCCGATAAAACAGTGCTTGTTAAATATTGGAATAGTATGTTGTCTACTGTCGTACTTTAATGAGTTACAAGTTACCACGGCAGCTTGGATTATCCAAATGGAGGGCAATAAACCGTTTGTTATTTGTTATCCTCTGCTATAGACGGGATTAGAGGTAATGGCCATATCGAAGAAACAATCACCACCATCATGCAGCATAAAAATAAACGAGACAAATCTGAAACAAGTGCAACGTTTCAAATACGTGGGCACAATAATAACATCAGATGGGAGATGCACCACAGAAATAAAAATGCAAAATAGCTCAGGCCAAAATAGCATTTCAAAAAATTAAAAATATCTTATGCAACAAATCTATGTCAATAAAAATGAGAAAGAGAGTTCATCGGTGCTATATAGAACCAATTCTGATCTATGGAAGCGAATCATGGACAGTAGACAAACAAATGAAAAGACGATTAGAGGCCACAGAGATGGGATTTCTCAGAAGAATGTTGAAAGTTCCCTGTACAGCTAAAAAGACCAATGAGGAAGTTCTCAAAGAGGCCAACACAAAAAGGGAGCTCTTAAAAAACATCAGAAAGAAGCAATCAACATTTTTCGGGCACATCATGAGAAGAGGAAAGTTGGAATACTTGGTTACAACTGGCAAAATAAAAGGAAAGAGAGATCGCGGACGACAAAGAGAGAAAATACTGGATAGCTTGGTGTCATGGCATGGAAAACGGTCGACAACAGAACTGATACGATGCACTGTAGATAGAAGATTGTGGAGGGACATGATCGCCTACGCCAACCGGTATGGCACATGATGATGATGATAGATGGGATGCCAGCACTTCTGGCGTAACAATTTCCCCATTGTGGTCGCAAATATTTAAAAAAAAAAACGTAACACTGTTCTTATCTTCTTCTTCTAATTAATAATCACCCTTAGCATGTCAGTACGTACGTTGTGTCTCTATTATACGGCAAACGCCGCCATATCTGTGCCTTTTGGGCCGACACATCAGTCTCTAGGAAGCCTATAGTGGGGTGTAGCATACACTCCTACAAGATATGGTGAGATTTTACGAAAAAGGAAGGAGCCGCGATAGCTCAGTGGTTAGTGAACTGGACTACAAAGGACGAGATGTAGTGTTCGATCCCAACCGACGGCTTTCAGGTTCACCCAGCCTTAAATGGGTATCGCATTTTTTCTGGGAAAGTAAAGCGGCACGGGTGTAATACCGACTGCATTACCCCAAAAATCAGGTGCCGAAGGTCTGTGCAATGTATGGTCACCAACACCATATTCCCTATACGCTGGAGACAAATAATAATCAATGAATATTATTATAGAGGGAAACTTCCGAGGCGATAATCAGCAAATCAATTCAGAGGAAGAGGTATGTTTACAGCACTCGGAAAAAATGGTGGTGGTGGTGGTGGTGGTGGTGGTGGTGGTGATGGTGGTGGTGGTGGGTAATAGAGGATTATCTGTGGTACAGACCCAGAGGATGGCCTGAGGAAGACATGTCTAGTGATGGTGGTGGTGGTTGTGAGGGGGGGGGAACATCAGATCAGGGGAGGGAAACAATGGCGAGGGGTCAGACTCACTCAAGTCGCCTGATCAAAAGACTTTAACACTGAAGGATAACCACGGTGGAGATGTTTATATAGAGCTTGTGTAACAGAATAGTCTACAGCGAAAAACAATAACTCTCAGTTTCCTGGATGAAGAATACCCACAAGACGTATGGATCCGTGTGTACACAGATGGATCAGCACAGAATGCAGTAAAGAATGGGGGAGCAGGTGCATATATAGAGTACCCAAATAACACTAGGGATATGAATAAAATAGCAACAGGGAAATATTGTCACAATTATGATGCAGGAATACAAGCAATAAAGTTGGCAATAGATAAACTGCTGAACAGTAATCTTAGCCCGCAGCCTGTAGTGTTTTTGACAGATGCAAGATCAGCACTCCAGGCATTACAATCCAGAAAATTACCACATCTGCAGATCTTATTGACTGAACTCTGCAAGAACCACAGAGTTACCCTGCAGTGGATCCCATCACACTGTGGGGTACCAGGAAATGAGAAAGCAGATCAGTTGGCAAAGGAAGGTTCAACAGGTACACAACTAGATACACCGGTTACATACCATCATAAGAAACAGATAATCAAATCAATCAGAGGGCCACAAGCCCCAAATCAGGATGCCTTTCATATTATGAATAGATGTGAACAAGTTATCATTATACGCCTCAGAACAGGACTCAATCGACTCCGTAGTCACATGTATACAAAATTCAAGATCGGCACCTCAACCACTTGTACATGTGGACAGGCGCCCCAGAATGCTGAACACATACTTCAAGACTGCACTGAATATGAATATGATGATGATGATGATGATGATGATGATGATGATGCGTTCGTCCGATGATTTGAGGTATTCTAACGGATACGAACCGTAGACTTCCTCCTCGTCATCCGCCCTTAAAAGGACGTTAAGTGGACGTAGTTACGTTGTGTTGCAGTTTGCAGTGTAACACTGTGATATCTGCGCCTTTCGGCCCAACACATCCGATTTCAGCCGACGCTTTTTTGTGTACCGGGTTCGTCTTCCCACTTCGATCCCTGCTCGCTTTGCCAGACTAGACAGGTTAGTCTGTTTCTAGAGGCACCACGAAGAGGTGTAGCAGGGTCTGGATGGTTCTGGTTCACCGATCCTGGCGCAAGCCATCAGTTATGAGTCACTGACGACTTCCAGCTCTGGTGCTGGGGGGGCGCGCCTTCGCCTCCGCACTGAATATAGTAAAAGTAAAAGTAAAGTACCCCCCGTCACGCCAAGTGGCGTATAGGGAAATATGGTGTTAGTGACCCTATATTTTACAGACCTTCAGCACATGATTTTTGGGGTAATGTGGTCGGTATTACGCCCGTGCTGCTTTTACTTTCCCAGAAAAAATCCGGTACCCATTTAAGGCTGGGTGAACCCGGAGCCGTCGGTTGGGATCGAACCTACCCTTGTCCGTAGTAGTCCAGTTCACTAACCACTGAGCTATCGCGGCTCCTACTAATTTTTAGGGAATTAGTAAAACCCAGGTGTCCTCGCCAGGGTTCGAACCCCGGCTGTTGCCGTGGTAAGCCAACCGCCTATCGATTGCGCTAACCGGACACCCTACTGAATATAGTAGACTGAGGAAAATCCATTGGCCCACAGATACAACACTACAGACAAAACTATATGGGCCACTGCAAGAATTACAAAAGACAGCAAAATTTATATAGGAAACGACATTGCAGATATAGACAATACTTCGGGCGAACGAAAGATAAATAGATAGAGGTTGTGTAAGTTTGATTGAAGAGTTGCGATAGACAAGTTGCTTATAGATAACAAGAAATGGTGTATTAGAAGCTGGTAATAGAGAAGTAGTTTACTAGAAACTATACGGGATAAAATATCCATGCAACCCAAATAAAACACACAAACCAACATGACAGAACCTAATCACAAAGATAACAGACATACTACAGAGATACAAATACAAAACATCAACAATTTTTGGTAGGAGCATCATAGTAAACACATACATCATCCCCAAATTGATTTACACAGCCACGGTCTTCGACACACCGCAATCAACAATCAAAGAGATAAACAAACTGATAAGAATCTTTGTATTTGGCCACACAATACACAGCATAAAACAAAAAACACTGATACAGCACAAAAGACAGGGAGGGATCTCACTACAGGACATACACATACAAATAAAAGCGCTCGGAATAAATCACATAAGTCGCATCACCAAACAACCAGACATCTACACCTTTGCTCACTACTACATGGGGCTGAGATTAACCAGATTCAGAAAACTTAACAATTCATTGCCTCACCATTTCGGCACCACACCTACATATTACAAAACATGCCTACAGGCCATCCAAGGACATGACAGTTGATTACACCAAGGACAAACAACATCTACAAACACATAATTAAATAACAGGCACCTCCACTTCATCACAGAATCAAGAGAGGTCAAAAGTACTTTCTCACAGACTACACCAGCACTTTCTCAAACCTCCACAACCCACACATCGCTCCCAAAGCGAGTGAGGTCACATACAGACTTATATATAACATGACATCCGTCACAGCCAGGGAGGTCACATACAGACTTATATATAACATGACACACATCACAGCGAGGGAGGTTAAATACAGACGTATATATAACATGACACCCGTCACAGCCAGGGAGGTCACATACAGACTTATATATAACATGACACCCATCACAGTGAGGGAAGTTACAACATACTTATATATATAACATGACACCCATAACAGCGAGGGAGGTCACATACAGACCTATATATAACATGACACCCATAACAGCGAGGGAGGTTACATACAGATTTATATATAACATGACACCTATCACAGCGAGGGAGGTTACATACAGATTTATATATAACATGACACCCATCACAGCGAGGGAGGTCACATACAGACTTATATATAACATGACACCCATCACAGCGAGGGGGGTCACATACAGACTTATATATAACATTACGCCCAACACAGCGTGTTTGGTCACATACAGACTTATATATAATATGACACCCATCACAGCGAGGGAGGTTACATACAGACTTATATATAATATGACACCCATCACAGCGAGGGAGGTCACATACAGACTTATATATAATATGACACCCATCGCAGCGAGGGAGGTTACATACAGACTTATATATAATATGACACCCATCACAGCGAGGGAGGTCACATACAGACTTATATATAATATGACACCCATCACAGCGAGGGAGGTCACATACAGACTTATATATAATATGACACCCATCACAGCGAGGGAGGTCACATACAGACTTATATATAATATGACACCCATAACAGCGAGGGAGGTCACATACAGACTTATATATAACATGACACCCGTCTAGCGAGACCAACCCACAGATTAAGACGGATATCCCGTTGCCACCTCTGCAGACAAAACATTCAAAAAACAGAAAGAACACAGTTTCTATAGGAGCAGTACAAACAAGAAGGGCACTGCAACACTCACTAAAATCACACACTGCACAAAAAGTCGACACATACAGATCTATTATGCTCAACACACTGCCAAAAACAACACAAGATCTCTTAACAAAATTACTTATACTACTATCAGAATAGGGAGCCGCGATAGTTCAGTGGTTAGTGAACTGGACTACAAAGGACAAGGGATAGGGTTCGATCCCAACCGAAGGTTTCACCCAGCCTTAAATGGGTACCGGATTTTTTTTCTGGGAAAGTAAAGCAGCACGGACGTAATACCCACCACATTACCCCACAAATCATGTGCTGAAGGTCTGTAAAATATAGGGTCACTAACACCATATTTCCCTATACGCCACTTGGCGTGACTGGGGTACATTACTTTTTTTACTATCAGAATACAGACATATAATATGGACCTGCAGGAATGAGACTATGTACGAATGTAAGAATCTCAATTCCTATCTTTTCCTAGACATTTGTAACCAAAGAACAATGTCCATCTTAAAATACACAAGTTAAGTGTTGACAATGAACGTGTGTGGACGAAAGAGATAAATATGAACTTTTCTTTCTTCTTTGAAATGTTATGGACGGAATGTGAGAGATGTTATTTCATTTTTTTGTCATGAAAAATATGTTATCATGTACTGTAATATTGAATTTAAAGATGCAATCATCATCATGTGCCATTGCGGTTGGCGTAGGCGATCATATCCTTCCATAATCTTCTATCCACAGTACATCGTATCAGTTCAGTTGTTGACTGTTTTCCATGCCATAACACCAAGCTATCCAGTATTTTCTCTCTTTGTCGTCCGCGATCTCTCTTTCCTTTTATTTTACCAGTTGTAACCAAGTATTCCAACTTTCCTCTTCTCATGATGTGCCCGAAAAATGTTGATTGTTTCTTTCTGATGTTTTTTTAGGAGCTGCCTTTTTGTGTTGGCCTCTTTGAGAAATTTCTCATTGGTCTTTTATTGTCCAGGGAACTTTCAACATTCTTCTGAGAAATCCCATCTCTGTGGCCTCTAATCGTCTTTAAAGATGCAATAAAGAGTTATAAAAAAAGACAGAAATAGTAGAGGAGAGCAGAGAACCTGTCTCTCCAGCATGGCTAGATTTTTACTTCACCAGAATTTTCCCCGTCAGCGGTTATTTTTGGATCTGGTCTTTTCTGCTTGTCACTGCCAAGATTTCTTTAACGTGCGCAAGTGTACACCTGATCGGCCTTTGGAAAAATATGTCTATTCAAACATATATATATATATATAATAAACTATTTAAAATAAATATATTAAATATATAAAAATAAATATATAAAAATTGTTTAATATAAAAAATAATTTAAAATAGTGTTTTAAATATATATATATATATATATATATATATATATATATATATATATATATATATACATATATCTCAGCTTCAGTAATCAAGAAAAGACGATGGTCATATGTTGGACATGTGATGAGAAGAGATAGTAACGAATAGCAAAGCAAGCCCTCATGTGGGAAACTACAGGTAAGAGGAAGAAAGGAAGACCCACAGAGACACTGAAAAGAACATTGATGAGAGAGGCAAGAGCAGCAGGAATCGGCTCCCTCAATGAGATAGAGCTGCTTGCACAGAACAGAGACAAATGGCGAGATTTGATAAAATATCTTTAAAAGAATTGAAAACTGCTAGAACAAAAATTTAGATAAGAGAAGGAGTATCTTGGTCTACGCCCTATGGGCCGGCTACGGCTCGAAAGATCAATAGATAGATAGATAGATAGATATATCCCATGATTGAATTCCACCACAATTCTTATAGTTCTTTCGGTTGTTGACCTTCCCCCTGCTCTATGGCTGGTGAGATACAGACTGTAGCTAACAACAACAAAAAACAGGTGGCCTCGTGGGCACACTGCGCATGTTAAATAAACTTCGGCAGTTTGAAATCGAAAAATGTGGGCTAAACTATAGCAGGGAATGTATAGCTAGAAGTGAATGGTCGTTAGTTGTGACAACGACCAGCACATGTTGGGGGCGAGTTGTATAGCAGGGAATGTATAGCTAGAAGTGAATGGTCGTTAGTTGTGACAACGACCAGCACATGTTGGGGGCGAGTTGTATAGCAGGGAATGTATAGCTAGAAGTGAATGGTCGTTAGTTGTGACAACGACCAGCACATGTTGGGAGCGAGTTGTATAGCAGGGAATGTATAGCTAGAAGTGAATGGTCGTTAGTTGTGACAACGACCAGCACATGTTGGGGGCGAGTTGTATAGCAGGGGAAATAGTATGACCGAGAATTGCACACTAAGAGATGAAGGATGGGGAAGAAAAGATTAAGCACAGAAGTATACTGAAGAAGAAATGACGAAATAATAATCTATGACGGAATCTGTTTGACGTGGAGATAGAAACGGTTGTGAGGAGATTAAGAAGAAAATTTAGTGATAGATTGGCAGCCGAAGAGAGAGGATGTACAATCATAGACAAGTTGAAGATTAGCGGTCAAGAGAGAGAGAGATTGGCAGCCGAAGAGAGGGGATGTACAGTCATAGAGAACAGTCGGACGGTCGTAGATAACGGATGGGCAGTTGAGAATCCAAGAGAAGAGAACAACCGAGATGGAACACCATAAATAATCCAAGTTGAGGAGGAACATGAGGGCGGAATGGACCGGCATTCGAGATAAACAGATGAATTCGGCAATCGACATTTAGGAAATGGAGTAATAGTGACATTAGAGCAGGCAATAGAATTAGTTAGAGTAAAGAGAGGCCGTTCGATGGGAACGGTCTCACATAGGTTAATGCTTAGTTTTCAAGGAATAGTTAGAGTAAGGAGAGGCCGTTCGATGGGGAACGGTCTCACATAAGTTAATGCTGAGTCGGAACATAAATGCTAGGATAGAAGAGAATAGATTTAGTGGAGAATGAATGCAGTGTAATTAGAGTGATGAAGTGAACTAATATGCCGCCATGTATGAATTTGCAAGTATAAATTAAGGCTGCCAATCATTTGAAACCTGAAGTTGTTTTCGTGACGTTATTAATAGCAGTCATACGTTTCACGAGTTGAATGTGTGTTCATGAAACGGCACGAAAGTTATAGAAGACAGAGATTAACGGTCAACGGTTCACTGCAATTTATTGGTTTATTGAATCACCAAAAGAGGGTCTTTTCAGGAGAGGACATTTCAGGAACGGGCACAAAATAGACGAAGAAGACTTATGAAGCAAGGGAGAAAAGATAAAAGATACGATACAAAGTGGATTCCCTCAGAGCATGCGTTCGTCAATCGTTTCGTGAAGAAACAAACGGTTTATTAGGATTACGGAGGTGTACCGATATATTGAAGATATTACAATTTGTGAAATAGAGCCGTTAATGAAGATTCAGAGATATTGAAGAAAAGTTATCACAAAGAAAGAAAGGGCACAAAACTACCAGGGCAAAAGTGAACGGAAAAATGTGGGCTAAAGTACCAGGGCAAAAGTGAACGGAAAAATGTGGGCTAAAGTACCAGGGCAAAAGTGAACGGAAAAATATGGGCTAAACTACCAGGGAAAAAGTGAAAGGAAAAATGTGGGCTAAACTACCAGGGCAAAAGTGAACGGAAAAATATGGGCTAAACTACCAGGGCAAAAGTGAAAGGAAAAATGTGGGCTAAACTACCAGGGCAAAAGTGAAAG
The DNA here is from genome assembly GCA_032433765.1 of Megaustenia siamemsis. Taxonomy (NCBI): domain Eukaryota; kingdom Metazoa; phylum Mollusca; class Gastropoda; order Stylommatophora; family Ariophantidae; genus Megaustenia; species Megaustenia siamemsis. Next base: position 30,094,715 of record JAVIAB010000025.1, on the reverse strand, counting down.
GAAAAATGTGGGCTAAACTACCAGGGCAAAAGTGAAAGGAAAAATGTGGGCTAAACTACCAGGGCAAAAGTGAAAGGAAAAATGTATTTTTTTTAAAATAATAAAAATGCCTTTTAGTGATTTTAAAACTAATGAAAGCTCATCTGAAGTAGGAGAACATCAGCTTGTATGAGCATACATCAGTTTGCATGAGCACACAGCTGCCTGTATGAGCACACAACTGCCTGTATGAGCACACAGCTGTCTGTATGAGCACACATCTGCTTGCATGAGCACATAACTGCCTATATGTGCACATATCTGCCTGTATGAGCACACAACCGTCTGTATGAGCACATATCTGCCTGTATGAGCACACAGCTGTCTGTATGAGCACACAGCTGCCTGTATGAGCACACAGCTGCCTGTATGAGCACACATCTGACTGTATGAGCACACAGTTGTCTGTGTGAGCACACAGCTGCCTGTATAAGCACACAGCTGTCTGTATGAGCACACATCTGCCTGTATGAGCACATATCTATCTGTATGAGCACACAGCTGCCTGTATGAGCACATATCTGCCTGAATGAGCACACAGCTGCCTGTATGAGCACACTGCTGCCTGTATGAGCACACAGCTGCCTGTATGAGCACACAGCTGCCTGTATGAAACATAGGAAAATATTATGCTCATGCAAAATTCACATCCATCGAACTTCGCTAAAGATATAAAACTGACGTACACAAAGAAATATAAAATAATCTCCAATTCGACATTATTTAGAATGAAACAGTTCGCCAGAACGTGAAACCAGGCACCCTATTCTAAGTTATTGATAGCGACACAGGTGGCGCTGCTAGGATTATCCCATGTGTAGCTGTCGCCATTTGCGGGTAAGAAAATTACATTGGGACCTGGAAAGCCATTTTCAAGAGAGCTTTTAACAAAAAAGAAAAATTAGAAGGCATGTCCGGAGATGAAATCGTTTTGTCTTACGAGCGGAAAAATTCAATAGAGGGCCATTATTTATTGAAAGTTCTGACTGTCAACGATGAAGATTTGCGGTGAAGGATTAGTCTTTCGTCAAGATGGTTGTACCGTATACAGAGCTTATCAATCTGGGAGATACTGAGATTTCTTGGAATGCTAGAGACTTTAGTAGAAGTTTATTACATCAGATGAATACAAAATAGCTCCAAAATGTAGAAATAAAATAACTTTTTTTGTGATTGACATTGCTTATAGGGAGGGTGGGGAGAGGAGCAACAGGGCTGAAATTTGACGGCGACCCATAGCTGATGGCATGTACCGGGATCAGTAAATCAGAACTATACAGATCATCATCATCAAGTGCCATGCCTACTGGCGTAGGTGATCATGTCTCTCCACAACTTTCGATCTCGACAGTTCTTTATAATTTCTGTTGTTGACCTTCTGCCGCTATTCTCTTAAGCTGTTTGGTATTTTCTCTCTTTGCTTCCCTGTATCTCTTCGTCCCTCAATTTTCCCAGTTGTTACAATATATTCCAGCTGTTCTCATCTCATTACATGGGCAAAAAATGATGATTGTTTCTTCCTAACATTGGAAATTAGCTCTCTTTTTGCTTTGACCTCTCTCAGAACAACTTCATTACTCTTCTTAGCTGTCCATGGTATTCTCAATATTCTTCTATAAAACCACATTTCTACAGACTCCAGTAATTTTCTTGTCTGTTCTCCTATTGTCCATGATTCACATCTATTTGTTAAGACTGGCTCTTCATAACATTTAAGAACTCTTTTTCTTGTTTCTATTGTCAAAAATGAATTGCATAGTATCTTCCTCATTTTCTGGAAAGCTGCTTTTGCCTGAGCCATTCTGTATCTCACCTCTTTTGTACATCTTCCGTCTGAGGTACTATACAGATAGTAAAGTAAAAAGAAGTAAAGTACCCCCGTCACGCTAAGTGGCGTATAGGGAATATGGTGTTAGTGACTAGAATTGTTACAGACCTTCGGCACATAGTTTTTGGAGTATTGCGGTGGGTTTCCCCGAAAAAAATCCGGTACCCATTAAAGACTGGGTGAACTGGAAACCGTCGGTGAGGATCGAACCCTATATCTTGTCATTCGTAGTTCAGTTCACGAACCACTGAGCTGTCGCGGCATCCGAATTATACAGATGCTACTTCATTATCATCGCGTTGCCTTCATAAACAGACTAAACAGTCTAGTCTGGATAAGTGGGACGCGACCAAGAGTGAAGGCTACCCGATATTCATAATTGCCATCTTGAAGTTGACTGAAAGGCGCAAATATTACAGTTCTGCTGCAGACCACAACACAATTACCTCCAGTTAACGTCCTGGTAACGGCGGATGACAAGGAGGGCTATTCATTCTATTATTAGTCAACAGGGGAGAGAGAAAGAGAGAGAGAGGGATAGAGAGAGAGGGGGAATAGAGAGAAGAGAGAGGGAGGGATAGAGAGAAAGAGAGAGAGAGAGGGATAGAGAGAAAGAGAGAGAGGGATAGAGAGAAAAAGAGAGAGAGGGATAGAGAGAAAGAGAGAGAGAGAGAGGGATAGAGAGAAAGAGAGAGAGAGGGAGAGAGAGAGGGATAGAGAGAAAGAGAGAGAGAGGGTGGTTGATTATGATTAAATAACTTCAAGAAGAACAGAAATATGTAGCGGATAATGACCACATCGACCCAGTTTGGTAATGACCACATCGACCCAGTTTGGTAATGACCACATCGATCCAGTTTGGTAATGACCACATCGACCCAGTTTGGTAATGACCACATCGACCCAGTTTGGTAATGACCACATCGACCCAGTTTGGTAATGACCACATCGACCCAGTTTGGTAATGACCACATCGACCCAGTTTGGTAATGACCACATCGACCCAGTTTGGTAATGACCACATCGACCCAGTTTGGTAATGACCACATCGACCCAGTTTGGTAATGACCACATCGACCCAGTTTGGTAATGACCACATCGATCCAGTTTGGTAATTACCACATCGATCCAGTTTGGTAATTACCACATCGACCCAGTTTGATAATGGCCATATCGACCCAGTTTGGTAATGGGCACATCGACCCAGTTTGCTAATGACCACATCGACCCAGTTTGGTAATGACCACATCGATCCAGTTTGGTAATGACCACATCGATCCAGTTTGGTAATTACCACATCGATCCAGTTTGGTAATTACCACATCGATCCAGTTTGGTAATGACCACATCGACCCAGTTTGGTAATGACCACATCGACCCAGTTTGGTAATGGCCACATCGACCCAGTTTGGTAATTACCACATCGATCCAGTTTGGTAATGATCACTCTCTAACGCCTCGACGTGGAGTAATCCGGTAGCTCTCACACCCAAGAGGGTTATATAAAATGCTATGGTTTCCTCCATTTCCCAGGTGAGACATATTTTACCTTCCCACTTCGCTACCTTCAGTGGTTAGTGAACTGAACTACAAAGGACAAGAGGTAGGGTTCGATCCCAACCGCCGCCTCCGGTTCACACAGCCTTTAATGGGTACTGGAAATGTTTCATCATCGAGTGCCATCTCCGCAACGAAGGTTGGCTACCATGGAGCGCCATTCCACTCTGTTTCTTGCTTTGATGGTGCAGGTTGTCATAGATTGACTTGTTCATCTATTGATGGTACTCGCCCATGTTAGTCTTGATCTGTCTCTTTTACCTTGTATTTTCCCCTCCATGATTACTTTTAGTAGGCTGTTGTGTTTTTTAACATGGCCCAAAAATCTCATTTGTCTTGTTTGAATTGGGTTTAGTAGTTCTCTTTTCATTTTTAGTTGTTTTAAGACTTCATCATTTGTTTTCTTTTCTTTCAATCCAAATCTCTCTAGTTCTAATGTTATTTCTAATTCTTACTTTTAGCGCTGGTGTTATTTGCTTTGATGTTAGTGTGTAGAGAATATATTTAGGGTCAAGAGATTATGGTTTGAACACCACTGAAGAGGAGAAATGAGATGGAACATTTGGGGGTTGGTGGACGTCAGAATGTGTCCAAAATGCCAGGACATCTCGTCAGTTTTATCTCCATTAATATTGAGAAAGATCAAAACATGTGAGATGCGATGCTTGAGAAAAGTAACAAACAACACAAGAAGAGATAGAATATCAAATGAAACCATAAGAAAAATGGTAGGAACAAAACCCTGCCAAGAATATATAGAGCAACAACAACTTAAATGGTTTGGCCACCTGGTCAGAATGAATCCTCATCAATCACCATCAAGGGCGTTCTTCTCGAGAATGCATGGAAAAAGACCAAGAGGAAGACCCAGAAGAAGATGGATAGATGCAGTGACAGAGACGTGTAACAACAAAGGAAAATCACTAATTCAGACAGTTCGAGCAGCTCAAGAACGACAAATGATATAACCACGACACCTTTTAGGTATCAGTGAAAAGAGAAAATAAGAAGAAGAATGGGAAAGAAGGAACGCCTTAGAACATAGACTGTGACAACGTAATTGCTCAATTTAGTGAAACAAACAATGCTAAATATCAATACATCAATTTGTTTTCCATGCTTTTTTTTTTACTCTTCACATTTTTCAATATTAATAAAAGTGATTTCTTATGTTCTTTTTAAAACTGTTTTTGTTTCTGAAATGTCACATCTACCTAATTATCTAATTTTCTTGCATGAGAATGTCACTCTAAATTCTCAGTAGATTTTGATCGATCTACTTTCAACTCTTTTTTATGTATTTATTATTGCGACTAAAATGGTTTCATCAAACGATCAAATTGCCTGCTTCCAAAGTCGTCTTTCTCCTGCTGTGTAACTCAATTACGATGTTTGTTAGTCCCCGAGCTCATTTTTCATGACTTTCCTTTCAAAGACTTGCTTTTTTCCATAGCTTGTCAGAATTTCTTTCTTGTTTTTCCTCCGTACATCGCAGAGAGATATTTTATTCATAATTCGTTTCAATTTTTTTTTTCGCTTACATTGATCCTGATTTCTTTCTGTATTATTTTTTTTTAAACAGCTAATTCCTGATTGTTGTCAAAGTTCGTTCCACATTTCTTGTCTTCATAGTTCGTTCCTGATTTTGTTTTTTTTCACAGGTCATTTCTAATTGCTTTTTTTTCATTGCTCGCTCTTGATTTCCTTTCTCCTATCTCGCTATATATTTACTTTCTCATATCTCGCTATATATTTACTTTCTGATATCTCACTATATATTTACTTTCTGAAATCTCGCTCTATATTTACTTTCTCATATCTCGCTATATATTTACTTTCTCATATCTCGATCTATATTTACTTTCTGATATCTCACTATATATTTACTTTCTGAAATCTCGCTCTATATTTGCTTCCTCATACCTCACTATATATATACTTTCTCATATCTCGCTATATATTTACTTTCTCATATCTCGCTATATATTTACTTTCTGATATCTCGCTCTATATTTACTTCCTCATACCTCACTATATATTTACTTTCTCATATCTCGCTATATATTTACTTTCTGATATCTCGCTCTATATTTACTTTCTCATATCTCGCTATATATTTACTTTCTGATATCTCGATCTACATTTACTTTATCATATCTCGCTATATATTTTCTTTCTGATATCTCGATCTATATTTAATTTCTCATATCTCACTATATATTTGCTTTCTCGTATCTCGATCTATATTTCCTTTAATATCTCGCTATATATTTGCTTTCTCGTATCTCGATCTATATTTACTTTCTCGTATCTCGCTATATATTTGCTTTCTCGTATCTCGATCTATATTGCTTTCTCATATCTCGCTATATATTTCCTTTCTCATATCTCGATCTATATTTACTTTCTCATATCTCGATCTATATTTACTTTCACATATCTCGCTATATATTTACTTTCTGATATCTCGATCTATATTTACTTTCTCTTATCTCGCTATATATTTACTTTCTCATATCTCGCTCTATATTTACTTTCTCATATCTCGCTATATATTTACTTTCTGATATCTCGATCTATATTTACTTTCTCATATCTCGATCTATATTTACTTTCTCATAACTCGCTAAATATTTACTTTCTGATATCTCGATCTATATTACTTTCTCATATCTCGCTATATATTTACTTTCTCATATCTCGCTATATATTTACTTTCTGATATCTCGATCTATATTTACTTTCTCATATCTCGCTATATATTTACTTTCTGATATCTCGATCTATATTTACTTTCTCATATCTCACTATATATTTCCTTTAATATCTCGCTATATATTTGCTTTCTCATATCTCGATCTATATTTACTTTCTCATATCTCGATCTACATTTATTTTCTGATATCTCGATCTATATTTACATCCTAAATCTCGATCTATATTTACTTTCTGATATCTCGATCTATATTTACTTTCTGATATCTCGTTCTATATTTACTTTCTCATATCTCGCTATATATTTACTTTCTCATATCTCGCTATATATTTACTTTCTCATATCTCGATCTATATTTACTGTCTCAAATCTCGATCTATATTTACTTTCTCATATCCCGATCTATATTTACGTTCTCATATCTCGATCTATATTTACTTTCTCATATCTCGCTATATATTTGCTTTCTCATATTTCGATCTATATTTACTTTCTGATATCTCGCTCTATATTTACTTTCTCATATCTCGCTATATATTTACTTTCTCATATCTCGATCTATATTTACTTTCTGATATCTCTCTCTATATTTACTTTCTCATAGATCGCTATATATTTACTTTCTCATATCTTGCTCTACATTTACTTTCTCATATCTCGCTCTATATTTACTTTCTCATATCTCGATCTCCATTTACTTTCTGATATCTCGCTCTATATTTACTTTCTGATATCTCGCTCTATATTTACTTTCTCATACCTCGCTCTATATTTACTTTCTGATATCTGGATCTGTATTTACTTTCTCATATCTCGCTATATATTTACTTTCTCATATCTCGCTATATATTTACTTTCTGATATCTCGATCTACATTTACTTTCTCATATCTTGCTATATATTTACTTTCTCATATCTCGATCTATATTTAATTTCTGATATCTCGATCTATATTTACTTTCTCATATCTCTCTATATATTTCCTTTAATATCTCGCTATATATTTGCTTTCTCATATCTCGATCTATACTTACTTTCTCATATCTCGATCTATATTTACTTTCTCATATCTCGATCTATATTTACTTTCTCATATTTCGCTATATATTTACTTTCTCATATCTCGCTCTATATTTACTTTCTCATATCTCGATCTATATTTTACTTTCTCATATCTCGCTATATATTTACTTTCTCATATCTCGCTATATATTTACTTTCTCATATCTCGCTATATATTTACTTTCTCATATCTCGCTATATATTTACTTTCTCATATCTCGCTCTATATTTACTTTCTCATACCTCGCTCTATATTTACTTTCTCATATCTCGCTATATATTTACTTTCTCATATCTCGCTATATATTTATTTCAAAATCGATGTTTAGAGAAGATCTGGAGGTTCTTCTGTAAGATGTATACCTGTATGCTCAAATGTTGTGACGAGCTGCAGTGTATGGCTACAGTAATGTTGCTGTGACGACCTGCAGTGTATGACTACAGTAATGTTGTTGTGATGAGCTGCAGTGTATGGCTACAGTAATGTTGTTGTGACGAGCTGCAGTGTATGTCTACAGTAATGTTGCTGTGACGAGCTGCAGTATATTACTACAGTAATGTTGTTGTGATGAGCTTTAGTGTATGGCTGCAGTAATGTTGTTGTGATGAGCTGCAGTGTATGACTACAGTAATGTTGCTGTGACGAGCTGCAGTGTATGAATACAGTAATGTTGTTGTGATGAGCTGCAGTGTAAGGCTGCAGTAATGTTGTTGTGATGAGCTGCAGTGTATGGCTACAGTAATGTTGTTGTGATGATCTATAGTGTATGGCTGCAGTAATGTTGTTGTGAACAGCTGTAGTGTATGGCTGCAGTAATGTTGTTGTGAACAGCTGCAGTGTATGGCTACAGTAATGTTGCTGTGACGAGCTGCAGTATATGACTACAGTAATGTTGTTGTGATGAGCTGTAGTGTATGGCTGCAGTAATGTTGTTGTGATGAGCTGCAGTGTATGACTACAGTAATGTTGCTGTGACGAGCTGCAGTGTATGAATACAGTAATGTTGTTGTGATGAGCTGCAGTGTATGGCTACAGTAATGTTGTTGTGATGAGCTGCAGTGTATGGCTGCAGTAATGTTGTTGTGATGAGCTGTAGTGTATGGCTACAGTAATGTTGTTGTGATGAGCTGTAGTGTATGACTACAGTAATGTTGCTGTGATGAGCTGCAGTGTATGACTACAGTAATGTTGCTGTGACGAGCTGCAGTGTATTGCTACAGTAATGTTGCTGTACTGAGCCGCAGTGTATGGCTACAGTAATGTTGCTGTGACGAGCTGCAGTGTATTGCTACAGTAATGTTGCTGTGACGAGCTGCAGTGAATGGCTACAGTAATGTTGTTGTGATGAGCTGCAGTGTATGACTACAGTAATGTTGCTGTGACGAGCTGCAGTGTATGACTATTGTAATGTTGCTGTGACGAGCTGCAGTGTATGACTATAGTAATGTTGCTGTGATGAGCTGCAGTGTATGACTACAGTAATGTTGCTGTGACGAGCTGCAGTGTATGACTATAGTAATGTTGCTGTACTGAGCCGTAGTGTATGGCTACAGTAATGTTGCTGTGATGAGCTGCAGTGTATTGCTACAGTAATGATGGGAATGACATCTTAACCAGACATTCTTTGTCTTTTTAGGCATGCTGGAATGTGGTCAATGCCCACAATGTCCAACGAAAAATTGTTTCAAATCATTGGACAGATGTCGCCACTGATGTCTATCTATCTATCTATCTATCTATCTATCTATCTATCTATCTATCTATCTATCTATCTATCTATCTATCTATCTATCTATCTATCTATCTATCTATCTATCTATCTATCTATCTACCTACCTACCTTACCACCCACCCACCCACCCACCTACCTACCTACCTATCTATCTATCTATCTATCTATCTATCTATCTATCTATCTATCTATCTATCTATCTATCTATCTATCTATCTATCTATCTATCTATCTACCTACCTACCTTACCCACCCACCCACCCACCTACCTACCTATGTATCTATCTATCTATCTATCTATCTATCTATCTATCTATCTATCTATCTATCTATCTATCTATCTATCTATCTATCTACCTACCTACCTTACCCACCCACCCACCCACCCACCCACCTACCTACCTACCTATGTATCTATCTATCTATCTATCTATCTACCAACCTACCTACCTACCTATCTATCTATCCATCTATTTTTCTCTCCTACTGTCTGTATGTCTGTCTATCTGTCTATTGACCTTTCGAGCCTTAGCCGGCTCATAGGGCATAGACCCCGATACTCTTTCTCTTATCTAAATTATAGACTGATGTCTAACAAGGAAATATCCCAGAACATGGTCAATCCCTACACCGGCCATGCGCTAATCTTACGGTCTGTTGTTTGATGTGCGACGGGGATAATCTGACGACTAACTGTGTGTTTATATGTTCGGAATTGGAGTCAACAACGATGGCCTAACATCATCAAGCGCTATACATTTTAAAAAATTATGACGATCATCAGTTTCAGGAGAAAGTGAACTTCCGGTATATGGGGATAGGCGGCGGGAACAATTGAAGGCTATGCATGAAAAGTGTTCCTTGTTGCAGTTTCCTCATATTCCAAGTCCGGCCTGTTGCAGGAGCTACTGAGTTAAGTGCTCTGTGCACACCGTGAGCTGTGTGTCTCATCCGTTTTGATCCTGCTTCGATATCCCGCTTGTTTACAATGAATGATGATATCGTATGACAGGGAACAGTTGGCTGTGTTCACTTTCTGCGCGGTTTCGCCTTATGTCTTTTGGCGTGTGCTGAGACTGCTACGATGGAGACTACAGTGACCTTTCTTTGTTTGGGAGATGAGGTATTAATTCGGATGATTCCACTGGCACGGGCGGTTGAGCAATTATGGATTTTAATTCGTTTGCAGCGAAACCGGCGCCTTCCATAACCAAATCTCAGAACATTCTTGTTCAGCGTTAAAATCTTGTGATCAGGTGAACTTGACTCTTTGTTCTGTTTCATGATGGAAGAATAAGAGCAACATCATGAGGCACAATGAGCTGGTCGTACAGTCAGTACACGCGTGTGTCCTGATTTTTCTCCTAAACCAACGCCATGGCAGACACACTCCGTTTTCTGCAAGCTGGAATATTGGAACCAATGGGAGCACTCTGCAACACAATCTTCATCAAACAGTTGTGACCCCAGTATTACATCTAGACTGTAGGCTCAATAACAACTGGACAAATAACTACCCATCATCGTCATCAAGTACAGGCCTGCTGGCGTAGGTGATCATGTCTCTCCACAACTTTCGATCTCGGCAGCTATTTATCATTTCTGTTGTTGACCTTCTGCCAAACCATTCTCTTAAGCTGTCTGTTATTTTTTCTCTTTGCTTCCCTCTATCTCTTCGTCCCTCAATTTTTCCCAGTTGTTACAATATATTCCAGTTATTCTCTCCTCATTACATGGCCAAAAAATGATGATTGTTTCTTCCTAATATTGGAAATTAGCTCTCTTTTTGCTTTGACCGCTCTCAGAAAATCTTCATTACTCTTCTTAGCTGTCCATGTTATTGTCAACATTCTTCTGTAAAACCACATTTCTACAGACTCCAGTGATTTTCTTGTTTTTTTGTCCTATTGTCCATGATTCACATCCATATTGCATTCGAATGCACTATACTGCGCTGTATCCCCATATAATAAAAGAGCTATAAATAAACTAAACAAAACGAGAACTGAACGGTCAAACACACACAAATTTGAAATGATTGCAAGATTTCATAAACTCAATCGGCAAACAGAAGCTAAGACGTGAATGTACTTTTACTTATAATAACAACGCCACGAGGACATCAGTAAAAGAAGAAATTATGTGGGATTTAAGGTTCGTTTTATCAGGGGCTAAAAATGGCTGACATCGGAAATGGCTTTCCCTGGCGAGATAAATTAATTCCCTTTTGTGACAAGGGAAACAAGTCTTTTTGTCTGGTCCAGACAGTACCAATATTGCAAGTAAATTTTAGATGGTTGCAAAAACAATTTGGGATTTTCAAGTAAATTAAGTTAAAATGTCATGAATAAATAAATAATTGAATCAGAATTCAATCCAATTCTATCAATGTGATCCTAGCTGCAAGTGGTAATTTTTTTCTATTTGTTCTCCGCAATAGTGACTGTCAGAGATAGTCAAATAAAAATAGCACTGTCACAGTGCCTTATATATAAGTAAAAAAAAGTAAAAGTACCCCCGTCACGCCAAGTGGTGTATAGGGAATATGGTGTTAGTGACCATAAATGTTACAGTCCTTCGGCACATGATTTTTGGGGTAAAGTGGTCGGTATTACGCCCGTGCCGCTTCACTTTCCAATAAAAAAAATCCGGTACCCATTAAAGGCTGGGTGAACCCGGAGCCGTCGGTTGGGATCGAACCCTACCTCTTGTCCTTTGTAGTCCAGTTCACTAACCACTGAGCTATCGCGTCTCCCTGCCTTATATATGGTTGAATACAATTAGATTGGAATTAAAGACAGGAAGGACGGAAGGAAGGAAGGAAGGAAGGAAGGAAGGAAGGAAGGGAAGGAAGGAAGGAAGGAAGGAAGGAAGGAAGGAAGGAAGGAAGGAAGGAAGGAAGGAAGGAAGGAAGGAAGGAAGGAAGGAAGGAAGGAAGGAAGGAAGGAAGGAAGGAAGGAAGGAAGGAAGTGGAATAATAACATTGAACACAAATGAAAATTCCGCGAGAAATTAGAGAGAGTGTGTGTGAGGTGGGGTGGGGGGGGAGGCATAGTGAAAGAAAAAGATATAAATTAGAGAAAATAATACATTTTAGAGAGCTAGAAGTTAGAATAATGTGTGTGAGAGAGACAGAGAGAGAGAGAGAGGGGAGAGGGTGCGGGGAATTGGTTGGTTACTCTTCCTGCAGATTTCAGTTCGTCCACTACCCTACTTACAACATTTCCATTTGTCGTACTCTGATCTGGTGCCAGAAAGACTTGCTACACTAGCGTGGGACCTGACCTAGCGACTGACCTCTGCTGCTCAAAGATGATGTAGCCAGAGTTACGTGAATCGACAACCACAACCACTCCACGTTGTCTGATGGCTGCGATAAATTCTTGCTCTAGGCACACAACTAACCTATAAACTATACGTTTTTAAAAATTTGACGATCATCATTTTCATGGGGACGTGAACGTCCGGTCAATATGGTGGATAGGCGACAGGAACCATTGAAGGCTATGTATGAAAGTGTTCCTTGTTGCAGTTTCCTCATATTCCAAGTCCGGCCTGTTGCAGGAGCTATTGAGTTAAGTGCTCTGTGCACACCGTGAGCTGTGTGTTTCATCCGCTTTGATCATGTTTCGATATTTCAATTGTTTACAATGAAGGATGATATCGTATGACAGGGAATAGTTGACTGAGTTCACTTTCTGTGCGCTTTCGCCTTATGTCTTTTGGCGTGTGCTGAGACTGCTATGATGGGGACTACAGCTACCTTTCTTTGTTTGAGAGATGATATATTAATTCGGATGATTCCACTGGCACGGGCGGTTGAGCAATTATGTATTTTAATTCGTTTGCAGTGATACTGGGGCCTTCCATAACCAAAGAACATAAATAACCACATGTTTCAGAACAAAGAGCTATAGCTTGTTTCATAAGTCGTGCCCAACTTTAAAAATCAATATCTTTTAAACCGCTTTTTGTAATTTTTTCAAAATGTGCATGTATAGTTATAATGATTAGAACCCAACAGGGAATTAATTTCATTAAAAACAAACATTTGGTTATTATTATTGCTTATTTGATTTATATAAATTTATAACGACCCATTGATGTAGTCAAAACTTAGTGTTTACAGTATTTAAGTTAAAAATAGCGATTACAAATCCATACACGCTCAAATTTACGATTTTGCACGCTTTCCGCGTGAGTAGTCTGACACAATTAGACACTTGTAGTAAACACGAGACATTGTGTGTTCCATTTCCGTTAATTCAGCGGCGTAACGTGGAACAATAACATTTATCATGAGTCTTAAAATGAAATTCTGCAGTTTACAAAACATCGCAATAAAAATGTATGACTATTTTGCAAAGAGGCTCAACGAGGAAGATTATTTCATTCTTTAGAAAACCCTGAGAATAGGACAAGACACATTTTGGATTTATCTAAACGGTCATTTAATCGCTGGATTCAAGCACGTGACCGTCAATGTTCAAAATATACAAAATCACAAGGAAGAGCAAAAATGTTGGATAATTTCGACAGTGAACTTATTAGAAGTGAAATTCGCAAAATGTTGGGTATGAATGAAACTGTTACAATAAGAAAATTAAAAGTATCGCTGAAAAAGAACAACAGTATTGAAATATCAAAGTCTACATTATGGAGGAATGTGAGAGCTGCAGGCTTTACATTCAGAAAGTATTCCAATGGACGAAACATCATCTGTGAGAAGCCACATATAGTAGTCATGAGAAGCAAGTACTTACGTGAAGTAAAAGAGGTGCGCAAGCAAGGTTATGATATTGTGTACTTGGATGAAACATGGATCAATGCTCACCACACTAACCAAAGGGAATGGCAGTCATCAGATGGAAAGATTAAGAGATTAATACCTAGCAGCAAAGGACAGCACTTGATAATTGCTCATGCAGGTAGTCGACAACATGGACTAATACAGAATGCAGAGCTCATTTTTCTTTCAAAATCCATAGACAATCGGGATTATCACTCTGAGATGAATGGTCACATATTTAGACATTGGATTGAAAATTCTGTTCTCCCATCACTAGATCGACCATCTTGCCTAATAATGGACAATGCAGCGTACCACAACATTGTTGCACTTGAAGATAAAGTCCCGACGTCATCCAGTACAAAAGATGCTATTAAGATATGGCTCACAAAGGAGCACATACAATTTAAGAACATGTACTTAAAACCTGAATTACTATCTCTAGTAAAGCAAAAACAGAGGACAAAGATTTTTCAAATAGATAAGATTATCCAAGAGCACGGTCATATAAGTTTGAGGCTGCCACCTTACCATGCTCATTTAAATCCAATAGAACTAATCTGGGCAAAATTAAAAGGACAAGTGGCAGATGAAAATACAACATTCAAAATATGCGATGTAAAGACTCTTGCTAATCTCGCTTTATTAAATATAGACAAAGATTATTGGGCTAAATGTGAAGACCATGTCTTAAAACAGGAAGAGGAATATTGGAAAAATGATGGTTTGTGGAATGTTCAACCCCAAACAGCTATTAATCTTTTAGACTCGTCTGATTCAGAATGAAAGTATATAGCCCCCACAATGTTGGCCCCTATATTACCTTAAATTATTTCAACAAACGGTCCTTTTCAGGACCACACAACTATGAAAATTGGACATACAGGTATACCTTGATATTATTATCGTCCGTCCTCGAACTGAGCAGACAATAATTCTCCTGGTGTTTTGTTTTATCCAGTTATTTCCCCATTACGGCCACGCCTTTACCTAGTGAAAATTAATCGTAGACCAGCAACTACGGTAATTTCTATTCTTTAGGGCTTCACAATTTACAATTTTGACAAACATCAAAGAAATATCGCCGATTTAAGAAAACTGCAGCTGCAAGATATTTGTTAAATATACATTTAAAGGGTCTTTTGCATTCTAATAACATTTGGAAAATTTCAAAAGTATTTAACAAACGGTTAGAGAGTAATAGCGTTTTGAAGTTGGGCATATGTTTTGAAACGAGCTATAGTCTCGTGTGTCTCAACAGTCTGTGGGATAAATTCAATTTTTTAATAGAATGTACAATATGTAATTTACTTAGGAGCCGCGATAGCTCAGTGGTTAGTGAACTGGACTACAAAGAACAAGGGGTAGGGTTCGATCTCAACCGACGGCTTCCGGGTTCACCCAGCCGTAAAATGGGTACCGGATATTTTTCTGGGAAAGTAAAGCGGCACGGGCGTAATACGGACCACATTACCCCACAAATCATGTGCTGAAGGTCTGTAAAATTTATGGTCACTAACACCCTATTCCCAATACGCCACTTGGCGTGACGAGGGTACTTTACTTTTTTAAAAGATGTAATTTATTTCCTTGTGTACATTATATAATTTACTTCCTTGTGTACATTATATAATTTACTTCCTTGTGTACAGTATATAATTTACTTCCTTGTGTACATTATATAATTTACTTCCTTGTGTACATTATATAATTTACATCCTTGTGTACATTATATAATTTACTTCCTTGTGTACAGTATATAATTTACTTCCTTGTGTACATTATATAATTTACTTCCTTGTGTACCTTATATAATTTACCTCCTAGTGTACATGATATAATTTACTTCTTTGTCTCCAATGTTTTAGCTGTCTGGGTCAATCTACGCCAAAAAGGATTTTAACAAAAATAATAACAAATCAAAGTTTTCTCCCCTGCTTTGCTAGAGTGATGGTAACATGGTGCTAGTGACCAGACTTTGTCTAGACTACGGCACATTTTTGGGTAACGTGATTGGTATAAAGCCAGACCGCCTTTACTTATAAGAAAAGTCTCTGGTATCCATTTTTAGATGCAAGTTGAACCCCGGAGCCTTGTCGGTAAAAACAATATGACTGCAAATCATGTTCTACATGATTGTCCCCAGTACACGGACCTGAGAAGAGCAATGTGGTCCATGCCACCTCCCTGGAGGAGAAACTATATGGGGCAATCGATTCGCTTATACAGACAGCTGACTTCATGAGAGAGTCTGGAATCCTACTCTGATTGAGTCTTGATCGCAGAGAGAAAATATTCTTTCCATCTCTGTTGCATACATTAGTTATTTGATATTGGCTGTCCGTCTTTGTCATTTATCAGCTCAGTAGGATCATGGTTTTCTGTTCTCGCTCTTGTGGCTTTTACTGCTTTGTAGAAATCTCTTGTGGCTGTCTTGAAGATTCTGCTCTTGTTTTGTCCGAATTCTGTCCAATTCTTTTGCTTAGCTTCTTTGATCAACATTTTAACTCTTTTTTGAACTAAGGCATATTTTTCATATTTTCCTTGGTTCTTGTTCTCCCTCCAATTTTTAAACAGTTTCTTCTTTTCTTTAATTGCTTCTCTGATTGTTTCGTTCCACGCGGGGTGGACTCTTTTTCCCTTCTCTTGTTCTTAGCTTCGTTCCACAAACTGTTTTAGAGATGTTGGTTGCTGTTTCCTTAAATTGTTTCCACTCTTCTTCTACTGTGAATACTTCGTTAGGGGGTTTCCTGAATTCCTGTGTTAGTTTTTCTTCTAGGGTTTTCCTTATTTCTTGATCTTTTAATTGTTTTCTTTTTATTGTCTGTTCTTTTCGCTTCTTTTGTTTGTTTTCGTATATTCTCTTTATTTTTGGCTGTCTTAGTGTGATCATAACCATCTTGTGATCCGTGTCGTCTGTGATATTTGGGATTGCTCTGCTGTCGGTTACTCTTTTCTTGTTATGTTGTGTTGTTAGTTGTTATGTTGTCTTGTTAGTATAAAATCTATCTGGCTTCTGCATGTTGTGTCATTCCATTTGTACCAGGTGTATACTTGCGACTCTCTGTGTTTGAAGAATGTGTTGGTGATAAATAAATCATTTTGATTGCATAGATCCAGTTTACACAGGAAGTTGTTCTACCTACAAAAACGAATATCAGAACTGTGTCTTCCCTTCCTACAGAGTAAAAGAAAGGAATATAACAGGTCTGTAAAGGTGTCCTTATATTTGTCGAGTGGGTGCCTCGGCAGCCTAATTGGGAAAACCACCCGACTGGACTACCGACGTTCGGACAACCCGTGTTCGATTCCCGCTGGGAGCAGTGTGAGTTGTACTCGTGGTTGGAATAAAAATTAAAAAAATTAACCCCACGGTCGACCCAGTCGTTGGCAGAAATGGGTACCAAGGTATTACCCTAGTCAGGTGTGGAATGTCGCCTCGCATCTGAGTTTCGATGCTTGAAGCGACACTATACAGAAATCTCCGAACATTTCTGGATAGGCGGCCGAGCACATATGGGTGTAAACTCGCGTGCTAAGACGCCGGTTCAAGTCTCGCACTTCACCTCTCTACCTTCGTCTAGTGGAGATTACATTTATAATATTATATTGTTTTATTTGTATTATATATTATCAAACAGAAACTAAGGACAGACAATGAGTTGATAAAGTGGTTATTTTTAGTCCTAAAAGTCGTGCTGAAGTCGGATGTGTTGGGCCGAAATGCGCAGAGAGTTATCCTGTAAACCACAACACAACGCAGACACGCCCACTTAACTTCATTTTAAGGACGGATGATGAAGAGGTGTTTTACTTTAGTCATCGGGCGAACGCAAGCAGTCCTAAAAGTTTACGGAAACGCGTTCCTGGCCGTTCCGTATGAAAGGAAAGAAAACGCATACACATAAAACGAGTTAAACGAGTTGATAAACTAAGTTATCATTGTTATAACAGCAGACGTCATTATACTGGAGACACTACCATAGTATCTGAGTCTCACTGTAGAGAAATTAAACCCTCGGGATTATTGTTCCACTCATCATCATTATGTGCCATACCGGTTGGCGTAGGCGATCATGTCCTTCCACAAACTTCTACCCACAGTGCATCGTATCAGTTCTGTTGTTGACTGTTTTCCATGCCATGACACCTAGCTATCCAGTATTTTCTCTCTTTGTCGTTCGCGATCTCTCTTTCCTTGTGTTTTGCCAGTTGTAACCAAGTATTCCAACTTTCCTCTTTTCGTGAT
This sequence comes from Megaustenia siamemsis, assembly GCA_032433765.1. Taxonomy (NCBI): domain Eukaryota; kingdom Metazoa; phylum Mollusca; class Gastropoda; order Stylommatophora; family Ariophantidae; genus Megaustenia; species Megaustenia siamemsis. The sequence continues at coordinate 30,076,742 of JAVIAB010000025.1, read as the reverse complement.
GTGCCCCAAAAATGTTGATTGTCTCTTTCTAATGTTTTTTTTTTATGAGCTCCCTTTTTGTGTTGGCCTGTTTGAGAATTTCCTATTTGGTCTTCTTAGCTATCCAGGGAACTTTCAATATTCTTCTGAGAAATCCCATCTCTGTGACATCTAAATGTCTTTTCATTGTTCCATTAGCTCGCAAATATCGCGCGCACACTCACACACACACACGCTCTCTTTTTCATCTCCCCATTTGTTTCAAACTACTCGCACCACGCTTTATTTAAAATTCTCTTGCTATTGACAAACCACTTAAACCAACGCGTCGCGTTCTCTTACAAACGTAAACACAGTAGTCGCCCTTGTTTGTAATCGATGTCGTAACGATGTCTCCAGTGTTCGATTGTGTAATCAATGCACTTGTAATATTCGCTGTTACCTCATCGTTATTGTTGCCATTGTACCAAGCTTATCCCTTTCCAATCACAAAAGAATATGGCAAGTATAGGATTAAAATCTGCGAAGGTCTTTAGATAATCAAAATCTCTGCTGCCCCTAACAAATTATCTCTGAATATACCTTTAATTTGACAAACTGTCCATTTTAATAACCTTGATTTATTCATCATCATCATCATCGAGTTCCATCTCCGCATCGAAGGTTGGCTACCATGGATCGCCATTCTGCTCTGTCTCTTGCTTTGATGGTGCAGGTTGTCATAAGCTGACTTCAATTTTTTATGTTACTCGTCCATGTTAGTCTTGGTCTGCCTCTGCCTCTTTTACCTTGTATTTTCCCCTCCAAGATTAATTTTAGTAGACTGTTGTGTCTTTTAACATGCCCCCAAAATCCATTTGTCTTGTTTGAATTGTGCTTAGTATTTCTCTTTTCATTTTTAGTTGTTTTAAGACTTCATCGTTTGTTTTCTTTTCTTTCCATCCAGTTCGACCTATTCTTCTATAAATCCACATTTCAAAGGCTTCAATTCTCTGTTCTGTTTTCTTGTCTAATGTCCATGTTCAGCACCATATAGGAATGTTGAGAAGTTATAACATGTTGCTATTCTTAGTTTTAGCCCTGGTGTTATTTGTTGTTTTATTACACAATAACAATTATTAATGTTATTATACAAATAAGAATATTATGTCAATAAACAAAAATTAACATGTTATGTCAATAAACAAAAATTAACATATATCGATAAACAAAAATTAACATATATCGATAAACAAAAATTAACATATATCGATAAACAAAAATTAACATATAATGCCAATAAACAAATAAACATATGTCAATAAACTAAAATTAACAAACTTTAAACGCTTGACACCTAAGTTTACAATTCTTCGCGGTTTCCTTAAAAATATAAATCATCATCATTGAGTGCCGTCTCCGCAACGAAGGTTGGCTACCATGGAGCGCCATTTTGCTCTATCTCTTGCTTTGATGGTGCAGGTTGTCATCGGTTGATTTATCCATCTTTTGATGTTACTCGTCCATGTTAATCTTGGTCTGCCTCTGCCTCTTTTACCTTGTATTTTCCCCTCCAGGATTACTTTCTGTAGGCTGTTGTGTCTTTTAACATGGCCTAAGAATCGCATTTGTCTTGTTCTAATTGTGTTCAGAAGTTCTCTTTTCATTTTTAGTTGTTTTAAGACTTTGTCATTTGTTTTCTTTTCCTTCCATCCAATTCTACCTATTCTTCTATATATCCACATTTCAAAGGCTTCAATTCTCTGTTCTGTTTTCTTGTCTAATGTCCATGTTTCAGCACCATATAGGAATATTGAGAAGATGTAACATTTTGCTATTCTTAGTTTGAGCTCTGGTGTTATTTGTTTTGATGTTAGTATGTCCTTCATGACATTAAAATTACTTTTTGTCATTCCTATTCTTTTGTTTATTTCAGTTGTACATTTGCCATCACTGGTTATAGTATGTCCAAGGTAGTTATAGTTCTGAACTGTCTCAAGGTCTATTCCTTCAATTTTGATATCCACTTGTGGGTTTTGAGTATTTTCTTTGTTTATGATCATAGTTTTAGTCTTTTTGATATTCATATCTAGTCCATATTTTTTGCTTGTCGTGTTTATTTCATTAAGTAATTGTTGTAGGTCTTTAGGATTTTCTGCTAGTAGTACAGTATCGTCAGCATATCTTAGGTTATTGATTATCTTTCCATTAATTTGTAGGCCTGGCATCTCTATGATGTTTTTAAAGATTTGCTCAGTGTATAGATTGAACAAGCTTGGTGATAGGATGCATCCTTGTCTTACTCCTCTTTTTATATCAATGGGTGTAGAGAACTCTTTGTTATATTTTATTATTGCTGTTTGCTCCCAGTATAGATTGCATATTAGTCGTATATCCATGTCATCTAGATGTATCTCTTTTAGGCATTCTATAAGTTGTTTGTGGTGTACTCTATCAAAAGCTTTGGTGTAGTCTATGAAGCAGGCATATATTGGTTTGTTTACTTCTGTGTATTTTTCGATTAATGTTCTCATGCAGAATATGGCTTCTTTTGTCCCGCTATTTTTCCTAAATCCAAATTGCTGCTCATCTAATTCAGTATTGATTTTATTCTGAATCCTTCCTTGTATAACTTTTAGCAAGATTTTTGTAACATGGCTCATTAGGCTTATTGTTCTAAAGTCACTGCATTCAACTGCACCATTCTTTTTAGGCAATGCAATGAAAGTTGATGTTTTTAGTTCATTTGGTATGTATCCTGTGTGGTATATGTCGTTGCATATGTCTGTAATCACTTCAATGCCAAAATCTTCAAGTGCCTGTATCATCTCTATCTGTATGCTTTCAGGTCCTGCTGCTTTTCCCCTTTTCATTGTTTTTATAGCTTTTTCCACCTCAGATTTTAAGATTTTATAGCCTGATGTACATTTTATAACTGTTTCTTGTCCCTTTGATCATGAAATAGTTCTGTTATATATTCCTGCCATCTATCTATGATATCCTTATTGTCTGTTAGCATTTTTCCTTTTTTGTCTGCAATGCATCCACCTTCTGTGGCTTTTTTATTTTATTAGTCATTCTCTTTATTTCTGTGTGCATTCCTCTTAGGTCTTGTTTGCTTTCCATAGTTTCTATTTCTATACATTTTTGGCTGAGCCAGTCTTCTTTTGCTTTTTTGCACATTTTGCGTATCTCATTATCTATTTTATTGTATTGGGCAGTGTTCTTCGCTTGTCTCCTTTCTTCCATTTTTTCTAAGATAGTGTTAGTTATCCATTTTTGTTTTTGTTCTTTTCTCTTTTGGTAAGGTGTCGCAGGCTTTTTGTATGCTTTTCTTTATGCATTGCCATTTGGTTGTTACTTTTTCATCAGGATTTTCTCTTCTGTATTGTTCAATTCCTTCCTCTAGCAGCTTCTGGTATGTGTTCTTTACTTGTATTGTATAGGTATCTTTAATATCTTTTTGATTTAAAGCTGTTATGTCGAGTGGGTTTGTTGATGAATCAGATTTTGCTTGTTTCTCTTTAGTTTGATTTTCATTTTAATCATTACAGGATTGTGATCAGAATTAATATCTGCTCCTGGGTAGGTTTTGGCTTTCTTTACGCTGTTACGGAACCTTTCTTTTATCATTATGTAATCTATTTGATTCCTCTTCCTATCTCCAGGGCTTTTCCATGTGTATAGTTTCCTTTTCTCTTGCTCGAAGTAGGTGTTACATATTATCAGCCTGTTTTCTTCACAGAATTGTATTAATCTTTCTCCTCTGTCATTTCTTTTTCCTAAACCATGATTTCCTATAATTGTCTTATATCTACCTTTTCCTACTTTAGCGTTCATGCCACCCATTACAATCAAGATGTCTGAAGATTTCACTTGCTTCATAACTTTATTTAGGTCTTCATAGTATGCCTCTATTTGTTCATCTGTGTAGTCTTGAGTAGGTGCGTATGTCTGTATTATTGCTATGTCGAATGGTTTTGCTTTCAACTTGAGTAGTATAATCCTATCACTGTATGTCCAGTGGGTATTTATATATTTTGAAGCTCTCTTTTTATCAGTATTCCTACCCCCCTTTGATGTTCTGTTGTGTTTCCTGAGTATATAAATGTATATTTTTCGTGCTTCAATGTACCAACATTCCTTCCATCTAGTCTCTGATATGCCTAAAATATCTATATTTATTCGTTCTGCTTCTTGAATTAGATTTTCCAATTTCCTTGTTGATATAGAGTCCTAACATTCCAAGTACTTATTTTAAGATCTTTCCTCCGACATAAGTTCGAATATGAATAAAATATGAAGAAAAATATAAATAGTAACGTAAATAGTAACAAAAAAGAAACCAGATCACTGTGACTTTATGTATAATACTTAGTTGCCAAGTTATCCGCCCCTGCCCCAAAGCTGAAAACGTCAGCCATTAGAAGGCCAAAGGTCCTGCTTGATATCAATTTATCTGAGCCCTATTGTACTTTTCTTCAAAGATAATATCAATCTAGTTTTGATCCTTTGTTAAGTGACACCTAAAGGTAGTAGGACCATTAAGGACGGTATCTTTTCTGCCGATTGGGTTAATCCGGACCTTAGTGACAGCTAGACGAATGGATACAAGGAGGCCATTTGGAGGACCTCGACTTTGCTGATGACATAGTTCTCATCAGCAGTCAGATAAAAACGATGCAGGAAAACACAAATGAACTATCATCAATAGCCAGCAAAATTTGGCTTGAGATCAATCATGAAAAGACTAAAGTCATGAAAAGCTTAATTCCAACAGGTGACAGAATATACATGGAAAACAAACCAGTAGAAGAGATCGATCACTTTATCTATCTTGGAAGTCACATTGATCGAGAAGGGGATACGAGCAAAGAGATTAGAATCAGAATAGCTAAAGCAGCAATGTCTTTCAGAAGCCTTGAAAAGTTGTGGAAATCAAAACTTATCAGCACAAACACAAAACTTAGGCTATTCAAATCAAATGTACTATCAACCCTTACGTATGCGTGTGAAAGCTGGAAAACAACAAGAGATATAGAAACAAGTTGAACGCATTCGAAAATAAATGTCTAAGGAAAATACTTGGTATAGCATGGAACGAATTCAAAACAAACGAGGAAATTAGAGAAATCGCCAATCAACCACTAATATCTTCAGTAATCAAGAAAAGACGACGGTCATATGTTGGACATGTGATGAGAAGAGATAATAACCGAATAGCAAAGCAAGCTCTCCCATGTGGGAAACAACAGTTAAGAGGAAAAGAGGAAGACCCAGAGAGACAATGAGAGGAACATTGATGAGAGAGGCAAGAGCAGCAGGAATCGGCTCTCTCAATGAGATAGAGCTGCTTGCACAGAACAGAGACAAATGGCGAGATTTGATAAAAGATCTTTACAAGAATTGAAAACTGCTAGATTAAAATTTAGATAAGAGAAAGAGTATCTGGTTTCTACACCGTATGGGCCGGAATCAGAATAGCTAAAGCAGCAGTGTCTTTCAGAAGCCTGAAAAGTTATGGAAATCAAACTCATCAGCACAAACACAAAACTTTGACTATTCAAATCAAACTATCAACCTTTACATATGCATGCGAGAGATGGAAAGCAGTAAAAGACATAGAAACAAAATTGAACACATTTGCAAATAAATGCCTTTAAAAGAAAACTGCTAGAACAAAAAATTCATATAGGAGAAGGTGTATCTTGGTCTACGCCCTATGGGCCGGTTACGGCTCGAAAGGTCAATAGATAGATAATGACAGCAATAATGATAACAATAATGATAAAAGAAAGGTTCCGTAACAGCGTAAAGAAAGCCAAAACCTACCCAGGAGCAGATATTAATTCAGATCACAATCCTGTAATGATTAAAATGAAAATCAAACTACAGAGAAACAAGCAAAAGTCTAATTCATCAACAAATCCACTAGATATAACAGCTTTAAATCAAAAAGATATTAAAGGTACCTATACAATACAAGTAAAGAACACATACCAGAAGCTGCTAGAAGAAGGAATTGAGCATACAGAAGAGAAAATCCTGATGAAAAAGTAGAAACCAAATGGCAATGCATAAAGAAAATCATACAAGAAACCTGTGACACCTTATCCAATAGAGAAAAGAACAAATAACACAAATCGATAGCTAACACAATCTTAGAAAAAAATGGAAGAAAGCAGACAAGCGAAGAACACTGCCCAATACAATAAAAATAGATAATGAGATACGCAAAATGTGCAAAAAGGCAAAAGAAGACTGGCTCAGTCAAAAATGTATAGAATTACAAACTATGGAAAGCAAACAAGACTTAAGAGGAATGCACACAAAAATAAAGAGAATTACTAATAAAAATAAAAAAAGCCACATAAGGTGGATGCATTGCAGACAAAAACGGAAGAATGCTAACAGACAATAAAGATATTACAGATAGATGGCAGGAATATATATTCTTTAGCTTTCCTTCCTTATCTACCTTTCAGCGTTGAGGGGAGATATAATTTGCGGTCTTTTGCTCTTCTGTTCGCCTCTGCTGCTGTTATGTTTCCTAGTGCTTCTAACATTCCATCGACCCATCATTTTCGTGGTCGACCCTTGGGTCTCGTGTTCTCACAACGTTTGTTGAAGGCTCGTTGTGTTGTGTTTTGTTCTTTCTGCCTTGTCACGTGGCCAAACCATTTTATCTGTTGTTTCCTTATATATTCTATGGCGGGGGCTATTCCTAGCTTTTTTCTCAGTTCTTCATTTCTGATCTTATCTCTCAGACTGTTTCCTGTCATTCGTCTAACACATTACATCTATGTGGAGGTTAATTTTCTTATTGTTCTTGCATCTAGGGTCCAGATCTGGCATTGGTAGCACAACGTTGGGATGAAGATTGTATTGTATAGTGCTCGTTTCTCTTCCAGAGTTATTTCCTTGTTGGAAAATAGTGGTAATAACTGTCTAATGATTTGACAAGCTTTGTTGCATCTTGATTCTATCTCTGCTGTTTGAGAATTATCGTTTGTCATTAGACTTCCTAGGTATTTGAATTCCTCTACTTGTTTTAAGTTGTCTGCCTTCTATAGTTATGTTGATGTCCTGTTTATTTTTGGCGACATTCATGACTCTGTTTTGTTGATGTTGATTTTCATGTTGTATTTTATGCCTGAGATGTTGAGTTTGTTTAAGTGTTCTTGTAGGTCTTCTATTGTTTCATGTGTTAGTGCCTGGTCGTCTGCAAATAAAAGCTCGTTGATCTCCTCTGTCTCTGATGGGTTGGTTAACTTGCATATATGGTCCATGTATGTAGTAAACAGTAGGGGGGATAGTACGCACCCCTGTCTTACACCTCATCTAACTTCGAAGTGGTCTGTGTAGCCTGCTGCTGTTCTGACCTTGCAACTGCTGTTGACGTAGAGACTTTTAATAAGGTTGGTTAGATGTTGGCTTACTCCGTATGTTGTTAGTATCTCCCAAAGTTGTTCTCTGTTTACTCTGTCGAATGCTTTTTCTTGGTCAATGAAGGCTACGTATAAGTTTTGATTGTGTTCTGCCGTTTTTTTTCTGCAAGCTGTTTTAATGTGAATAGTGCGTCAGTACATCCTCTGTTTTTTTCGGAACCCCTTTTAAGAATCGCTTAACTGTAGTTCTATTATTAGCCTTTTCCCAAGATTTTGGCGTATAGCTTTCCTACATGGCTGAGAAGAGATATACCTCTATATTGATTGCAGTCTCTTTTGCTGCCTTTCTCCATATTGTATGATGATTGCCTGTTGCCAGTCTTCTGGGGCTTGTTGTTGGTGCCATGCTGCATTAAATATTCTGTGCAGCCATTGCATTCCTGTTTCTCCTGCTGCTGTTATTATTTCTACTGGTATGTTATCTATCCCCGGTGCTTTATTTCTTGATGCATATTTGATTACTTCTTCGATTTCCTATTTCATGATGTTGGGTTCTATATTTGTGAGTTCTGGCGTGGTTTTTTGTTGTCTTATTGGTAGTTGGTATGTTTAACAGGTCTTCAAAATATTCTTTCCATCTCTGTTGCATACATTGGTTATTTGATATTGGCTGTCCGTTTTTGTCATTTATCAGCTCAGTAGAATCATGGTTTTCTTTTCTCGCTCTTGTGGCTTTTACTGCTTTGTAGAAACCTCTTGTGGCTGTCTTGAAGTCCCTGCTCATGTTTTGTCCGAATTCTGTCCAATTCTTTTGCTTAGCTTCTTTGATCAACATTTTAACTCTTTTTCGAACTGAGGCATATTTTTCATATTTTTCTTGGTTCTTGTTCTAACTCCAATTTTTAAACAGTTTCTTCTTTTCTTTAATTGCTTCTCTGATTGTTTCATCCCACCACGGGGTGCTCTTTTTCCTTCTCTTGTTCTTAGCTTCGTTCCACAAACTGTTTTAGAGATGTTAGTTACTGTTTCCTTAAATTGTTTCCACTCTTCTTCTACTGTGCTTACTTCGTTAGGGAGTTTCTTGAATTCCACTGTTAGTTTTTCTTCTAGGGTTTTCTTTATTTCTTGATCTTTTAATTGTTTTATTTTTATTGTCTGTTCTTTTCGCTTCTTTTGTTTGTTTTCGTATATTCTCTTTGTTTTTGGCTGTCTTAGTGTGATCATAACCATCTTGTGATCCGTGTCGTCTGTGATATTTGGGATTGCTCTACTATCGGTTACTCTTTTCTTGTTCTCTTTTCTTGTTAGTATAAAATCTATCTGGCTTCTGCATGTTGTGTCATTCCATTTGTACCAGGTGTATACTTGCGACTCTCTGTGTTTGAAGAATGTGTTGGTGATAAATAGATCATTTTGATTACATATTTTCAGCAGTCTGCTTCCGTTTTCGTTTATTTCAGCTGTTTTATCGCCAAAGGGTCCTAAGATATCACTGTTCTCACTGTTGCGTTTCCCAAGCCTTCCATTAAAATCTCCCATCACTAACATGTCGTCGCTTTCGTCAATCTTGTTAATGATTTCACTCAGTGTGTCGTAGAATTCTTCGCTGTCTTTTACATTGTTGTTGCATGGTGCATAGATTTGAATGTAATTTGTTTTTCGATCGTCTTCTAGTAGTTTAATTGTGATAATTTTTTCTGAGTGATATTTTATTTCTAGAATGTTATCTGCGTGTTCTAATCGATGATAAAACCTACTCCATGTGTTGCTCTTTCTGTGTTGTCGACTCCTGAGAATATTTTCGTGTAGTTCATGTGTGTTTTCTTTATCTGTTGTCCTTTTACTCTGGTGTCAGCTAATCCTAGTATTTTAATTGTCCTTTTTGTCATTTCTTCTATAAGTTCGACTTCTTATTTTTTATCCGCATATATTTATCGTTGCTACTTTAATCTCCATCTTCTGAGTATTTCTCTGAGCATAAAACATTTTCCCCTACCGACCTGCTGAGTCAGTCGTAAGTTAAGGACTTAACTTAAAAAAAACACACGTTGGGAGTTTAGCCCGACTGATGTTTCCCCCCACGTGTTTGATCGCTAAGGTCTCACATGCGATCTTTTACGATCTAAATATAAAACTTTAGCTGGTTACATTTAAAAAGTACTTATCAGTTCTTATCCTCCTCCTTGGTAGAAACTTTACACAACTTTTCGAAAATTATATTCCGTTGGAAACACTATATTTAATCACTTTAATCACACAAACTACACTCCGAAAATAAAACAACCGCCATCTTGCCATCTTGGTCGCCATCTTGGAATATATAAGGAATATATAACAGAACTATTTCATGATCAAAGGGACAAGAAACCAGTTATAAAATGTACATCAGGCTATACAATCTTAAAATCTGAGGTGGAAAAAGCTATAAAAACAATGAAAAGGGGAAAAGCAGCAGCAGGACCTGAAAGCATACAGATAGAGATGATACAGGCACTTGAAGATTTTGCATTGAAGTGATTACAGACATATGCAACGAAATATACCACACAGGATACATACAAAAGGAACTAAAAACATCAACTTTCATTGCATTGCTTAAAAAGAATGGTGCAGTTGAATGCAGTGACTTTAGAACAATAAGCCTAATGAGCCATGTTACAAAAATCTTGCTAAAAGTTATACAAGGAAGGATTCAGAATAAAATCAATACTGAATTAGATGAGCAGCAATTTGGATTTAGGAAAAATAGCGGGACAAAAGAAGCCATATTCTGCGTGAGAACATTGATTGAAAAGTACACAGAAATAAACAAACCAATATATGCCTGCTTCATAGACTACACCAAAGCTTTTGATAGAGTACACCACAACAACTTATAGAATGCCTAAAAGAGATACATCTAGATGACATGGACATACAACTCATATGTAATCTATACTGGGAGCAAACAGCAATAATAAAATATAACAAAGACAACTCTCCATTGATATAAAAAGAGGAGTAAGACAGGGATGCATCCTATCACCAAGCTTCTTCAATCCATACACTGAGCAAACCTTTAAAAACATCATAGAGATGCCAGGCCTAAACATTAATGGAAAGATAATCAATAACCTAAGATATGCTGACCATACTGTACTACTATAGTCCGTTCAGAATTCATAATCACACTTGAATTAGCTTTACGTGATAACCGTTTGTTATTTTGCTTTCAACTTTTGCATGTAATCTTATAATATTGATGTCGTTATAGCAATATTTTTTGCTCTGAGAAATTTGATCTAGTTTAAAAGTTTTCTTCTTTAGGCTATATTAAATTCACCCTGTTCGAATTGGACACAATTTTAGGATATATACATTAATTTGGTGCGGTCGTTCACGTAAAATAGTTTGGCTATTGCAGAAACACTAAGTTCAGGAAAATCCCGTGCACAAAACTGAATTGTTATTGAACGACATGACGCACCACGGCCTGGGCATTAATTACCTAAGTGAAGGCGTATCTTTATTAATTTTGTGAAGACTCAGTAGACAATTTGTTGACTTTAAATACCAACATTTATATCTAAATTACAATGAGTTTGAAATGCAAATTTATAACTATGCAAAAGGTTACTGTTTTACTATATCAGCACTTCCTTAGGGAATTCAAGATGGGACAAAGTGCCTACTGCATCAAATACAAAAGAGCAAATTAGGACATGGCTTGCGAATGAAAATGTCAAATTTGACGACACATATTTAAAACCCGAATTGTTACAACTTGTGAAGAATACGAATAAGAAAAAGGTGTACCATGTTGACAAAATCATTGAGAAATACGGCCACACTAATTGTAACCAATTGAATTCATGTTTGCAAATACACATAACTAACAACACCCACAAATTAAGCACTATGTAGATACGCTTCTATAGTCCGTTCAGATTCGTTTGCCTAGACATTAATTTATTTTTTCAAAAAACTTATTGTTCATTTGCATTGATCTTTTGAAGTTAGGTTTAGAATACTAATGTCGCTATAAAATATTTTTTTATCAAAGAAATGTGATCCAGTTTCAAAGATGCCTTATTTAACCTATATTTAAAAAAAGTTAATCGATATTATAAACACCGGCGGGATTATGTAGATGCTTACATCTCACAGCTGATTCTTTAACATATATGCATGACCTTCACGGCTGAATGCGCACCGTCCTAAAATAGTTATGTTTCCACTATAAATTTTTATAAAGAAATGTACATATGAAATTCCCGTTTAGCACAAAATGACATTTTAGCCGAAACCGAAATTATGTGACGTCAAAATCACGGCCGTAGACTCGAGTTCGAGTCATAATTCAGAGGCAAATCTCAATATTTACAGAAAGGAGGCGGCACTATCCATATTATCTTCTGCAGTCTATGTGAGAATGATATAAAGGCAAAATATTTTACTGAGCATACATTGCTATAAAGATTTATCAATACTTTGCAGGAGAGCGTAAAAAGGGACATCTTTATTGTTCTTTATCAAACCCTGAGAGAGAACAATGCATATTTTAGGTTTGTGTAAACGTTCATTTGATCGAATAGTTAAAGGAAGCGGATATTTATTGCCAACAAATGCAAGAAAGCAAGGAAGGAAAGAAACGTTAGACAGTTTTGATAAGGACCTAGTAAAAAAGAAATCTGTCGAATGTTTGATATAAACGAAGAAGTGACACTTAGAAAGTTGAAGCTTTGGCTGAAAACTAACAACGACATTGAAATATCAAAAACTTCATTATGGAAAATATTAAGAAGTGCAGGCTTCACCTTAGAAAGTATGCTGGTGGAAAAACATTATTTGTGAGAAGCCACATCTAGTAGCTCTTAGAAGCAAGTATTTACGTGAAGTGAAGGAAATGCGCGAAAATGATTATGATATTGTTTATTTAGATGAAACTTGGATCAACGCTCATCATACAAATGAAAGGAAGGGCAGTTAGCAGATGGAAGTATTAAAAGATCAGTACCAAGCAGTAAAGGGCAACGTTTGATAGTTGCACATGCAGGTAGCAGACATAATGGTTGTTGCAGAATGCTCATCTCGTTTTCATTTCAAAATCCATAGACAATAGAGACTACCACTCCGAAATGAATGGGCACATATTTTAAGACTGGATCGAGAAAAGTATCCTTCCAATATTAGATCGACCTTCTTGTCTGATAATGGACAATGCTTCATACCATAACGTAGTTAACGTAGAAGATAGAATCCCAACATCATCAAGTACAAAAGATGCAATCCAAAACGTGGCTCATAAAAAACACATACAAGTTAACGACAGCTACTTGAAACCCGAATTGCTTAGCCTTGTAAAACAGACACAACGTGCACAGATATTTAAAATAGACAAGTTAATTCAAGACATGGCCATAGATGTTTGAGCCT